>JAYMFU010000012.1:600000-1108962 GCA_036784835.1 Phaeophila floridearum
GACCTGGTGGTGGAGGTGGCGACACGCGTGTTCTTGAGAATGGACAAATCATCGAGAAAGGTGGTGTGAATTTCTCTGCGGTTGAGGGTGCGCTTCCTGCCAACATCAAATCAGCCCTCAAGGTGGAATCCGACAATTTCTTTGCTACGGGCGTTTCCATCGTCATGCATCCCTCCAACCCATTCGTACCCATCATCCATATGAACGTGCGGTATTTTGAAATGGACGAGCACACGTGGTGGTTTGGTGGAGGGATCGATCTGACGCCGCACTACGTGAATACGGCGGAAGCCGAATGGTTCCATAAGCAGCTAAAGGAAGTGTGCGATGCGCATGACCCCGACTACCATCGGCGGTTCTCACAATGGGCCAATGAATACTTCTATATTAAGCATCGAAAAGAATCCAGGGGAGTCAGCGGAATTTTCTTTGATCGGTTGACATCAGCATCTGAAGGGAAGCCAAAAGAAGCTTTGTTCGCCTTCGTACAAGGTGTTGGAAATCGCTTCGCACCGGTCTACACCCAACTCATGACTGATAATGCGGGCCGGAGCTACACGGAGTTGAACAAGGCGTGGCAAATGCATCGAAGGAGCCGTTACGTGGAGTTCAACCTTGTGCTCGACAAAGGGACAAAGTTTGGATTGGACACCGATGGACGCATTGATTCCATCCTGATGAGCCTACCTCCAGAGACAGGATGGAAGTACACACAAGATTGGCCTGTAGGAGGCGAGGAAATGAAAACCGAACAAATACTCAGGACGGTTTATGTTCCTAAGGCCTGACGACCATTTGTCACCCGGAAGACTTCATTCATCCGATTACCCTTGTAAGAAAGTCCTGATTCTAGGTTCTTTGAGCATCAACAACTACAGAGAATGAAAGGTAAATTCAAACAAGGCTCTTCCAGCAGCGGAGGAGCGTTCTATGGACTCGGTTTTGTCGGATCCCTCATTTATTTTATCGGCGCAGCAAATGGATTTTGGATGGGGGTTCTTGGGTTTCTCAAGGCGGTCGTATGGCCAGCCATCTTTGCTTACGAGATCTTTAGCTACATCGGGGCTTAGACCACTTGCGCCTCCTCGATAGAAGAGTATCTTGGTCGCCCAAGATTGATCTTATGAGAGAGGACACTGCCTTCCGGGCGCTGATCGTTTCGGAGCAAGCCGACGGAACATTTTCAAGAGCGATTTCTTCTAAAACCATTGCGGATCTTCCAGCTGGCGAGGTCTTAATCCAGTCGAAGTACGCCGGTCTGAATTACAAGGACGCGCTTTCTGCTTCGGGACATAAAGGCATCTCTAAACACTTCCCACACACCCCTGGTGTTGACGTGTGCGGGCTTGTTGCGGCGTCTACTTCGTCTCAGTTTGCCGTAGGCGATGAGGTCATTGTCACAGGCTACGACCTCGGAATGAATACAAGCGGAGGTTTTCAGGAATACGTGCGGGTTCCGGCTGGATGGGTCGTCCCCAAACCCAAACAACTCACGTTAAGGGAAGCGATGGTTTTGGGCACGGCTGGCTTCACTGCAGCCCTTAGTTTGCACAAAATGGAGCGGATGGGGCAGAATCCATCCATGGGAGAGGTTCTTGTAACCGGCGCCACCGGTGGAGTTGGAAGTATGGCGATCGGCATCCTCCATCGAGCCGGATATCAAGTGATCGCCTCTACGGGGAACAAGACGGCACATGAATACCTTGAAAGGCTTGGCGCGACACGAATTGAAGACCGAGGATTTGCCAACGATGAAAGCGGAAGACCTTTGCTGAGAAGTCAATGGGCTGGAGCGATTGACACCGTCGGTGGAAACACGCTCGCTACTTGCGTAAAGGCTTGCCAGCGAAAGGGAAGCGTGGCATCGTGTGGTCTGGTCGCTTCGCACGAACTCCATATGACCGTGTATCCGTTTCTGTTGAACGGAGTAAACATTCTTGGCGTCGACAGCGCAGAGACGGACATGGAGCTTCGCAGAGCTCTTTGGGAGAAACTATCTGGAGGATGGAAGATGAACGACCTGGAATCGTACGGAAGGTTTATTCCTCTCGACGGCATAATTGAGCAAATGGACCTCATTTTGAAAGGGAAAACCCAGGGTAGAGTAGTTGTTGACTTCTCGCTTTAATACTGACGTTTGCGACTTTTCAGCTTCAGGGCTTTCCATTCTTCATCGCTCACCTCTGGTAGTTGCTCAGAAAGTACCCGATCGGCTTCGTATGGATTTCCTAGCTGTTTATGGGCGTCCAATGCATGAATGGATGTCGTGAGCATTTCACAAGCATAGTCAAACGTCGCATGCTCGTTGTCGACGAAGAAATGGCGCTTTTCTAGATCGACCACTGCTTTCATGCGCACGGCTGCCAATGTGTAATAGCCTTGATAATCGGTATACTCAAACTCTAGCTTGTTCTTTCCGATGTTGAAGGAGAGGCCATAAATCCACATCAGCGCCTTCGCATACGTAGGAACGATGTGATCTGTACCGTGCTCTGAAAATCCGAACGACACCTTGACCAAGGCGTCGGTCGCCTGATCGATCCACAGAGTCCCTGCCATGAGAGGCTTGCGAACCCGTTTTTTTTGATCAAAATGCACGACCACCAATGTTTGTTTTCCATGCGCTACGGGTTTTCCGTACCAATAATCGTAGTACTTGTGATTGATTGAATCAAGAAAGTCTACGTTGTCGTCGTTCACCTCAATCACTCGCTCAGGATGTCTTAGTGGATCCATCGCCAAGAGCATCGATGGGTCGCCGAGTTCGAGGCTGAAGTCGTAATCTTCAGGGTTGAACGCTTCCCCTTTACGCGCGGATTTCTTTTCATCCTTCTTGGCCATTTTGTCGCGTTCCTTTTCCATAAAGGCGAGTTGTTCTGACGCCATTTTTCTTCCTGCGTCGATGAACACCGCAAATGAGTCCTTCTCCACAAAGTAGCCAGGCTGCAGCGCCGTGAGGAATGCTTCAGTATACGTCAGGTAGTGACCATTCTCAGTCACACTCTCCCGGTAGTAGTGCTTACTGGAAAATGAGTCTGGGTAGTAGTTTCTCTTTACTGAACGAAGCGATTTCTGCACGTAGGAGAACGCGTCAATTGGGCGTACAATGACTTCTTCCAACTCTAATATCAGTGCCTTGAGAAAGATGGTGTCACCATCTTGAAGATCGTTGGCACTGCCCTGAACAGCATCATACCCAATCGAACGAAATTCGAGCGAGGCTTCGTTCGAAAGTCCGTTCAGATGCACGTGTCCAAACTCATCTGTTACGAATCCTTGTCCTGATTCTATATCGGTGATCGTAGCATAAGGAATGCCGGTTTTTAAGTCTAAATCAGCTACAATAATGTCTTGAGCGACAGTTTGATATGTCGGTGCAATGAAAGTGACGAGGAGGGCGAGTACGATGCTTCGATTCACGTTCACAATTCAAAATGAGTCGGCGTTCTTGAGACAAAAATCGCAGCGCCCACAATTGGACGCATCCTTTTCTCCAAAGTATTCAAGAAGCATTCTGCTCCGACATTTACTTTTATTCAAGACATAATCGAGCATCGCTTCAGCCTTATGTTTGACGACGTGCTTTCGGAGCGTATAGTGTTCTTTGGACAATCGAATGTTCTTTGGGTCTAAACGCTCCTCGCTGAAAACGACCACGGCATCACCGCTTACTGGTTTATAAGTGATGTAGCCGTGTTGGTCAAGCCAGGTCAGTCCTTTCACAACATCATCTTTGCGCCACTTCAGACGCTTGGCCAAGGTCCACTCGTTGATGGAGCTAGTTTCTTCAAACAAACGGGCATAGGACCTAAGAAGCCCGTCCATTAGCGGAACGTAGCGATCATCGGTCATCCGATAGTCATAGACCTTTTGATATTCCGCGCTAACCTTGACGGTTGCAAAAGGTTCAGAAGTGCTTGACCATTGAATGTATCCTTCACGATCTAAGAATGAAAGACTCAATTGTGCGCTGCGGGCGTCTAGTTGATACGTTCTACACAATCCCTGAAAATCGACCTGGAATTTCTCGCCTTTCCCGCTGCCTGTGGCCAAACTCAAGTAAGTAGCCAACGCATTGTACACACGTTTGATTTCCTCTTTCTCAGGGAAACTGTGGATGAGCTTTTCGCGAAAGCGCGTTACGTTGTCTTCATGAAATAACCCGTATACGTATGCTCTCTCTCCATCACGGCCTGCGCGCCCACACTCCTGATAGTAGTTTTCCAACGTATCCGGTATGTCGAAGTGGATTACAAAGCGGACATCCGGTTTGTCGATACCCATTCCAAAGGCGTTTGTAGCGGCGATGATCTTGATTTTCCCTTGCATCCAACGTTCTTGACGCTGAGTGCGCTGATCCGCATCCAGTCCAGCGTGATAGAAATCGACCGAAAGACCGCGCTGCTTTAATTCTCGTGCGATCCGTTCAGTGCCTTTTCGTGAACGCATGTAAATGATTCCACTTCCTCCGAGCGCTTTGGCGATGCGCTCGGTCATTCCAAACTTGTCCTCTTCGAACAGGATGCGGTAACTCAGATTCTCCCGCGCAAAACTCTTTTGATGGAGTTGATGATCCTTCCTGAATTCTAATTTCTCTTGGATGTCTTTGACCACCACTGGGGTGGCACTGGCTGTCAGGGCAATAACTGGGGTAGTGGGGATCAAATGCCTGATCTCAGCAATTTCCAGATAAGGAGGCCGAAAATCGTATCCCCATTCGCTGATGCAATGCGCTTCATCTACCGCGAGAAGGTTGACGTTCATTTGAGGAATGCGTGCTCTGGCCAGATCGGTCTTCAATCGTTCTGGCGACATGTAGAGAAACTTTATGTCTTTGTCGTAGATGCAGGTGTCAAACATTCCGTCGATTTGACGCTGGTCGAGCTCACTTGTTACACAAAGCGCTTTAATTCCTCGTTCCTTAAGGTGCTGCACCTGATCCTTCATCAAGGCGATGAGTGGAGAAATAACGATGCATATGCCATCGGTCATCAACGCAGGCACTTGAAAACAAATCGATTTACCGCCGCCCGTTGGAAGTAAGGCCAACGTGTCGACACCGGAAGCAACCGATTGTATGATTTCGAGTTGCATTGGCCTGAACGCATCGTAGCCCCAATACTGATGTAGTATGTCAAGGGGTTCCTTCAAGGCGGAAAACAGGGTAGATCATGAAGCGATCGGATTCGAAATGACTGCTTTGTTGGTAGATGTAGTACAGCTTTGCGTAAGCGTCGTCATGGATTCCAGGATGTGATCGCAGGTAAGCTTCATACTTTTCTTTCAAGGCTGGGTCTTTCAACATCTCCCGAGCTTCGGGCTCAAAGACATAGGTGCTGAACCATTCCTTTTGTTGCAATACTTCGTCAAAAAAATTCCAGTTGAAATACGAGTCTGGACCTTCCGGTTCAAGCATCTCAATGATGAGCCTTTTCGCCGGCTGATTTAAATCGATGAGCGCATATTCATTTGCTCTGATGCGAATGCTTCTGGAAGTTGGTTCAACTTGGGTCTGGTAATGAAAATAGTGGCCTTCTCTCGGCAAGTCGTTCGTCTGGAAATCCACGATACGATAAACCGTTGCCTCTATGGCTGTATCCTGATCAAGCGTCGACATCGTCACACCGTTCCATCGAAGACGATCTATAACTTCATGCCATGCCAATGGAATCAGGTAAGCGGAGGGGGCTAGAACCGACTTCTTTGGCTTCAGATTGGCGTGGTAGGGAATGTCCTTTTCCCATGTTTGACTTTGGTCGTAGTGCAATTGACTTAAACCGGTCACGTCACTGGTGTCTTCGTAAGATCGGTATCCCTTAAACGGAAGCATGGTGAGCCGTGAAGTGTCTACCTCCCAATCGAGGGGAAATGTGCGCATTTCATAACTGGTCTGAAGAGCTTGTTGCCTGGAGGATTCGATCTCCTCGGTTTGTTCAGCAATAATTTCGCTGAGGTGATGCATAAAACGCAACGTGCTTTCAACCCGTTGCTTGTACGGTTTGAGCATATGGGTCTCGGTGAGCATTCCAAACGTATGATGCAATGCAGTAAAGCCGGTCGAATACTTCGGTGAATCATAGAAACAGGTAAAACCTTGCTCCGGAGCCTGATTGAACACGTTGACGTATGGTATCATTGCGTCACCGTCAGCCTCCATTCGTTCGAACAGCGGTTCAGCAAACAAAGTGTTGATCGACGCATTCATTGGCGGCGTCAGCTTGTCTGGATGCGATGAAAGAAAGGTCATGGTATAGGGGTAGTCGGCACCGTTGCTTACGTGCGTCTCAAGATATACGTCAGGATTCCAAGACTTGAACATCTGGATGAAGCTCTGCGCATTCTTGCTGTCCGCCTTAGAAAAGTCGCGATTGAGGTCCAGATTCCGCGCGTTTCCACGAAAACCATAGCTCACGGGTCCATTTTGGTTGGCGCGCGAACAACAATTTCGGTTCAGGGCTCCTCCAACATTGTAAAACGGAATGATCAAGATGATCACATCTTCGAACACGGTGGTAAAGTCCTCTCGAGACACCAAGCTTCGCGCAAACAGCATGGACGCATCAACGCCATCGGGCTCGCCTGGATGAATGGCGTTGTTAATCAGAAGAATGGTCTTCTCCTTAGCTACAATCTTCTCTCGGCTGAAATTTCGAGATGGATTGATGATCACAAGATGAAGGGGTTTGCCGACATCGGTTTGTCCAAATGTCTGAAGGCATACGTAAGGAGATGCCTCTTCGAGTTGCTTCCACCAAGCGATGCCTTCGTCGTACGTCGACGTTTCCAGCGAGTCAGACAGTTCGAAGGCGGTTTTCAAGGAGGTTTGTTCATTCAGACTTGAGCAACCTACAGCAACAAGACAGGCAGCAATGAAGCAGGCTGATCTACACCAAGTTTCAAATCCGATCATAGACATCAAATCAACGTAAAAGCTTTCATTGCGTCAAGAAAAGGTTTTTGTTAATATTGATGAATCATCCTATAATCAATCATACAAATATGAAAGTCTTAAAGTATTTGGGAATCGGAGTCATCGGACTCGTATTGATCGTTCTAATTCTTGGTCTCATTGCACCGACAAAGAACCATGTGGAGCGATCTGTTGTAATCAATGCCTCTATCGACCAGGTAAGGCCATTTGTCACCTCATTCGAAGGCATGTATCAGTGGTCACCTTGGAAAGAGTACGACCCCAACCAGGAAACCAGCATCCAAAATGATGGAGCCGTTGGGGCCCTCTACTCCTGGGACGGCAATGATGACGTTGGCGCTGGGACACAAGAAATTACACTGCTGGAAGAAAATAAAGTAGTTACGCACCTGCATTTCTTTCGTCCATTCGAGTCTGAAGCCGATGCTACTACAACCATCGAAGAAGTAGAAGGGGGCGTTAAAGTGACGTGGGCGTACGATGACGAAAGCCCATTCCCGATGAATGCCATGAATCTGATGTTCGACATGGATGAAATGCTCGGACCAGATTTTGAGCGCGGCATGAATTATTTGAAGGAGAAGGTGGAGTCGATGGAGCCTGAAAAGCCAGCGATTGACATCACTGAAACACAATTGGAGCCACGTACATATATAGGTCGTAGGGCAACTAAAGGATTTGATGAATTAGAGGCATTCTTTGGCGCTACCTACGGAGAGGCCTTTGGAGCCATTGAAGCTGCTGGCATTGCGCCCGCAGGAATGCCTTCGGCCGTGTACTACTCATGGAATGAAGAGACAATGACTACAGAGTTGCTCGCAGGTATTCCAATCAGTGAAGGAACCGTCAAAGGCTTTGACACAGAAACCATTTCAGGACCTGCTCTCATGGTTGTGCATCAAGGGGCATATGACAAAATTGGCGAGGTGCACGAAGCATTTGATGCCTATGTCCGTGAGAACAACATTCCCGTTAGCGTAGCGATTGAGGAATACGTTACCGACCCGGGAGCTGAGCCAGACACGGCGAAGTGGATCACGCATGTTTACTACGTTATTTCAGATGAAATGGCATCCGAAGAGTAGAAGACTAAGCGCCTATTAAGTATTGATTGTGAATAGGAACCACCCATTTAGTTGGGAGGCTCCCGAGAAGGTTATACCTTTGCGGCATCATTAGCAAACGGGTACGCTTTGCGACCTGTTTAAAAAATCAAGTTATAGATGAAAGTTGTAGAGGAGAATAATAAGGTTTCATTGCATTACACCGGCACTTTGACCAGCGGAGAAAAGTTTGATTCGTCAGAAGGAAAAGACCCTTTGACGTTTGAAGTTGGAAGCGGGCAGGTAATTCCTGGGTTTGACAAAGCAGTGCGTGGAATGCAGGTAGATGAATCCAAAAAATTCACCATCCCATCAGCAGAGGCATACGGTGATGTGCGCGATGAGCTACGCTACGATGTTCCACGCACATCCATTCCCTCGAACATCAATCCAGAGAAAGGGCAACGCCTAGTTAGTAATCTGGAAGATGGTCGACAGATACCAGTAACGGTTACAGAGGTTACGGAAGAGGTAGTTACACTTGATGCCAACCACCCGTTGGCAGGACAAGATTTAACGTTCGACATTAAAATCGTATCGATCGATTGACCTATTAACCAAAACTTGAGATTTTGACCTTTAATCCTCCGCGTTTTGACCGACGCACCCAACGTGATTTTTCGCAGACCCTTCGAAGCAGGGTGAATGCCTATTTCGACGAAACAAAGCAAGCTCGCCACGGCGACGTACGCATCGTCTGGAAGAGCATGGCCATGTTCGCCATCTATTTTGTTCCGTTCATCGCAATGCTGGCACTTGACTTACATCCGGCCTTGTACCTAATGTGTGCAGCGGTAATGGGTGTTGGTGTTGCAGGTATCGGCTTGGCGATCATGCACGATGCAAATCATGGCAGCCTTTCAAAACATCAGTGGGTGAATGACTTGTTTGGACATTCATTGAATGTGATCGGGGGCGATTCGCTCGCATGGAAAATACAGCACAACGTGTTGCATCACAGCTTCACAAATATTCACGGTGCAGATGAAGACCTCGAAGGAGGGCACATCATGCGCTTTACGCCCAATGAGCCTTGGAAGCCCCGTCACAGAGGCCAGCACATCTACGCATGGATGCTGTATTCCTTCATGACGTTTAGCTGGGTCGTGCTCAAGGATTATCGTCGCATTTTCCGATACAACCGAATGGGGTTGTTGAAGTCGCAGGGCAAGTCGCTTGGTGGTGCTTTGGTGAAGATCACGCTCACCAAAGTGATTTATCTTGCTTACGTATTGGCCTTGCCATTGGCGATCGGATATCCGGTTTGGCTGGTACTTACAGGTTTTATGTTGATGCACGCCATAGGAGGAATCATGCTCGCCATGATCTTCCAACCTGCTCATATCATGGAATCGCATGAGTTTGTGGCTGGCGGGAAAGACACGATTGAAGAGAGCTATGAAGGGCATCAGTTGAAAACAACGAGCAATTTTGCTCCTACCAACAAACTGTTGACCTGGTTTTGCGGAGGTCTCAACTATCAAGTCGAGCACCATCTCTTTCCAACGATTTCACATGTTCACTATCCTGCGATTTCTAAGATCGTGCGTGAAACCGCTACGGAGTATGGCTTGCCTTACAATTCTGTTCGAAGCTTCCGAGAGGCATTGACCATTCATCAGCGAACGCTGAAGAAACTCGGCGACCCAGCTTGGGCTGCCTAACGATTGGTGTTCTTAAAACTGCATCTTTGATGCATGCTCTTCGATAAGCCTTTCGATTTTGATCGCTTTGTGCGTTTGCTGATTGGTTTAGCCTTGATCGTAGGTGTCTACTGGTTGCTGGACACACTTTCTGCGGTACTTCTACCTTTCTTTCTTGCCTGGTTGACGGCCTATGTCTTGGAGCCGGCTGTACGAATGGTTCAACGTCTGGTGAAAAAGCGTGTCGTTTCTGTCATTCTTACGATCACATCGCTATCCGCGTTCGCGACAATTCTACTCGTACTGCTCATTCCTGTGATCATCGATGAGGTATTGGTTCTCGAGCGACTCGTTTCGGATAAGGCAAGTTCGATGAGCTGGCCCGACTGGCTTCCAGACCATCTATTCGAAGATTTTCGGGCGTACCTCGGAAGTCTTGATGTACAGGAACTGGTAAAGCAGACGGATATTCAAGATCGTGCAGCGGGCGTCTTTTCCAGCATTATGGACGTTCTTGGTCAGGTGTTCGGAGCTCTAGGAGCGCTGTTCGGTGCGTTCACGTATTTGCTCTACCTCATTTTTATCATGATTGACTATGAGCGCTTGAACAGCAATTGGCGAAAGCTGGTTCCCGAGAAGTACAAGTCGTTCATCAATCGCCTTGTTGATGATTTGGAAGACGGCATGAACGGCTATTTCAAAGCACAAGCGAAGATCGTGTTGGTGGTCACAGTTGTTTTTGCCATCGGCTTTAAGCTCGTAGGCCTCCCATTTGGAATCATGCTCGGGCTCTTTGCCGGATTGTTGAATTTCATACCATACGCCCAGCTTTTTAGCATTCCTCCAGCGATCTTGCTCACAGCGCTGCACAGTCTGGAGTCAGATACCTCGTTTTGGTGGTTGCTCTTGATGGTTCTTACGGTTTATGCTGTGGCTCAGGTCCTTCAGGATTTGTACTTGACGCCTAAGTTCATGGGCGACTTCAGCGGCTTTAACCCGGCAATAATCCTGTTATCGCTAAGCATATGGGGAACCTTGCTCGGAATGCTGGGGTTGATAATCGCGATCCCACTCACGAGCCTGTTGATACACTATTACAAGCGCTTCATCATCGATCGGAATACATCGGTCTAAAACTGTGCTTCGGGCCTCCTTATCTTTTCAACTTCAAGAATTTACAGGCGGGATTTGATCTACCTTCGCGCCCTCAAAAATTAGCAGAGGTGCAGTCAATTCGCAACATCGCCATCATCGCGCACGTCGACCACGGCAAAACGACCTTGGTTGACAAAATCATTCATTTTGCTCAAGTCTTGGATGCGCGCAAGGATGCAGGAGAATTGATCCTCGATAACAACGACTTGGAACGTGAACGCGGAATAACAATCCTATCCAAAAATGTTTCGGTCAATTACAAAGGCGTCAAGATCAACATCATTGACACTCCGGGTCACGCCGACTTCGGAGGTGAGGTAGAGCGCGTTTTGAAAATGGCAGACGGTGTACTTCTATTGGTTGATGCATTTGAAGGCCCCATGCCACAAACACGATTTGTTTTAGGAAAAGCCATCGAGCTAAACTTGAAGCCAATCGTTGTAGTCAACAAGGTGGACAAGGAAAACTGTCGTCCGGACGAAGTGCACGAAGCGGTCTTTGATTTGATGTTTAACCTCAACGCAAGTGAGGAACAGTTGAACTTCGAAACCTTGTACGGTTCATCCAAACACGGTTGGATGAGCAAGGACTGGAAATCTCCAACCAGCGATATTGAGCAACTCCTCGACACCATCATCGATGAGATTCCAGAGGCTCAAATGAAAGAAGGTCCATTGCAGATGCAGATTACCTCTTTGGATTTCAGTTCTTATAAAGGCCGCATTGCCATAGGTAAAGTCTACCGCGGTGTCTTAAAGCAAGGGCAGGATTGCCTTTTGATGCGAGCGAATGGGCAGCCGAAGAAAATCAGGATCAAGGAACTGTTCGTGTTTGAAGGTCTTGGAAGAACACCTGTGAATGAGGTTCGAAGTGGTGACCTCTGCGCGGTCGTTGGATTGGAAGACTTTGATATCGGTGACACGATCGCTGACGTTGAGTCGCCAGAGGCGCTACCGAGGATCAAGGTGGACGAGCCCACGATGAGTATGCTTTTCACGATCAATAACTCTCCATTCTTTGGAAAGGAAGGAAAGTTCGTCACTTCGCGTCACCTTCGTGATCGTTTGTTTCAGGAAACAGAGCGCAATTTGGCATTGCGGGTAGAAGAGACCAGCTCAGAAGATAAATTCAATGTCTTCGGCCGTGGCGTACTTCATTTAAGCATCCTCATAGAAACAATGCGAAGAGAAGGGTATGAGCTGCAAGTCGGCAAACCCCAGGTATTGTTCAAGGAGATCGAAGGGCACAGAAACGAACCTTACGAAGTATTGGTGATCGATGTGCCGGAAGAATTCAGCGGTAAGGCCATTGAACTCGTAACCCAGCGAAAAGGAGACCTACTGATCATGGAAAGCAGGGGGGACGTGCAACACCTTGAATTCGAAATCCCTTCCAGAGGCTTGATCGGACTCCGTAACAGAATTTTGACATCAACAGCAGGAGAAGCCGTCATGTCACACCGTTTTAGCACCTACAAGCCGTTTAAAGGCGAGTTGCCGAGATCTGAGAAAGGTGCACTCATCTCAAGTGAAACCGGACAGGCATTGACATACGCCATTGACCGACTCCAGGACAGGGGGCGATTTTTTGTCGACCCGAATGACCAAGTTTATAAAGGACAAGTCATCGGAGAGCATACGCGAGAGAATGACCTGGAAGTGAACGTCATCAAAGGAAAAAAGCTCACGAACGTCAGAGCTGCTGGATCAGACGATGCGGCTAGAATTGCTCCTCGGGTGCGATTTTCTCTGGAGGAAGCAATGGAGTACATCCGTGATGACGAATACTTGGAGGTTACGCCTCAAAGCATGCGTATGCGCAAGATAGCTTAAGAAGAAGACCACCCATGGTCAGCTGGGCAGTCGCTTTATGACCGTTCTTGCTGTTACTTCTTACCGTTGCGAACCATCCAAGGGAACTCGTGATCGTCTGGACAGCTATAGTTCGAAAGGCCTTCGATGATCGTTTGCCCGCATGAACCACTTGTGTTCTCGCACGTAAATGTTTGAGCGCTCTGAACTTCCAATTCACAAGGAGTAGAAGCGGTTGTTTCGCACGTTAGGATGAGTGACTCCTCTTCCCAGGTAAGGTGCCCTGCTGTATTGTAAAGCTCTACAGCAAACGTTGTGTGTGACCCACTGCTGCTGCCAAAACCATTGAGATAATATCCGACTCCACCTACATGTTCAATGTATAGATCAAACACGTCGTCTTCAGAAACGGCGCATGCAGCATAGTCGCGAAGGGTCTCAATATCATGGTCAATCACACCATTTCCTTGCGCATCGACGTAACCTACTTCGATGGCATCCGTAGTATTGAGTTCAACACGTTCTTTACTGGTTTCGATAAGTTCTTGTTCGGCTTGCTTAGAACATCCGAATAGAGCAACAACAACAGCTAATACAACTAGCTTTTTCATAATAACTAAGAATTAAAAGGTTTAAATAAAGGTTTGGTTAAACCCCGCGAATTTAATCCATTAGTTGACTTGAAAAACTTATTTATTTGAGAATGAGCCCGTTTGTCCAGTGTTTATAGGCGGGAGCGTGAGTTTCAACAAACTATGAACAAAAGCAATCTTTTACTATATTGCATGTCCAACTGCTGGATTATGGTGCGATATATTGTTGCCCTTATTATTGGCTGTTTCATCGTCTCAGGTACCCTGAAAGCTGAACTAACGGATTCGTCTAAAGTCAAGCGACTAGACGAGTTGGTTGATTTGGCCGAAGAAATGGTATATGCGAATCCGGATAAACTAGATTCCGTAATCAATCATATTGAACTTCTTTCAAAAACATGGGGAGATACGCATCATTTGATGCTATCGCGCATGTTGAAAGGTATTCACTTCGCAACCAAGAATGATTTTGCGCATTCGCTCAAAGCATTTCATGATGTATACGAGTATGCAAAGCGAGAGGGGGATAATACGCTACAGATCGATGCCCTTCACAACATGGGAGGCGTCTACATGTATTCTGGAAGAAGTGAAAAGGCAGAAAAAGTATTTAAACGCGCTCTAATCCTGGCTCAAGGGTCGGACGACGGGTTTGCGGTAGCCAACATTAGTATGGCCTTGGGTATGTCTCTCCAGGAACAATCTAAGTATGATTCAGCTATGTACGCCTTGAGGGACGCGATGGAGTTCTATCGTGCCAACGACGAGATGCACCTCGCACAGTCGTGCATGAATGAGATGGGCCACACATTGGAGAAAATGCGGAACAACCGCGGTGCGCTTGAAATCTACAACAAGATGCTGGCGCTTTATCCTTTTAACGATGATGTTCGCGGAGAGATCATAACGCGCCAACGAAAAGGAGCGGTGCTTATGAACATGGGTCGCATGACTGAAGCTGTAAGTTCGCTCGAAACGTCTCTGGCTATGGCCGATTCAGTCGGATATGAAACGAACAAGGACTCGACACTTGTGCGCTTGATTAAAGCGAATGCCTCACTAGGCAATGTAATTGGTGCTGAGATGTACGCGAATCGACTGATCAAGTTTATTCAAGTACGAGAGGAGAAGAAGAATGAAGAGCTCTTGGCATTTGTTGAAACGAGGTATAATCTTGAAGAAAAGGCGTTGCGCAATGCTGAATTGGCTGAATCACTGGCTGCAACCCGTGAGGATCTTGAGCGCAATAGAATCTATTTAAGATTCGCTTTAGCTGGGATCGTCATTTTAGCGCTTTCAGTCGTGGTCATTCTCAGGAGAGCAGGCTTGCTCAGTCCACTCAAGGCTCCTTCTAGGAGGTCTACATCTGCGCCGCCTTCGCCTTCCTAGTCGGTCAACTCAATCCTTAATTCATTGCTGTACAGGCCGCGTTTACTTGACGCCGTGATCAGATATTGTCCAGATGGGATATCTCCACTGATATCGTACACGATATAGACGTTGCCTCGACCTGAGTAATGAATCTTGGCGAAATATTCGTCTCCACACTGATCGCGCAACACCAAGAGGATTTCATCCTTGTGATGCATATTCACAAAGTTGAGCTGAATCTCATCACCAAGTTCCAACGGATCGTGGATGGTTTTTATGAGTCGTTCTTCGGCTGAGCCCAGCTCATCAAAAGCCGGCACAAAGTAAACATCTGAGCTTTCCTTAGTTCCATCATCGAACGTCTGCACTACGCGGTAGAAAAGCTTCGCTGAAGGGATGTTATAATCAATATCAAAATACGTTGTTCGATTGACGGTTTCATGCGAACCAGACATGTGAATGATCGGTTCCCAAAGCTCTCGATCCAAACTACGCTCGACTGCGAAAAACTGTGCTTTGCCCGCAACTGTCCATTTCAGTTCAACTCGATCTCGAACACGATGGGCCTGAAACTCCATGGATTCTGAAACCGCCAGCTTTTCCTCGTCAAGCAGACCATCCTGACCAAATAAAATCGATTGTCCTGACATTGCTGCTAAGGCGAGCAGGAGTGCTATTGATCTTCGTTTCGACATGGGTTCGGCTCGAAAGTAAATAGACTCCTGTAAAGAATTGGTATTTCAATTCTTCTTGACGCTAGGTTAAAGTCAAGCACTCAAAGACCTACCTCTCGATTGTATCAACTACCATTGTGCTAGGAATGAAACAGGAGGTCATCATGGTCGAATCGGCGGCTCATGCCGCGCAACTGGCTAAATCGCTTTTCAAGAAGAGCCGGATTGCCGTCGACCTTGAATTCGATAAGAACCGCTATCGATATGGGTTTAATCTCTGTCTTATGCAAATAGGCACAGAGGAAGAAGTTTATCTGATCGATCCTCTTCGTGACGAAGCTGATCTCAAGCCAATTTTCGATGTGCTGGAATCAAATGAAGTCCAAAAGGTGGTGTTCGAGTTTGGCGAAGATTTGAGGCTCTTGCACAATCTTGGTTGTAGACCGGAAAACATATACGATCTGAGTTATGCTTGTAAGGTCTTGAACAACCCACAGCTCTCTCTAGCCAATATCCTCGACGCATACCTCGGTAAATCAATTGATAAGGACTCACAGGGTAGTAATTGGTTCAAAAGACCTTTATCGAAAGAGCAAGTAAAGTACGCCGCATTGGATGTAGCTTATTTACTCAAATTGCATGATGTATTGAACGCTGAACTTAACACCGAGTTGATGCAATGGGTGGAGGAGGAGAATACCTATCTCACTTCGAGTGATCACGCCCAAACACAATCGTTTCTAGATGTTTCGAAAAAGCATCTTAAGGGATTAACCGAGTGGGATTACGGCTTGTTGATTGCGTTACTGGAAAAGAGAGAAGAAATCGCCAAAGTCAAAGATCGACCGACCTACCAAATTGCCCGAACAGAAGATCTTGTAAAGCTGGTTGAATACTATCAAAGTGGAAACAAAGAGCAATTCAAGAAATTGGAAACACGCAGCAAATTGAAGCACTTGGTGCCGCTGTTGAGGGAGGCAGAAAAGGCGAATGAAGAGGTGAAGCGATCGAAAAGCAGGCGGTACAGAGCACAACGAAATGGGGAGGACGGTGCGCATGCATCTAGTGATCGAAAACGAAGACAAAGTTTCATTGACGATGTCTTAAAGCCCATCCAAGCATCGATTCGGTCTGCCTATGGAGAGCACGTTGCAACCTTCCTCTTGAGCAATAAGAACATGAAGGATATTGCGCTCTCAGGTTGCGGTGGATTCCCATCCTATCGTGAAGGTATTTATCGAGATCACGCTGCAAAGAGCGGGGTTGATCAAGCCTTTGATGATTACATGTTGTCAATACAGTCAACAACGATTCATTAAAACCAAACGAAAAGTTTCCTTTGCATTATGATATCACAATCCAGCCTTGATCTAATTGCGGAAAGCCTTTGGAACGCGTCAAAAACAGGTGATTTATGCGACCCAGTTCGAACAAAGATTGGAGAGAAGGATCTTAAATCGGCTTACCTCATCCAGGAAATAAATACCCGTAAAAAGCTAGCGCTTGGTGAGCATGTGGTAGGCGCAAAGATCGGTTTGACATCGTTGGCTGTTCAGAAGCAATTGGGTGTGGATCAGCCCGATTTCGGTATGCTGACCTCCAGCATGCAGGTTGCACCAGGAGATGTGATTCCTTGGAATGTCTTACATCAACCGAAAGTTGAGGCGGAAATAGCTTTTGTCCTCCGCAAACCCTTGGGACACGAAGCTCCAAACATGGAAATATTACTTGATGCGATCGATTATGCTTGTGCCTCAATCGAAATCGTGGGGAGCCGGATTAAGAACTGGGACATCCGAATTACGGATACGATTGCCGACAATGCGTCAGCGAGTCATTTCGTGCTTGGAAGCAAGCGCGCAAAGTTGGACGAATTTGATCTGGAAGGGTGCCAGATGCAGATGTTCAAGGACGGCGTAGAAGTGTCATCTGGGGTTGGAAAAGCTTGTTTGGGCAATCCCCTCAACGCCGCATTGTGGCTGGCAAAAACCCTTTATGAATTGAATCAACCTCTCGAAGCAGGACATGTAATACTTGCCGGCGCACTGGGACCGATGGTTCCTGTAGCGCCAGGAGATCGTTTTGAAGCGAGCATTGAGGGGTTGGGAAGAGTTCACGTATCTTTCGGAGAAGCTGACAAATAATAGTTCTATGGAGAAAGTAAAAGTGGCCATCATCGGCTCGGGAAACATCGGCACCGACCTCATGATTAAGATCATCAGAACATCTGATGTGTTGGAGATGGCGGTCATGGTGGGTATTGATCCTGAATCAGATGGTCTCGCGCGCGCCAAACGCTTCGGTGTGAGCACGACGCATAAGGGTGTAGATGGCCTCATTGAGATGTCCGAATTCAATGACGTTGAGCTGGTTTTCGACGCAACTTCGGCGAAGGCGCATCACTACAACTACGATAAAATCAGACCTTTTGGAAAAAGAATGATCGATCTGACGCCTGCCGCAATCGGTCCATACCTAATCCCGCCTGTCAACTTTGACGCGAACATCGATGTGGATAACGTAAACATGGTCACGTGTGGTGGACAAGCCACCATTCCAATGGTCGCTGCAGTTGCTCGGGTTGCGAAGGTGCACTATGGAGAGATTGTCGCATCGATATCCAGCAAGAGTGCAGGCCCTGGAACCAGGGCGAATATTGATGAGTTTACCGAAACTACCGCTCAAGCAATTGAGAAGGTTGGTGGCGCTACACGAGGCAAGGCCATTATCATATTGAACCCTGCTGAACCACCATTGGTGATGCGCGATACGGTATTTACGCTGAGTGAGATGGCTGACCAAGAGGCGATTCGAAAGAGCATTCATGATATGGTGGCCGAAGTGCAGAAGTATGTTCCCGGATACGAGCTGCATCAAGAAGTCCAATTCGAAGTGATACCGGATGATCAGCCTGTCTTTATTGAAGGGGTTGGGAAGGTAAGTGGGCTAAAGACCTCTGTGTTCCTCAAGGTCGTAGGGGCTGGACATTATCTCCCAGAATACGCCGGAAACCTGGACATTATGACAAGTGCCGCCATGGCAACCGGAGAACGTTTGGCACGATTGCAAAAGGCTTAGTGAGATTGGTTACACAGTGATGCACAAAGAAGCACAGAGAGGCACGGAGGAACGGCTGAATGAGATTTCAGGTCAAATCATCGGTTGTGCTTTGGAGGTGCATAAACAATTGGGACCTGGTCTTTTGGAGTCGGCTTATCATGAGTGCTTGAAGTACGAACTTATCCAGGAAGGATTGAAAATAAGAAGCCAAGTACCCTTGCCTTTGGAGTACAAGGAAATCCTTCTTGAGCAAGGATATCGAATTGATCTTCTAGTCGAAGATAAAATCGTCATTGAACTAAAAACTGTGGAGGCTTTAACCGAGGTGCATGAAGCTCAGATCCTGACCTATTTGAAGGTAGGAGGCTTTCCATTAGGACTTCTCCTAAACTTTAATGTCAAACTACTAAAACATGGAATCAAGCGCTATCGCATGTAAAAAACACTCCGTGTATCTCTGAGACGCTCAGTGTGGCTCAGTGTAACGAAAATAACATGAGTAAACTATACATACAAGACGTAACCCTTCGAGACGGAATGCACGCCATCCGTCATCAATACTCAAAGGAGAACATTCAAGCAATTGCGCTTGCGCTCGATGCGGCGAAAGTTGATGCTATTGAGATTGCCCACGGCGATGGATTATCAGGCTCAAGTTTCAATTATGGTTTTGGTGCCCATACAGATTGGGAATGGTTGGAAGGAATAGCCCAACAATTGAAACACGCCAAGCTCACCACACTCCTGTTGCCCGGAATTGGGACGATCGAGGATCTAAAAAGAGCGCGGTCACTCGGCGTAGAGTCGGTTCGAATTGCCACGCATTGCACAGAAGCAGATATCTCGGCACAGCACATCAATGCAGCGAAAGAGCTTGGGATGGATGTTGCAGGATTTCTCATGATGGCACACATGAATGCGCCCAAAAAGCTGGCCGAGCAGGCCAAGCTGATGGAGAGCTACGGAGCCGATTGCGTGTACGTCACGGATTCTGCTGGCGCTCTGCTCATGGATGACGTAGCAGATCGGATGAAGGCGTTCAAGGATACCCTGGATGACGCAACCGAGCTTGGAGTGCATTGCCACCACAACCTTGGTTTGGGTGTAGCAAACACCATTGTTGCTATGCAGCATGGAGCGACACGTTTGGATGCTTCCCTAGCTGGAATGGGCGCTGGTGCCGGCAATTGTCCACTCGAGGTGCTCATTGCGGTTCTCAACCGAATGGAAGCAGATCATGGTTGTGACCTGTATATGCTTATGGACGCTGCTGACGATCTGATCCGGCCTCTTCAAACCCGTCCTGTTCGTGTTGATCGCGAAACTTTGTCGCTCGGGTATGCGGGTGTTTACTCAAGCTTTTTATTGCATTCTGAGCGCGCATCTGAACGCTATGGGATTGATACCCGCGCGATTCTCGAAGAGTTGGGTCAGCGTAAAATGGTAGGTGGTCAAGAAGACATGATCGTAGATGTTGCATTGGATATGAAGAAACGACGCGAAAACGAATCCAAATGAGTGAAGTCTTACAGAAACTAGCTAAACAACTAGATGCAGCAGCATTCCATGCAAAGCCGATCCAACAACTCACTAAGAATCATAGACTCTCGCTCGACGATGCTTATGCCATTGAACGCCTGCTCATACATGAACGTATAAGTCGCGGAGCTTCAGTAGCAGGTATCAAAATGGGATTCACTTCCGTTGCGAAAATGGAGCAAATGGGCGTCCATGATATGATATGGGGTATTCTTACGGACGACATGAAGATTGAAAATGGAGGCGAAGTGGCATTGACGAAATTTATTCACCCGAGAGCCGAACCTGAGATCTGCTTCCGGGCTTCAAAGGACATCTCCCACGAGATTCCACTCGAAGAGTTGGATCATTACGTGGACGCCATGGCGCCCGCCATTGAGGTCATTGATTCGCGCTACGAAAACTTCAAATTCACTCTGGAAGACGTAGTGGCCGATAACTGTTCTTCTGCTGGATTTGTAGTGGGAGAGTGGCAGTCTCCTTCGCATAACATCGCCAACCTATCTATGCAGCAATTCTTTGATGATGAGGTGGTGGCGGAGGGTTCGACGTCTGCCATTCTCTCAGATCCCTGGAATGCGCTTCAGGCGGCAACTCGATTGATCGGTCAGTATGGTTACGAAGTGAAAAAAGGACAGACCATTCTGGCTGGCGCTGCTACAGCCGCGGTTTTTCTTAAGAAAGGGGTTTCGGTAAAAGTAAAAGTGGAGGGTATGTCACCCCTCCACTTTAATGTTGTTTGATCTATTCGATTTTAAGCACTCGAACGAAGTGCTTGACTGCACCGTCCTGATCGGAGATCTTCAGCACATACATGCCTTGATCGACGCTTTCCAGATTGAATGTTACGCCTGAGGCTTGTTTTGTGGAAGGAACGTCGAGCAGCTTTCCTTGAAGATCATAAAGCTCAAAAACGGCGCCTTTCATGTCTTGGTTGCTGAATTCGATGTTCAATATGTTTTGAGTCGGTATAGGATAGACCGACACGCCAGCTTCTTCAAGATCCTCGACTCCGACTTTCACCGTGACCTTGACATCGTCGCTCGCAGAACAATCGAAGCCATTGGTCACAGTAACAGAGTATGTACCCGTTGTTGAAACCGTAATGGTCATCGTTGTTTCTCCTGTGCTCCACAAGTAGGATGCTCCGGTATTTCCTGCGTTCAGAATCGTGGATTGGCCCTGAAAGATGACGACGTTTTCACCCAAGTCAACAAAAGGAACGATGTTCACCGTGATATCTGCACTGGCGTCTTCAACGCAACCATTTTGACCCGTAACGGTGACCGAATACGTCCCCGTCTGAAAAACCTGAATCACCTGAGAGGTGGCGCCTGTGTTCCAGTTAAACGTTCCGCCAAAGTTTCCAGCGTTCAGGTAGAAGGTGTCGCCACCGCATATCGCAGTGTCCTCGATCGGGATCACAGGAGCGGCAAGCTCTTCAACAACGACCGAGTCGATCTCTACGCAGCCATTATCAGCAGTAACAGTAACAACGAAGGAACCAGCGGTTGTCACGAAGAGTGAATTTGTGCTATCACCGGTATTCCATAAATAGTCATGGATCGGAATTCCCGCATTCAGGTAGAGTCCAATCGAAGAACCTTCACAGAAGCTTGTGTCAGGACCCAAATCCACTTGAGGCGCTTCATAGAGCGTGACAATCACAGAGTCGATTACTGTGCAGTTGTTGGAGTTGGTAACGGCAACGTAGTACGCACCTGCAGTATCGACGTACATCGTCTGACCGGTGCTTCCATCTTGCCACAAATAACTTGAGCCGCTGTTTCCAGCGTTTAATGTAAATCCAAGGGTTTGATTGGTGCAATAGTCAACGTCTGGTCCTAGATTCACAGAAGGGCTCGAAACAAACGTCAAGCCAGTGGCTGTGACGCCATCATTGGAAGTGTTGTTGTCTCCTGAAAGGTCAGTGGCGATGCTGAAGTTCATCGTTCCGCCTGCAGCATTGTTGATGACGGCCACGACCACAGTGTCTTTTACGCCGGGGTGTAGCGTTCCGTTATAGGTATAGGTGCCACTGTATGTAACAGCACCTGTTACGTTTACATCCACGTCAAATCCAGACTGGCTGTTGTATGCGTAGTTCTCGATGACGGCCGTGACTTGGTAATTGCTATCACCACAATAGGGAGGCGACTCGATAAAGGCTGTGATTCCGATATCGTCTACCGGCGCGTCACTTACGCAAAAATCATCTGTATAATACAAGCACGTCTGACCGGTAGGAGCAGCTGTATAAAAGTCGACGGCATTCCATTGGTCACCATAATTTGTGGAACCAAGCGACCATTGCCAACCCACGTCCGTGAAGTTTCCGTTGACTTTGATGAAGGCGGTATCATCATCAAAATTGATGATGTGCTCGATGACATTCCATTGCGCTACGTCCAGTTCGTATTCACCAATGTCATTCGTTCCATTGGTTCCTTCCTCAACCATGGCCGTTCCGCTTGAGTCAATGTAAACCTCGATGGCCCAAACATTCGTAGGTCCAGTGTAGTTGTGCAGTAGATTGTAGTAGCCACCATAGTCTTGCGGCATGTAGTAAGCGAACTCAACAATGTGGATTCCAGAATTATACGTGCCCGGAGTGGCAACGATGTCGGTGAAGCCACTACCACCTGTTGTGTAGACTTTCAAGGACTTATTTCCGGAGTAAGCTTGTTCCGTCACTACCGGCGCGTCTCCGCCATTCCCGTTCCAACCATTGAACAGAATAGATTGAGCGTCGATGTCATCTACTTGATAGTTGTCATACTCGTCACAAGGGTAGAGCGTTCCAGACATCTGTATTGGGCCGGCCCAAGAGCTTGAACTACCTCCGCAATCGTCTTGAATGTAGACGTCGTAGACTACGTTCGGCGATAATCCGGAAATTGTAGTTGAAGTGCTGGAGGCGGATGTGATCGTGCCACTCCCCAAAGTGAAACCCGTAGGTCCATATTGAATGTTCCATGAACTTCCACCGCCAGCTGTCCAAGAGACCGAAGCAGAAGTGGTCGTCGAGGCAGACGTGTTGATGGATGAAGAACCAGTGCACTGGGCGGAGACGAGCGATGTAATTGCTGTAAAAACTCCCGTGAACGTAAGTAGGCGTAAGATTTTCATTTAATTGTAGTTAGGCAGTATTAAAGACGGTACAAAACCAAAGTAGTTGTTTGAAGGATACCTTCCAAATTACAAGACGTTCTTACAACGATATTCTGTTGGGTCAAACGCTGTTTTCTGAAAGAATTAACAACACAGCGAGAACGATCAATACGGTAACCTTGATCCATTTGGTTACGATCCAAAAACGGTCTGTTCGAACCACTTCAACGACTCGGTCGGCCACCAAAGCAATCCCAGTAAAAACCGGAAATGACATGGCCATAAATAGCAGTCCAAGAACGAACATTTGATACATTGGATCAATGCCTGCAGGATCAACGAACTGAGGTAGGAGTACGATGAAGAACATTGTAACCTTTGGATTCAGCACATTCATCAAAAAACCGCGCTTGAAAAGCACGCTGAAGGATTCGTGTTTGGCTTGAACACCGATGTGCATTTCCTCCTTTTGTTCTTTCATCCCACCGTAGGCAAGATAGAGCAGATACGCGGCGCCCATAAACTTCATGATGTCGTAGGCGATATCGTGTTGATAAATTAGAAGGGACAGGCCAGTGGCAACAAGAGCCGTGTGAACAATAACACCGCTTATGAGTCCTGCAGTGATTCCAACCCCTTGGCGCCAACCTCGAGCGATCGATTCGGTCAGCACGTAAATGTTGTCTGGCCCTGGCGAGAGCGCCAACATGAGCGAGGCCAAACAAAACCCGATCAGCAATCCTGCATTCATGCTACCTAAATGTCAGATCCACACGCGGATAATTATTCGACGGAGGCAGGACCTTCTTCGTGTACGATGCCGGCTTCAACCTCCTCCTCGGCGCCATGTGTAAGGGCTTTTAACTTCTTCACAAACACGAGAAGGAGCACTCCAAATGCGAGGCAAAACAGCGTAACACCGGTAAAGACTTCCAATGCCCCAGCGTTTTCTGCGGCCTCGCCAATCAAGCCCGCGAGCTTGTTACCCAATCCGGTGATGGCAAAATAAGCGCCCATCATAAAGCTTGCGTATTTGGCTGGTGCCAGCTTGGTGATAAACGACAGCGCGACAGGTGAACTGCTCAATTCACCAACCACATGAAGGAAGTAAGAAATGAGCAGCCAGTAGAGGCTCGCTTTCTCCAATGCCAAAACACTCACTTCGTAGGCAGCTCCTATCAAAGCCATGAATCCAAACCCCATAATGATGGTTCCAATGGCCATTTTGTAGATGGCCGAAGACTCTTTTCCACGTCGTTTCCACCACAACCAGAACGCGGCCATTGGGGCTCCTAAGATGATCACATAGAAGGCATGAAGCGATTGTAGAAAACTTGCAGGGATCTCAAACCCAAACACAACTCGGTCAACCGTCTGCTTGGCGTACAGATTCATAAATCCTCCGGCTTGTTCATACGCTCCCCAAAAGACAATCATGATGACGAAAGAGAGAAGAAGCACAATAACCCGATCCTTCTCAACTTTGGTCAAAGGCCTCTTCATCAATTCGATGGATTCTGCTGAGGCTTTGTGCGATTCACCCACTCCTTTCAAGTGCTTTTGGCCAAATACATAAACGATTTGTCCCAGGATCATCCCAAACCCAGCAAGACTAAAACCCAGGTGGTAGTCAACGATTTCACCATAATAACCGACAAGTAGTGGAGCGGTGAAAGCTCCGATGTTGATCCCGATGTAGAAGATGGTGAACCCCGCGTCCCTTCGAGGGTCGCCCTTTTTATAAAGACCACCAACCATCGTACTGATGTTTGGCTTCAATGCACCAACACCACTCACGATCAACACCAAACCTGTGTAAAATGCCGTGATCGAATCGATGGCAAGGACGAATTGCCCGATGATGATTAACACGCCTCCCAAAAGCACAGACTTCTTTTGACCGATCCACCGATCCGCCAAAAGACCGCCCGGAATGCTCATCATATACACCATCATAGTGTACCAGCCATACAACTCAAGGGCAGAGGCGTTTTCCCAACCCAATCCCGGATTGTCGCTCGTTGTTTTGGCGGTTAGGTAGAGCACCAGAATGGCGCGCATCCCATAGAAAGAGAAGCGTTCCCAAAGTTCGGTGAAGAAGAGAATGAAAAGCCCAGTCGGGTGGCCAATAATCGATTTTTCTTGCATGGTGTTGTTGGTCAGTCGGTGAAAGTATATTCTTGAATTCGATTTGGATCATGCAAATACGAATTGCCACTCCGCAAGATGCCTTATCAATGCTTGAAATACTCAACCAAGCCATTGTTGAGCGACGCAATGCATATCTCCGACCGCTTACCGTTCAGGAAGGAGAGCCGTGGTTTCAATCACTCCATGCGAATGCCCGTTGTCTGGTTGTTGTCGAACATCAGGAAGACATCGCTGCGTGGGGTAGTTTGACGCCTTATCGATCGGGAAGAGGTGCGCTCAGCGGCGTTGCCGAGATTACATTCTATGTTCACGAGGACCACCGTGGAATCGGAATAGGAGTCAAGTTGACCGAACATTTGGAGCGCGAAGCGAAATCGTTGGGTGTACATCACTTGGTAGCGATTCTCTTGGCCGACAACCTTCCGAGTATTCGCCTGTTGTCTAAGTTTGGGTACGCCGAATGGGCACGATTTGAGAAAATCGTACAATTTGACGACGCACAGATGGATCACTTATACATGGGGAAAGCCCTTTAAAACGACGCAAAATGCTGCTGCACTTTTCAAACAATCCCTGGACTCGCACACGTGGAATCATCTACTACAATCGCTATGCGATCTTGTGGTTCACAGCACTTGCTCTTCTGGCGTACGCGCTTTACCATGTGCTTGGGATTCAAGACGTGGCTATCCCGGTCTCGCCTGTGAGTATAATCGGTGTTGGGTTGGCTATTTTTCTCGGCTTTCGAAACAGTTCTGCATACGATCGGTGGTGGGAAGCGCGGAATATTTGGGGTGGTATCGTGAACTACAGTCGGACGTGGGGAATGGAAGTCACCAGTTTCATTCAGCCCAGTGATCGCCTCACCATCCAAGATGTGAATCGGTTGAAGAAGACACTCATTTATCGGCACATCGCGTGGCTTTACGCGCTTGCCATGCATCTGCGGAAGAACATGAAGCTCGAAGAGATCGAGGAGTTTTTGACGGACAGAGACAAGCAGCTTGTCAAGGCCTTCAAAAACGTCCCTTCACAACTCGTCAACCTTCAAAGCAATGAGGTGGAAGAGGTGTTTCAGCGTGGAGGGCTCAATGAATTCAAACATCTAGAGCTTAACCGTAAACTGGAAGAGCTCTATAACCTTCAAGGAAAGGCCGAAAGGATCAAGAATACTGTGTTTCCCTACTACTACAATTATTTCACCGGGGTCTTTTTGAGGCTGTTCATCCTGATCCTCCCGTTTGCCTTGGTGGATGAAATGGGCTGGGAGAGCATTCCATTGAGCGTCGCCATTTCATTCGTCTTTCACATACTTGACAAGTCGGGCACAATCACCGAACAGCCATTTGAAGGCAGGGCGGCGGATACGCCGATGAAAGCCCTCTGCCGCGTCATCGAAATCGATCTCCGTCAAATGTTGGGCGAAACCGAACTCCCCGAGCCATTCGAGCCGAAGCTCACGCGTTTCAATGCGGCCTATCTGGAATAGACTTGCAAGATCTAAGGTTTTCCACATCCCATGTTCATCCACAACCTTTTAGATTCCTTGCGTCGTACAGGTAAAGAAGTATTTTAGTCCATTGAAAGTGTACGTTTCTAATCCCCTTATGCTCAGAAAACTACTTTTCATTCTTGCCGTGGCGCTTATGCCTCTCGGAGGCAATATGGCTCAAACACCAACAACACAAGACTGTCTTGGCGCCATCCCAGTGTGTTTCGATTCGATCACCATTTCCTCGAACTTCTATGGAATGGGCAACTACTCGAATGAAATAGCAAATACGCTAAGTTGTTGGGCGCCCGAGGATAACAGTGTTTGGTTTAAATGGACGGTTCAAACAGGAGGAACGCTTCGCTTTTCGATTGATCCGACCAACACCAATCAAGATCACGACTGGACGCTGTTTGATATGACATCCGCTTCCTGCTCGCAGCTTTCGAGCTATTCAGGTGCAAATGCGGCCATTGTCCGATCGAATACATGGGGCGCTTGGGGATTCAACGGCTCCACTGGAATCAGCACTCCCAACGGTGGTACCGGAACCTGCAATGGCCCCGGAACAACCAACGGTCCAAAGTGGTGCGCTGACCTCACCGTGACCGCCGGGGAGACCTACTATTTACACATTACCAACTGGACGGGTACCGTTTTCGGCTTTACGCTGGATTTTTCATCATCCACAGCCACGCTGTACGATAATACTCCTCCTTATATGGACAGCATTGCGTCGCCGGTGAATTGCCAGATTTTCGACAGCATCAAGATTCAGTTCAGTGAGTATTTGAAGTGCAGCAACCTTCAAACAGGAGATTTCCAGCTCACAGGTCCGAATGGCACGCATACGATTCAATCGTTGACGACGAATTGTGGCAATGCCACGGATGAAGTTACCGTTCACTTTCTTCCTGCGGTTTCGCAAACAGGGCTGTACACGCTGGAGGTAAAAGCCGGCTCAGGCTATATTGAAGATTTGTGCGGGAATTTGGATACACTCGATAGCTTTCAGTTCTACTACGACGGTTCCATTCAAACAGAATTGACGGCACAACCACTGAATTGTTTTGAAGAATGCGACGGTGAGATCCACCTGAGCGTCATCGGAGGCGCTGCTCCGTTCGACTACAACTGGAGCAACAATTTGTCCAACGACACGATTCAGACTGGTCTATGTGCAGGAACTTATGCAGTGACTGTAGTAGACGATAATGGATGCGAAATCCCTGACTCCATCGAAGTGGATCAGCCTGATGACATCACGACCTCGATTGTCTCCCAGTACATGGTATCTTGTCCAAACACATCGAATTGCGATGGCGGCGCTACGGTGACGACCTCGGGAGGTACTGCGCCGTACAGCTATGCGTGGAGTTCCGGTGAAACCGGGCAAAACGCCATCGCCTTATGCGAGGGCTCCAACTTTGTTACAACTACAGACGCCAACGGTTGCCTGGATACGATCGAAATCATCATCGGCGTTCCGGATACGATTTGGACAACCGCAAGCGGCGACACGATGATTTGCATTGGAGGTACCGCACCGGTTGTGGCGGCTTCGATCGGCGGCACACCGCCGTACAACTTCGTCTGGCGCGAGGGTTCGCTCAACGGACCGGTGATCGCAACTTCTCAAGTTGTCAACGTTTCGCCGGAAGTAACGACGACGTATTTTGTCAAAACCTACGACGACCGTGGATGTTCCGGAGATACCTCGAAAGTGGTTGTGAAGGTTCGACCACCGCTGGGGGCAGAATTCGCGCACATCGACACCATATGTCCTTATGATACGATTGACATATTTGTTCAAGGTACCGGCGGAGATTCGATCTACACCTATGCGTGGGAGGATGGTTCCTTTGGACCTTCGTTGACAATCAGTCCTGATCAACCAAGATATTATCGCGTGGCCATTTCGGATGTATGTGGTACCCCCATTCATGTCGACAGCGTTTGGGTGCAAGTCGGTGGCTATTCTCCTATTAGCGTTGAGGTGGAGGTTGAAGAAGATTCGATTTGTGCCGGCTCATCGGTTTATTTGATCGCATCCGGGCGTGGTGGATTCAATGGACCGAAAGAATACATCTATCGATGGTCGCACACCAACGATAAAGGCCCGATTCAGTTCATACATCCGCATCAGACAGGAACATATTCGGTGACGATTTCAGATCTGTGTTTGACGCCTCCTGGACACAATGAGGCCACGATCTACGTCGGAAAACCTGAGACTGCCGTCATTTCGGCGACGCCTGAGACGCAATGCGGCCCTGGTGATGTTGTCATCACCAATGAAAACGCAAAGGAATTCAGCCAATACACTTGGAAGTTTAGCGATGGCAGCGAGTACTTCCTTTCATCGATCGACAGCCTCGTCCATCGCTTCGATGAATATGGGTGCAACGATTTAACCTTGGAGATCTTGACGGCCTATGGGTGCCGATCGGAGCAGAAGTTTACCTGCCTGGTAGATGTGTTAAGGGATCCACTCGCGTCGATCGGATTGGCGCCTGAAACACCGACCAATACCGATCCATACGTTTGGATTGTTGACGAATCGCGCTATAATGCAACGCGAACTTGGTACATCGGCAATGATACGATCGAAGGAAAGCATGAGCTTCAGCGCGCTTTCTATGAGCACAGCGTGGATTCGGTGATCACATTGGTAGTTGAGAGCGAGGATGGTTGTTTGGATACTGCTGTGCGTATTGTGCGATACGAAGAGCACACGACCCTTTACTATCCTAAAAGCTTTACACCGAACGGTGACGGATTGAACGATGAATTCCTCATCCAAGGCGAAGCGATTTCGGCCGAAGGCTTTGACTTGGAAATCTTTGACCGTTGGGGAAGTCAGGTTTTCCGTTCCAACAACCCAACCCATGGTTGGAATGGAAAAAACGTTGATGGAGATTTGGTGCCGATGGGAACCTATCCATTTGTCTTAAAGTTCAAAGATCACATGGGTGCAGAAAAGCTCATCCGTGACCATGTTGTGATTTCCAATACCGGCAAACATCGAGGGCTGCGCTAGCGTCCATCCATCTTGTTGACCGTTTAGCCCGAATCATCTGGAATCTGTCGTTCTCAAAGTGTAGGTTTGAATCTCATTCGAACATTGCACCTAATGAATACGCCGCGCATTCTTATTCCACTGGGCATCATAGCCTTCATCTTCATTTATGTTTTATTGACGTCAACCAAAACCGTCGAATCCGGAGAGGCGGGCGTGTTGTACAGGAAGTTTTCGGGGGGAGTTGACACGACTACGACCTATGACGAAGGGTTCCACATCCTCGCGCCGTGGAATACCATGTTTGTGTATGAAGTGCGTCAACAAGAGATTTTTGAGCAGATGACCGTGCTTTCTTCCAACGGTCTTGATATACAACTCGATGCGTCTGTTTGGTTTCAACCAAATTTCAATAAGCTGGCTAAGTTGCATAAGGAGAAAGGGGAGAACTACGTCGAACGCGTCATCATGCCGGCTATGCGCTCAGCCACCCGAAGCGTGGTAGGACGCTATACACCGGAGCAGATTTATTCAAGCAAACGCGACGTAATTCAAGCAGAAATTTTTGAAGAAACACGCATCATTCTGGATGGTCAATACGTGCAAGTGAATAGCGTACTCGTCCGCGATGTGACCCTACCGACCACCATCAAGGAGGCCATCGAGCGAAAATTGCGGCAAGAGCAGGAATCACTCGAGTATGAATTCCGCCTTGAAAAGGCCGAAAAAGAAGCCGAAAGACAACGCATTGAGTCTGAAGGAAAGGCAGCAGCAAACCGCATCCTTAACGCATCACTGACCGATAAAATCTTGAAAGAGAAAGGAATTGAGGCAACACTAAAGCTTTCGGAGTCTGAGAATTCCAAGATCATCATCATCGGCGGTGAGGATGGGCTTCCTGTTATCTTAGACGCCAATTAAGGACAGCTATGACCATTGTAATGTTGCTCATTGGCCTTTTGTTAGGTGTAGTCTTAGGCTATCTGATATTCCGGCTACAATCAAGGCAGGGCTTGCAAAGCGAGGAGATCGAACGACAGTTTGTTCGAAAGGAGCGATTTGAAGATTTGCAGCAACGACTGCAGCGAGCCGAGGAAGAGCAATCAGCATCCGACAAAGAAAACCTCGATCTCGCTCAACAAGTATCCACCTGGAAGGAGCGCCACAATGGACTTGATCAAAAACTCAAGGAGCAAAAAGAGGAACTCGAAAAGCTTCAGGAGAAATTTCGCAACGATTTTAAAGTCCTTGCCCAAGAGATCCTCGACAAGACTGGCCAGTCCTTTAAAGAGCAAAACAAGGAGCAACTTGGGGTGCTGTTGAATCCCTTCAAGGAAAAGCTCGAAAGTTTCGAAAAGAAGGTCGAAGAAACCTACGAGAAGGGTAAGAAAGAAACCATTGAGCTGAAAAGCGAAGTCAAGCTGCTCAGCGAACAAAGCGCGAAGCTCTCGAAGGATGCTGAAGATTTGACCAAGGCCTTGAAAGGAGACGTTAAGGCGCAGGGAAACTGGGGCGAATTGGTGCTGGAGCGCATTCTTGAAAAGAGCGGTCTGACAAAGGATCAGGAATATTTTACGCAGGAAAGCTTCACGAACGAAGAGGGAAAGCGCTTTCAGCCCGACGTTGTCATCAAGCTTCCCGAAGACAAGAACATCATCGTCGATTCCAAGGTTTCATTGATCGCCTACGATCGGTTTGCGAATGCGGAATCTCAGGAAGAACAGGAGGCCGCACTGAAAGAACACCTCAACTCCATCAAGATCCACGTAAAGGGCTTGAGCGAGAAGAACTATCAAGACTTGTATGGCGTCCAGGGCCTCGACTTTGTGCTGCTCTTCATCCCCATTGAAGGCGCGTTCTCGATTGCGGTGCAGGCCGACAACAATCTATTCCAGGAGGCTTTTGATAAAAATGTTGTTATCGTTTCAACCTCTACCTTGTTGGCGACGCTGCGAACCATAGCGAGTATTTGGAAGCAAGAGAAGCAAACACAGAACGCACTTGAAATCGCTCGACAAGGAGGAAATCTGTACGATAAATTTGTTGGTTTGGCTGATGATCTGATCGCCTTGGGAAAGCAGATGAGAACAGCGCAAGGAACTTACGAAGACACGATGAAGAAGCTGTCTACCGGGAATGGAAACCTGGTAAAGCGAGCAGAAGACTTGCGCAAGCTCGGTCTCAAAACCAGCAAGCAACTGGATCAAAAGTTGATCGATCGGGCAGCAGAGGACGAAGAATGATCCTTAGCTTACGACTTCCAAGGAATACCCTCCCGCGTGAACGCTCAGCAGCTGTACGCTTTCGTCGCCTTTAAGGCTCTTCCGAAGTTTTGCCATGTACACATCCATACTGCGCCTGTTGAAATAGTTGTCTTCGCCCCAAATGGCTGTCACAATCATCTCTCGGGAAACAACTTGGCCTACATTCTGAGCAAGGTGGATCAGAATGCCGTTTTCTTTCGGAGAGAGGTGGATCGATTCTCCTGCGATGTTGAGGGTTCTGCGTGAGCTGTCGAAGACGCATCGACCAAAGCGAAACTCCGTTTGCGCCTCCACTGATCCTTTACGCTGAAGCAGGGCCCTCAATTTGTACACAAGCAACTCAGAGTCGAATGGCTTGGTTATGTAGTCATCGGCGCCGGTCTTGAAGCCTTCGATCACATCGTTCTTCATAGACTTTGCGGTTAGAAAGATGAATGGTAACGAAGCATTGGATTGCTTGATTTCCTTACCGAGCGTGATGCCGTCCATTTCAGGCATCATAACATCGAGAACGCAGCAATCGTATTCCTTGCCAGTCTTGATGAGTGACCATGCTTCCTTGCCGTTTTTCGCCCAAGTCACATCGAATGCATTGAGCTGCAAGTATTGCGACAAGACCGAGCCAAAATTCAATTCATCTTCTACCAGAAGTATCCTTGTAGCGCTCATTTTAGGGGTAGTTTGAGTTCAAACGAGGTTCCAACATCTTCAGTACTATCCAGTTTGACGCTGCCACCATGTGCCTCAACAACACTTTTGACGTAGCTAAGCCCCAATCCAAAGCCTTTCACATCGTGAATGTTCCCTGTCTGAACCCGATGGAATCGATCAAACACCATGCGCACATGTGCCTTCGGAATGCCCCTTCCGTTGTCTGCGATACGAATGACAAGACTGTTGTCAACCGATTCGAGGACTACGTTCGTTGTCGTGCCCTTCGGGTTGTATTTCAGTGCATTGTCGATGAGGTTTTCGATGGTGCTCTGCATGTGTAGCGCATCCAGATGAACAATGATCGATTCTGATGTTCCATGAAATACCAAGGTTTTTTCCTCCTCGAGCGCACGGTTGGTAAAGGAATCGACGATGCTCTTCAGCCAAGGCACAACATCGATGCGCTCTGTGTGCAAGATGAGGTGGTCTGATTCCGCTTCGGCCATTTGTAATACGCGATCGATGTGTTGGAGCACCCGATTCTTCTCTGTGTGGATGGTTTTGACGTAGCCTTGAATGGCCTGTTGGTTTTGTTGGCTTCCAGGATGAATAATGGCATCGGCTGCTACGGAAATCGTAGACAATGGTGTTTTCAGCTCGTGACTCATGTTGTTGATGAAGTCTGTCTTCAGTTGTGAAAGTCGGCTTTGGCTCAGGAGCTTTCTCCAAAACAGGATAAAGAGCAAGAGCATGGTGATTGTAAACAGGAAGGAAAGCAAGCCCAAAGTCCAAATCTCTTTCAGCAAGTCCGTTGCTCCAACGTCAAATTGCGCAGTCAGATACACGTTCTTATCCCTCAAATCTGTCGGGAAAAGGGCTTGCTTGACTTCCAAGCCGGTAAAGGATGGTTGGTAACCAGCCGAGGTGAAGCTTTCATACGGATGCCCTTCATTGTTGGATATCTTAAACTCGATGCCGTGATGGATGCCGCGTTCGGCGAGTTCTTCAGCCAGATGTGCGGATATGTCTTCTGCGTTCAAACGCTCCGTCCAATTGTTGTCGGATTTGAGACGCTCCAGCTGAATTCTGCGCACCACTTCGTTCAAGCGTTCCGACTCCTCCATGGCCAGTACGGAAGTTAGTAAGAATTCTTCGTCCACACTGCTTGAGTTATCGATGAAGGTGTCTCGTCGTCCATTCTTGATCTCGATTCGGATCTGGCCAGACGCTTGATCAAGTTCAACGTTTTGTTCTATTTCATCCGGATAAGACGACATTCGGACGCGTGAATGGCTTTGAACCGTGCTGTCATCATTTGTCCAGATGACTTCGTCGAGATGCTCAAAGCGGAATTCGTGCAGCTCGACAGCTTTCTCGGTGGTGTCGCTTTCCCCAACACGTGCAATGAAGGCAATCTCTTGTTCGGTATTGAGCTCATGAATTGCAGATGCAACGACGTCTTCCAACTGCTGGTGCATATGCCTTCTAGATTGATCGTAGCCGTTTCTAATCCATATCGATTGAACGATCGTGCTTCCGATCAGGGCAATGGAGGCGAGAACCAACAAGTAGGAATATCGATGTTTGATCACCCTCCAAAGCTATCCCAATACACAGGTCTGTAGCGGACTTTAACCCAACTTTAACCGGTTTTAGTGCGACGTTAACCAAAGGTGGGGGCGGGTGCGTCTACTTTCGAATTCAAACCAAAACCGTTTAGTTATGTACACAAAAAATCACCTTACACCGTTGATCGCAAGTATCCTGTTGAGCGGGTGCGTCTATGCCCAGTCAACCGAATTGCAAGCCGTAAGCATCGTTTTCACATCGCCTGATAGGGTTAACACCGTAGATACGGTCATTGAGGGAGGAGACCGCTCACTTCACAATTTACTCGCAGAGCATGAACTCACGCAAGATGATGTGCACCTGCTTTTTTTGGATGAGATTGCTCCTAGACTTGCTGCTGAAGAGCGCAAGGAAATCATTATGATTCATACCGAAGATGTAGTTGCGGAAGGCGATCAGGAAGAAGTCAAATCCATGCGCATCATTCGGGTTGATGGCGAGGAAACGAATTTGGAAGATCTAGAGGCCGAAGAACGCGCCCTAGTCGAAGCTCAGATGTCAAGAGAAGAAGCCGTTGCTATGCAGCAAGATGGTCATGCATTCCGCAAGGTCATTGAGATTAAGGAGGATGGAGATGGAGGTGAAAAGCAAGCCTTCAAAATCCGAATCGAAGAGTCGTCCGATGGGGAAGAAACTCAGAAGATGATTTGGGTAAACGACGAGGAAATGTCTGAAGAGCAATTGAACGTATTCATGCAAGAACACGACGTAAAAATTGAACAAGCCGATGGAAAGCCGACGCGCATGCGTTTTGAAGGCAAAGGAGAAGAGGTGCGCGAAATTCGAATCGAAAAGGAAATCGAAACTTCAGCCCATGAAGCGCCGAAAGCCATCGTCATTGTTAAACACAAAGTGAATGAAGAAGCGGCAGTGAGTGCACTGGGCCTAAGCACAGAGATGCATGTCTATCCGAATCCTGCAAAGCAATCGACCAGTGTATCGTTTAAGCCTGCTCTCAACGATCATTACCGCATTCAGGTCACGGGCCTTGATGGGAAGGTCGTGCTTCAAAAGGCTGGAGCAGGAAAGAACGTTCGGCAAGTTGATCTAACCGTAGATGGACTAACACCGGGCACCTACATCATTTCAGCTGAAATTGAGGAAGGAATCATTTCAAGAAAGCTTGTCGTAGAGTAGCAAGCACCATCGCTGTTTAGTTAGAAAGCGGGGCCGAAGGGCTCCGCTTTTTTTGTCAGTGCTTGCAGCCGTGGATTACCGAAATCCTGATCTGCGAATACTGCTGGGATCGCAAGCGTGAACCATAACTCATTTCAGTACTCGTCGAACAATGAACTGCGCCGATCGATAAAGCATATAGTTTATTCTGATTTATTTAGAATGAGGCAATAATATTTTTTCTTTTTCCGTTGCTCAGAAGAATTATTTGTCGAACGAAAACCTTTTGTTATGCTTTCAATCCGTCTTCTTTGCGCCCTATGCCTAACTTGCCTCGTCAGCCAAGCTGCCATCACCGAAAAACAGGCCTATCTGTTTTTTGAGACCGACAGCTACATCCTCAGCAAGGCATGCATTGAACAACTCGATGCCTTACTTGCCGAGGTCAATCCTGCCCAGGATGACCTTGAATTTATCGTGCATGGCCACACCGATTACCGTGGAAGTATCGACTACAATGAGATTCTGAGCAACCAGCGCGCCGAGGCAGTACGGAGTTACCTGGTTGCCAACGGAGTGCCTAAAAACGTTGTCTCTCTCCATTTCAGCGGTGAGCTTGATCCGATGAAGCCGAATACCTCAGAGCAAAACATGGGATTGAACCGACGAGTTGAGGTGGTTATGACACGCTATCATTTCAGCGATGTCTCTGAGTTGATTGAAGCCCTCACCCCTGAACCACAAACTTTTGTCGTGGATGTTGAGGTAGAGCAAGAGATCATGGCAGATGAAGAAACGATGCTTTTTATTCCAGAGCTGGCATTTATTGACCAAGAAGGAAACACAGTATCGGGAAAGGTGGAGTTTAGGATAACAGAGGCATTGAAGATGAAGCAGTTCATCAACAACAGTCTCACAACAACCAGCAATGGTCATCTGCTCGAAAGTGGAGGAATGTTGCGCTTAGAAGCCTATGACGAGAAGGGCAACCTCGTAGAATTGGATCCAGGTCGACCCATCGAAATCGCGATGCCGACCATGGAAGTGAAGGACGGCATGAGCCTCTTTTATTCTGAAGACGGCACGAATTGGAACAATACCGGCACTTCTGTCGGAAATGTGGTGCAAGTCCCTAGACCAAACTATCCGTCCTTGGCCAGCTTGATGATGGAACTACCTGAATATCAGCCTGACTACAAGACAAAGCCGAGAAAACCTATCAAGCCGATCAAACTGGAAATGCCTTCGGAGCCCAAAGAAGAGGATTACATCCCCAATACGTGGTGGTATCGTTGGTTTGCCAGCAAGCGTCGTAAAAAGTTCGATCGCTACAATTACGAAGCGGCGCTCGTTCGGTACGAAAACAAACTAGATCGATTCAATAGACGCATGCGAACGTATGACGTCCGGTTGAGAACCTACGAAAGCAAAATCACGACATTTCTTGACGACACGTATCGCTGGGAGAAAGAACAGGAATGCAAACGGGATAGTTTCAACGCTTCACCGTATTACTTGTCAGCCATTCGTCAAAGAGATTCTTTGCGGGGATTGGCTCAGGAAATCTATGGCGAGCGCGTCAAGGAATGGGAAGAACAAAAGGCCGAGCGTGCGAAGACACGTCTAGCGCGCATGGAGCGCATGGAGGAGGCCAATCGGGGATCCATATCAGCGGTAGACGACTATGTTTTTACGGTCAACCAACTTTCATGGATCAACGTTGATCGATTCTTGAAGGCCGAGATGGATGAGACCATCACCTTGGCTTTGAACGATCCAGACAAAGTGGAGGAGCGCGTCTACTTGGTTTTTGACGATGTCAGGGGAATGATGTCGATGAATTATGATCGGCCAAAGAAAACCTACTATCAGAACGATATCCCTAAGAACGTTACTTCCAGGGTTTTTGCCTACCAAGTCAAACATGGGAAACCAGCAGTATTTATGGAATACGTTGATGGAAGAGCACAGATCGACTTGGAGTTTCAGACGTGTACGTTTAGAGAACTAAAAGAGCTGATCGACGAATTCGGCTGATGACTTTGTGTGAGGCGTGGGGAGCTTGAGGTGTTTTACATACCTTGAGCTTCCCTTTTTTATTTTGATTCTCCAGCGGCTGCTCATACTCCTTTCAATCTTCGCCTTGCCTTTCATTGAATGCAACGGCCAGGTTTTTCGTCATTTCACGACTCAATCGGGGCTCAACACCAACATTATACATGAGATATTCCAGGACTCACGGGGTTATTTATGGTTGGCAACAGACGTTGGCGTTACCCGATTTGATGGGAATGAATTTGAGTCGTTTAGTACAGAACATGGTTACGTAGATGGTCAAACGATCATGATAGGCGAGGACCTTGAAGGCAATGTCTGGTTCAGTACGCTCATCAATGAATTGTGTTACTATTCTTATGAGGAGGAGCGGTTTATCGTCCCTAACTACCTGGATGATCTCAAAACCTTGACGGCCAGCTATATTTTCAGGCTCAACTTTTATGAAAACGATCTTTATATATCATGCAAGAGCGACGATGGAAGCATCATCCAAGTGAAAAATTGCCGCTCTGATTCTGCCGAAATCGTACTTCTGAAAAATCCAGAGCCCGGGATTCGAATCCACATGCTAGAGGATTCTTCGATGCTTTTCACCTTCTCAAATATGTCGCAAGCAGACCATCTCAGCTTCACGGGATTGGTCGACACCATTATCCCATTCGGCTTGAATCGGCTGACAACCTTTGAAGCAAAACGCTTGAGCAACGGTGAGATTCTGTTGTTGGGGATCGATGAGCTCTACCTCGTCTCTAAATCCTTCGAGTTGATGACGATTGAGGTGGATTATTTCGGGGTCGGTCAGATGTATGAAGACTCGAAGGGAAGATGCTGGGTTGGCACATTCAATGATGGTGTGTTCGTATATGCAAACAACGACTTTTCGACGCGACCGACGCAGTACTTGAGTTCCTTCACAGTTACGGGAATCGTCGAGGATGATGAAGGGTCAATTTGGTTATCTACTCTAAATAACGGCCTTTATTATGCCAGCAGTCTGCAAATCAATCCATTGGTCGACGACAACTTACAAATCATTTCCTCCAAGGCAGTGAAGTCCTCGGCCGGTCGATTGGCGTGGACCAATGATTTCGAGCGTATATCTATAGGCACCTTCTCTCCAAATGAACCGATCTCAGTCTCAGTTTACGATTTCGGTATACCGGTCACTTCTTTTGAAATTGCAGAAAATCTGACATTGGTAAAAACACGAAAGCGCAGGGTCTTATCCGAGATTCGTAACGATCGCATTCGAGATTTAGGACTTTCAAATGTGGGTGCTTTTGCTTCGACAAGAAGAGGGTATTGGTATGCTTCCACCACGCCGCTCGAGCCATTTGTTTACTTCTATGATACTAATCATAAGCGCATCCACACGGTAGAAAGGATCTACTTTAACCGACTGCGGAAAATTTTTAACCCAACTGCCAATAGGTTTTACACACAAGACAACGAGAATCGGTTGGTTTTTTATCAGAAGGAAACCGCCAAGAAATGGTCGTGTGAGGCCTTGGAAGAAGAAATTCGATTCATTGAGCCCCTTGATTTCATCACCATGCTGGGACACGAGTACCTAGTGACTCGTAACTCTGAATACTACCTACTTGAGGACGCTAAAATCGTCGAACGAGGTAAAATCTTCCAAGGTTCCGATACAACGATTACTAAGCTGGTACTCGATTCGCTCGGTACTGGGCTCCTATACCTCTTGACCAATCGTGGAATCTATACAGTTGAAACTCTGGGTGATCGGCCAACGCTCTATCTCAATCAGCATTTGGGTCTGCCATCTGGCGAATTGCTTGATATGACTAAGTCAGGCGCATACTTCATTCTTTCTACTTCGCTTGGGACGTATTTCTGGATTGACACGCTGAAGTTTCGGGATTCGAAGCCAGCAGCCGTGATGTTCAAGAGAATTGCAGCAGATGACAAGGAGTACGATGCGGGTTTACCCATTTCTTTAAGCGCAGGCTTTGGTCGTCTGGAGATCGAATTGCATGCGATTTCCTTCCGAAACGCTTTGGAGATTCCGTATCGCTATAAGCTTGGAGCGTCCGGTGGATGGATCAACGCCAACAACCGCAAGGTTGTTCTCACATCACTCGAACCGGGTAGCTATACTTTATTTGCGCAGGCTGCCAATGCCAATGGAACATGGAGTCAGTCTTCCTCCCTGGATTTCGAGGTGCTCTTTCCTTTTTACATGCGATGGTGGTTTATTGCCTTAAGTATAGGGTTTGGCATTGGACTTACCTATTTGGTTTATCTCAATCGGTTGGCCGCCGCACGACGCGCTATTGAATTGCAAAGCCGCGTGTTTCATTCACAGTCACAGGCCATGGCCGCTCAGCTCAGTCCGCATTTTGTATTCAACGCCATGAATTCCCTGGCGTCGTTCGTGACGAAAGAAGACACCAAAAACAGCCTACGCTACCTTTCCAAGCTAGCCAAGCTGATGCGGACGGTCTATGAGTTCTCACAACAGTCTTCAGTTCCCCTTGTAGAAGAGTTTGAAATGGTAGAAGATTACTTGTCGCTGGAGCAGTTGAGATTCGAATTCGACTATGAGATCAGGCAAGAATGTGCATCGGAAACCGTCGAAATTCCTCCGCTTATGCTTCAACCGCTGATCGAGAATGCCATCAAGCATGCATTTACTCCAGGTGGCGAAAACCGCATCCTAGTACGAGCACATTGCGATCATAGCTGTATCCGGTTGGAGGTTTTGAATAGTGGACTTCCTCTAAAGACTACCTTGGAGGCCGAATTTCGTCAAGGTAAGAGAAACTCGCTATCGTTGATTTATTCCCGAATTGGCATATTGAAAACGCTGATGAATATGGATATTGAGTTCAATCTAGAGCCAATTGAGGAAGAGGGTTATTTGACAAAGGCGAGTTTGGCTATCCCAAAAAATCTACACCATGTTCAGAGCGTACATAGTTGATGACGAGCGCCGAGCGATAGAAGTGATCGAGGACATGCTTCGACTTTTCGCGAATGACTTCACCGTTGTGGGGAGTTCACAGCACATTGAATCTGCCAAGGAATTCTTATTGGAACAGGAAGTCGATCTGGTGTTCTTGGATATTTCGATTGGGCAACGCACAGGGTTTGATCTCCTCTTGTCCCTGGGTGCGAATCGAGACTTTGAGATCATCTTCACTACAGCGCATAAGGAATGGACACTGAAGGCGATGCGCCAAGGCGCAACAGATTACCTGATGAAACCGATTGACCCAGACGAATTTACGCAGGCGCTGGAGCGTTTTAGAAAGAAAAGAACGGTCGAAAAAGGGTCTGTTCAAAACGATGACCAATTGGCGTTGTCAGGCGTTTCTGACGTGCGTTTCGTTACGATCTCCGACATCGCCATCGTCAAGGCCGATGGAAATTACTGCGAGGTTCGGACGATTCACGGTGAGTCGATCATTGCTTCCAAGCAACTAAATGTGTTTGAGCAAAAGTTGAAGAAGCATGGTTTTCTGCGGGTCCATCGCAGTTATTTGGTCAACATGCATCAAGTCGTCGGAGTTCAAAAGTCCAGTGGAGGAAGCTTATTAGTTCAGGGTAGTCCTGATGCCGTTCCGATAGGCGCAAGCAACAAAGAGGATGTTATGGAATACCTCGCAGCACATTCAACATTTCTTTAAATAAAAAAAGAGGAACAATCGTCCTCTTTTCTCAATCCTCATGACGTTGGGTTAGTCGTAATAAGTTCTTTGATGCACTAATGTACTTACCCTTCAACTCGAATTGGATTCAAATGTTTGAAACGACGTTTTCAGTTTCTGAATGCGCATTTGAAATGTACGAATAGGTCTTTGGCCTGATAGTTTTGAGCGTTCGCTTAGTTTCGTCTTCTATGATTCGAATCTTGATACCCATTCTAACGATTCTTTTGCTGGCGGCCTGCAAGGAAAAGGGATGCACAGACAGCACTGCGGTCAATTTCAACCCTGACGCGCAAAAAGACGATGGATCCTGCACGTACCCTTCGTATGCAAATGCCCCGGAAGTTGGCGATTCCAAGTACCCGTGCGATCAGTCGCTGAGCTTTGAATCAGAAGCAGATTGGCAAATCTCAAACGGATATCGGATCGTAGTTTGCAACCATATTCCCGAGCACATGGTCGGACAGTTTCCAAATGCCGATAACCCCAACAGCATACAACCAGTGGAAGAGACACTCGTTATCAAACAGGCGCCATCCATGGCCACCTCCAAAACATATGTTGCTGGAGAGTCTGGCCCACAGTACGCAATTGGCGTAGCGCTAAATGGGGTTGAGTTCGACCCGGCGGCGGCGGAAGCATTCGAACATCAAGGTCAAAAAGTATGGTCATGGACGCTTGAGGCTACGAACAACGACTTGGGACTTGATTGCAGCAATGCACACGTACAACCGAACGGCGAATACCACTACCATGGCACTCCCACAGAGTACTTCAGCCAGTTAAACATCAACAGCAATGCAATGACCTTAGTTGGTTATGCAGCAGATGGTTATCCGATTTACTATTTGTACGCCTTCAGCGACGCCAATGATCCAAACAGCTCGATCGAGGCTATGAAGTCGAGTTATGAATTGCGCACTGGAGAACGAGGTGGAGATGGCGTGACTGAGCCTTGCGGATCGTACAATGGGGTCTACGTTCAAGACTATGAATTCGTCGAAGGCAAGGGTGACTTGGGTGAGTGCAATGGAAGGGAAGGGGTGACGCCTGAATATCCGGATGGCACCTACTATTATGTGATAACAGATGACTTTCCAGGCATCCCGAGATGTTTTGTTGGAACGCCTGCAGAGGATTTTAAAGTAGGACCATGATGCGCGTACTGCCAATATTGACTTCCATGACGGTGATGCTCTATGCCGTGTCCACATCGGCACAAGGAAGCAAGGAGCCTGATGCGATTCAGGAGCATAAAGAGACCATGCAGGTTTTTCACATTGTGGAGGAGAACCCTGAATTTCCTGGCGGGACCGACGAACTCTTCAAATTCTTGGCTACAGAAACAAAATACCCGGATAAGGCAAAGGATGCCGGGATCAGCGGAGTGGTTTATGTCCAGTTCATCGTAGATACGTCTGGTGAGATTTTAAAAGACAGCGTGACGATCCTTCAGGGCGTGCATCCGCTCTTGGATGAAGAGGCAATGCGGGTCGTTCGGGCTATGCCTGCTTGGCGACCGGGCTTTCAGAAGGGTAAGCCTGTTCGGGTATACTACAAGCTCCCATTTCGATTCACATTGCAAGAAAATAAGCGGAATAAGTCTTTCTGCGGGAATTTCTGCGCATTCTAATCACTTCACTACTGCCACGCGTTCCACGCGCAATGCATCATCCGACGCAAGTTGAATGATGTACATGCCGGGTGTCGCATCTCGTGCATCCCACACCGTTCGTGATGCTTGGTAGGAAGAAGCGATCAGGTTTCCATTGATATCGATGACCTCAACGCCATGGATTGTCTCGTACACATCATCACGCAGCTGAAATGTACATCCAATGTTCGACTTGAGCAATGACCTGGGAGCTCGAATATCTTCGATGGAATTGGTTTCCTCCTCAACCTCTCGAATGACAACCGCATTTGGTCGGATGAGCCCACCTTCGTTGCTGGCCACGAGATCACCAAGGAAAACAGCGTCCTTGTTATAGTGCCTTACGCTGCCTGTGCCACCGTTGCCTACAATGAAGCTGCTGTCAGGGAAGTAGGCGATGCCTTCAGGATTGCTCAGACCCGTGACATGGTTGGCGATAAAGTCACCCTCTTCATCGAATTCTCGAATCGTGGCGCCATCGTAGTCGTGTACAAAGAGATGTCCACGATGATCGAACCAAATGTTGGTTGGACCTACGAGTGCGCTGTCAATGAAAGTGTCGATCAGGTTCCCGGCAGTGTCGAACCGGTAAATTTTGTCTTGGGTGTAACTGGATACGTACAGGTTACCATCGTCGTCCCAATCCATTCCAATGCTTTGAAGCACTGCAGTGTCCGTAAAATCGTCTACGTGTGTTCCATCCAGCTCAAAGCGTTTGACAAGACCGTTCCCGCTCCATTGGAGCACATAGAGCAATCCATCGTCGCCGATCTTCATACGTGTAGGTCCTCCTAGTCCAACGGCGAAGGAACCGATGTAATCGCCTGAGGTGGCGTTGTGAATGTTGATCAATCCAGTGTTCAGATTAGAGATCAACACCCAATCGTTTCCTTGTTCGTCAAGAAAGACGATGTCTTGAGGCCATGCCAAGTGTTCGTCAATAAATACCCCGGTGGTATCTTCCTCCATGTCGTGTATTAAAATCTGCCACGGAGGATTGTTGAAATTGCCGGCATCGCTGATGTAAACGAAGGTGTCTTGAGCATTGGCTGCTGAAAACGCCGCAGCAAACAGTAAAAGGTAAAGAGCACGCATAGGTTGTTGGTTTGCTGCAAGTTTGATCGTCCACGTGTAGCAGCCAACGCAGATTTAGAGTTAGACAAATATCGCGCAGTGAACGGCGAGTGGATCTTTTTGAAACCTTTGTCTTTAGAAGACCAGTGCAATGAATACAACGATCAGAAGCTTATTGGTATTGATGCTCCTCATTGGTGCACACACCTTTGAATCTTGCAACAACCCTGAGGAAGAGGTATTGGAAGAACCGACGGTCATCAACGAGGAAGAGGAAGAAGAGGAGGAAGAAGATGATTTGACGCTGAATGACTACGAGCGCCTCATCGGCTATGCAGACGGAACCTACTTTGAGCACATCGACGTGCTATCGAGCGCATCGGCGTATCCAACAGCGCAATACATTGACACCAATGCCCAGGGCTTGGTAATGGCGCTCGGCGCTTATCTCAATGACTGGAATACCGACGATACGATTGCAGGTTTTATCCTGGGAAATATTCAAAAAGATTCAAACGAGCTCGCTTACATCGAAGATTACCATGCATTGTTTGAAATTGGAAGTACCCACTCCTTTGCCGAAGATGGCGATGGCGGTGTAACCATCTTTTACAGGCATACAGACGGGCAGCTTTACCGCAGCGATTGGGGCACAGGGCTGCAGCCCGGATCTACATTCAAAATCACCGACACCCAAGAGGAGGATTTCCTTGGGTCGCCCACCATCAAACTAATGGCAGAATACGACTGCCGGGTATACAATAAAACTGGAGGATATCTTCAACTTACGGAAGGCATCCTCATCTTCGAAACGATCACTTGGTTGAAGTGATCATTTACATTCCAGGAAGCGGCATCATTTCGTAGACTTCAATGTCGCATCCTTCGCCATAGTCGAAATGCGGATGGCCTTTGAGCATTGCATGCGCGGCATCTAGGTTTTCTGCTTGGAGCATCGAGTAACCAGACACCTCTTTCGTACTCGGCGCGCCTCCTTCAGAAACTGAAATGCCATTTCCAAGTGGAGCGCCCATATCAACAAGGCCATCACCGGAACGCGTTGCCCAATCCATCCAAGGCTTCATGTTCTCCTGCATTTCCTCTGGTGATATGTCGGCCATCGCTTCTTCCGCCATCGCAGGCGCATAGTAAATCACAAGAAATTTTTTCATAACGATTGATTTTTATCAAATGAAGGGCAGAGGAGGGGGGCGGCCAAGCAAGACGTGTGAGTAATTGGTCAACAAATTGCAATCCTAAACTGAGGTTTTGCTTAACCGTTATTGAATAACAAGCTTGACCGCATACATTGAATTGTCTGAAGTAGCAGTAATGATGTAACTTCCAGCTGGAATGGTCGAGCTCACGTCTACTACTTCAAACACTTGGGCGGATTCCACATACGTGATTTTCGCATAGTATTCCTTGCCTGAAATGTCTCTGAGAACCAACAGGAGTTTTTGACCCTGGAAATTGTCAATCATCACGCGGACCTGACTGCCTTTTTGAACCGGATTGGGAATAACCGAAATGGTTTTAGGAGCCTCTTGTGATTGGTTTTGGGCAGGCACAAAGGCCGTGTTGGAACGTGACGTTGTTCCGTCAAAGTCTCTTTGAACGAGTCGATAGTACAGGTCTACTGACGGCGCGTTGAAATCAAGCTCGAGGTATTCGATGCGCGTCGAACTATTTCCAGCGCCCTCTACCGCGAGTACTGAAAGCCATTCTTCTCCGTTAAGACTGCGCTCCACTTCAAAGTAGTCGTTGTTCACCTCAGCAGATGTTACCCAACTTACCTCTACGTCCTGGTTGACTCTTAGGGCTCTGAACCATACCAATTCAATAGGAAGGACATTCGAAGTTGAACTGGAACCTAGTGTAAACGGACTGAAATCTGAAACGTTTGATGAGCGCACGGAACCCGTGGAGGCTGTTCCCGTTGTAAGCGTATTTCCTTCGTTTTTCCATTCGCTGTCTCCGGCATCCCAACGAGCCACCCGAAGGTCACCTAAAACAGAAACTATGCTGCTGGGTCTCCACGAGAGCGTCACAGTCGGGGTTGCAGAGCCATTTACACGATCAAGAATCCAGTATTCGATGGTGCTGACAACTTCAAGTCCTGATTCGTAACTGGCTGTGGTGTAACTATCGTCATTCGGGTTGTTGTCAAAGTATTGGGCTCTGAAAGTGTCCGTAACCGATCCAGGTGCCGAAATGCTCAAATATGCTGCGACTCCGGATCTTCCGCTTGGGAAAAGAAAAGCATTGCTTCCAGCTTTGTAGCAAAACCCTTCGATGTATCCGCTGTCCTGAGAAGCTAAAGCGCCATTTCCGAAGAACACGGTACGAGTAGGATAACTATGAATCACACCCCGGGTGGCTATAAAAGTCTGGCCGGATTGATCTAATACCAAGTCGGATTGCAAGACCACCGAATCGAGAAGATTAGTTTTATTCAAGAGGATATCCCCGTCGAACCGATTTGTGGCCCCAGAAAGGTCAAATTGCTGAACAGCATTTCCTGTGAAAATCAAAGTACCGCTGCCTCCGTCGAAGGTTGACAATACATCCACATCCCCAAACGCCTCAAGAAATCCAGTAAAGATCTGGCCGTTATCAAGGGTGAGCAAGTTGTTTACATGCACTGAGTCCGTTCCCGTACTATACCTCGGATATCGACCACAGCTTTGACTTCCTTCAAGTTGCAGGTCATTGAATTCTGTGCTCGTATGCACGTTCAAAGTGTACGTCGTGTACGTACAGCTATTTCGGTAAGGCTCAAGCAACACCAATCCGCTATTTGCATCAAACGAACCACCTGTATGAGTAAAAAGTGTGGTGTTTCCGTTGTACGTACCGCCTATGCTCAGAGTGCCCGTCGGTGCAACAAAATCGCCGGCTAGCAATTCGAAGCCCTGCATACTAAAGTCAGTCGTTCCTGCCGCAGGCTCAACCGATCCGGAAGCTTTGTCAACCATGATAATGCACGACCGTACCGCTGAAGATGCGACATCATATTCTTGATCTGAGGCTCCGTTGAAGATGATATAGCCCAATCCCCCGTCTGCAGAAGCACCAAGAAATAGGTCATTTTTAACCTCCCAGTTTCCGTCTACGTAGCCGTTGGTTTGGATCAAATCATTCGTTGCGTTTACGGTGTCTGTTCCTGCGGTCGAGAAGATTGCACTTTTACCACAACTTTGGCTGCCATTGATTTCGACGTCATGGAACTCAGTGCTGGTTAAAACATCAATTGTATACGTTGTATTTGAACATGAATTGCGATACGGTTCTAACTCGAGGAGGCCACTGTTGTGGTTGAACGAACCTCCGATGTGGCTAAATAGTGTGCTGTTAGAGCTGTACGTCCCCCCAATATTCATCGTTCCGGAAGGAGCAGTAAAACTCCCAGCCATCAAATCGAATCCTTGCATGCTGAAGTCGGTTGTACCTCCTGCTGGAGTAACGTTCCCCGATGCTTTATCAACTTGAATGATGCATGTACGAGCGCTTGAAGAAGCGATGTTGTATTCTTGATCGCCAGTGCCGTTGAAAATTACCATTCCAAGGCCTCCGTCTGCAGATGCCCCTAAATAGAAGTCGTTCTTGACTTCCCATAAACCGTTGATGTAGCCATCGGTCTGAGTGAAATCGTTTGTGACATTCACCGTATCACCGGATCCGGTAGTGAATACGGCGCTCTTCCCGCAACTTTGGCTGCCATCCAACTCTAAGTTATAAAACTCAGTACTCGTGAGAACGTTTAACGTATAGTCTGTAGTTGAGCAAGAATTGCGATATGGGTCCAGGTGAAGAAGGCCGTTGTTGTTCACAAAGGTGCCTCCGGTGTGGTTGAAGAGCGTCGCGTCTGACGAGAAAGTACCACCAATCAACATGGTTCCTGAAGGGGCCGTAAAACTTCCTTGTACCAATTCGAAGCCCTGCATACTGAAGTCCGTTGTTCCCCCGGCAGCGGTCACGGCCCCGCTGGATTTGTTTATCTGAACAATGCACGTGCGTGCTGCTGAAGATGCGACGTCGTATTCTTGAGCGGCAGTGCCATTCATCATGATCATTCCCAACCCACCGTCTGCAGAAGCTCCTAGAAAGAGGTCGTTCTTAACTTCCCAAAGGCCCTCTATGTATCCATCCGATTGGATGAAATCGTTCACCGCATTCACAGTGTCGCCGGCACCAGTCGTGAACACAGCGCTTTTGCCACAACTCTGACTGCCATTCAATTCTAGGTCGAAGAACTCAGTAGATGGGAGCACATTTACGGTGTAGTCAGTCGTTGAGCATGAATTTCGATACGGATCAAGCTCAACAACACCTCCATTCGCGTCAAATGAGCCTCCGGTATGGTCGAAGAGTGTCGAATTGCCGTTGAATGTACCGCCGATGGTCATGGTGCCAGATGGTGCAGTAAAGCTTCCCTGTATCAGCTGAAAGCCTTGCATGCTGAAGTCAGTAGTGCCTCCCGCTGCGGTCAGGGCCCCACTGGCTTTGTCCACCCGGATGATGCACGTTCGAACTGCAGAGGAAGAAACATTATATTCCTGGGCGGAAGTGCCGTTAAGGATAATGGTTCCCAAACCTCCATCCGCCGAGGCCCCAATAATAAGGTCGTTCTTTAGCTCGAAAAGTCCATCCAGATATCCATCTGTTTGAGTAAAGTCATTTGTTGCCTCGAGTGTGTCGGAGCCATTCGTCGCAAAAATTGCGCTCTTACCACAGCTTTGGCTCCCATCAAATTCAACATCGTAGAACGCGGTGCTAGTGAGCACATCAATGGTGTAGGTTGTGTTCGAACAAGAATTCCGATAAGGATCAAATTCTACGGTACCGCTGTTGTGGTTGAACGCTCCTGTACTGTGTGAGAATAAGGTAGCGTTTGAACTGAAGGTTCCACCTATGAGCATAGTGCCTGTAGGTGCCGTAAATTCTCCCTTCAACAAGAAGAAACCTTGCATCGAAAAGTCACTTGTAACCGGACTCGGGTTCACATTGCTGCTCGGCTTGTCAACTACAACCAAGCATGTCCGCCCAGAGATGGAGGCAACCTCATAGAGTTGTGGCGATGTACTGTAGAATACCATAGACCCCAAGCCTCCGTCGGCTGAGCTGCCGACGTACAGATCATTATTAACTTTCCACGCACCGTCGAGGTATCCATTCGTATGCGTAAAGTCGTTCGTAGCTGTTACACTGTCTAACCCGGCTGTTGTGAAGATAGCGCTCTTGCCACAACTTTGGGTTCCATTGAGTTCTACGTTATAAAAGAAGGTGACATCCGTAACATCAAGAGTGTAGGTTGTATTGGAGCAGCTGTTGCGGTATGGATCAAACTCGACCGTACCATTGTTAGAAATGAATGTGCCACTTGAATGCGTGAAAATGGTTGTACTCCCTGAGAATGTACCACCAACTGTCATAGTAGCTGAAGTGGCAGTAAAAGAGCCTCCTGATAGGTTGAAAGTTCCATTGATATCGATGTTGGAGTTGCCTCCAACGAATGATCCGGCCGCCTGACTGAAATTGCTCGAACCTATAGTGACAGTATTGCCACTGCCTTGAACGATGCTTCCAGAGTATGTACTAAGTATGGTTATGCCTTGCACATCTACGCTTGTATTGATCGTGCAATTGGCCGTACTCGTTGCATTAAACTGGGCGATGTCTCCCGTCCCTGGTATACCGGAAGACCAATTGGCTGCATCATTCCAGAGGTTGTTGGAATTACCATTCGTCCAGGTCGTGGTCACGGCCGCCCCAGAAAAGCCAATACAAAGACAAATGACAAAGGGTAGTAGATTCCGTATCACTGGTTCAAAAGTAGCTTTCGTTAAGAGCTCATACGCTCTTCGGACACAATTAGTTGCGCGTATTCTTGGCTTTGAAACTAAACCTAAAAACTCACCTCGCTAGCACAGATGCAAACAGCTATTAGTCAGGAATTTGATCTTCCAGCGAATGATCGGCACGCGATAATTTACGATTACGTATGGTCGTGATCGTTAGCGTGATAATCAGAAGTGTCAACAGGACGACGATTGCAGCGCCAGCCTTGAGCTGCAATGCATTCGACTCCGATTCCAACTGAAGCTGACGGGTTTCCAACTCACTCTGCTCAGCCAAGTACTTCGATTCCATCTCTGCCAATTCTTGACGCATGTTCAATGCCTCAATGCTGTCGCGCCCCTGATACAATTGCTCAGAAGCTTTGAGGGCCTTTTCGAAGTCCCCCAATGCTTTGTAGGCCTCAACCAGCAATTCAAGGGGCTCAAGATTCACGGAGCCGATTTCTTTCTGCAGGGTTCGCGCTTCCTTGGCTGAAGCCACACTATGTTCAAGAAAGCTCCTTTTTTCTGCGGCTGTGAATTCAGGCGATATGGAGTCGTTGGTTGCCATCTCCTGATAGATCACACCGATGTTGATCAGGTTCTTAATGTAGCTGAGTCTGTTTTCAATCTCTTGGTTGATCTCGGCTGCTTTCTGACAATACATCAACGCCAACGCGAATTGATCCAGTCGCCGGTAGGCTACAGAAGCGTTGCTATAGTTGGCCGCTAGTCCGCGTGGGTCAGCGAGCCGCTTGTTTCGCTTGGCAGCCTTCAAGTAGTACTCAACCGCCATCTCATTGTCTCGACTCATGAGACTGAGGTTGCCAAGGTTTCCCAGGTCCGATGCAACGCCGACTGAATCACCGAGTTCTTCATGGATGTTCAGCGCATTGGTGAAGTATTCCTTTGCCTTCTCTGGATCGTTTTGCTGGGCGAATACGATCGCAAGATTTCCATACTGATTGGCGAGTTGTGATTTGCGGTCGAGGCGTTCACTGATTCGGATGGCCTTAAATAGATGGTCCGCGGCTTTGGTGAATTCACCCATCTGGCGATAGGCCGCGCCCATGTCACTGTAGTTGACCGACAAAAAGGCGCTGTCGCTAAGCTTTCGGCTCAATTCAATGGAATGTTCAAAGCTCACGATGGCAGAATCGAATTCTGAGCGCATGCGATGCATCAAGGCTTTGCTGTGGAGCATTTTCGATTGAACTGAGAACATCTTTTCCGCACTGGCTTGCCTGATTCCTTCCTTCAGGTATTTCTTCGCTTCGTCGAGCTTTCTCAGCTGCACCAATGCTTCAATTATTTCCGCATAACTTCCTACTGCACCGCGCTTGTATCCAATCTCCTGAGATACGTAAAGCGCTTCTTCGGCGATCTCTAAACTTCGATTTGTCTCGATGTGGTAGTAGGCGCTCGATAATTCGAGCAACAACGAAATGCGGTTGCTATCCTTTTTCGAAGATTCCAGTGCATGGCTCAGCGAGTCGGCCCGGTGCTGCCACGACTGTGCAAGGGTACTAACGGATGAAATCAGAACGATGAGGAGGAGAGGAACTCGAATCATAGGTTCAGTAGGAATGATCCGAAATTAGGGATTCCTAGAGTAGATCAAGCAAAAAGGCCGCTCAATGCTGAGCGGCCTTTGATCGACGTCCTACTCTAAGATGAGCTTGTTTGTGCTCACCACCTCTACGCCATCGCGCAGGACGTAGATGTACATTCCTTTTGGATAGATGGAAAGGTCCAAAAGGGTAATGGTTTGATGAAGGCTCTGTCGCAGAATTACGCTGCCAGAAATGTCCATGATCTCGAGCGATGGAGCGTCGGTCAAGAATCCAGCTAGATCAACAGAGAGTATTCCTTGAGAAGGATTGGGATAAATATGAGCGGTAGAGCGCTCAGGGTCTCCTAATCCAACTGGCCAATCCTTGGGATTTGTGCCATCATTTCCAGGATCATTCGGGTCATCGACCTTGGCGCCATACTTAAGAATGATGCCATCTTGCCCCAGGGCAAATGCTGATTTTCCGTCCACTACGATGGAGGCAAGGTGTTTTTCAGTTTCCTTGTCAACCTTTTTCCACGTCTGGCCTTGATCGGATGACTTCAGCATCAAGCCGTTTTCACCCGTTACAAATCCGATGCTGTCATTTAAAAAGATGCTGAACAAAGCTTTTCCACCGGTAGAGTGCACTTGTGTCCAGTTCACACCACCATCGGTAGACTCCTGAATGCTTCCCTCATCGGTGATGATGAAGCCGTGCAAGACATCCAGCCAAGCCATCCCGGCAATGTTTTGGTCGTGCTCCAGAATCTGTATCCAGGTTCGACCTGAATCAGCGCTGTAATTCATTTCTTGACCCAAGACGCTGCCGTTGAAGTAAACCGAAGAAAGCGCATAGGCTTCGGCGCCGAAGAAGGAAAGCTGATCGAACGTTGTAAATTCAGGTGCGTTGCTCAACTTTACATTCCATGTTTCGCCACCATCCGTTGTTTGATAGAGGTTGGGTGTAAAGAATTGCATGGATCCATAGCCACTGGCATATCCTATGTTTTCATCCAGAAAGGTGATGTAGGAGATGCCGCTGTTGTTCATGTCAGTGAAATGGGTGTTCCAAGTGATGCCGCCGTCTTCAGTCTTCATGATGTAGCTGCCTACACTCAGACCATACCCGCCAATGAATCCGACTTGATCATTGATAAAATGCATCGACTTATAAAAAATGCTGCCGAAGTAGCTTTCATTCCACGTTTTTCCTGCATCCGTAGAAGTCAGGATGACGCTCCGGAAGTCGTTCGTTTGCCCGTCGGCCTTGTAGCCCACTGCGACAATCATATCACCATGCTCGTGTGCGTCGAAAAGTGTGAAACCCTCCAGTGTTGGAGCATGGATTTCGGCCCATTGGCCGATGGCTCGGTTCAAAAAGACCGTTGAAAGAAAGAAGAGAGAAATGAGAATGAGGCGTTTGATGGTCTCAATCCCGTAGATTGAAGTGTTCATGTTCTTTTGGATTTAGTGTACTGATAGCGGATGAGTGCATGAACACCCAGGCAGTACACCAAACCAAAAGCCGAATACCAAAACAAGGTCTGCTGCGGAGCGGTTGAGGCGAAGTATTCGCCAATCGATTCGTACTTCGACAGCGACACGGCCGTGGTCGCAATGCGGAGTAGAATCACCGTAAGCGCAGCTCCACCAACAATCAGCATCCCCATGATCATGCTCTGATGAAAGCGGAGAGGGGCTGATTTCATTGACGCGATTCTGCGCAAACCGATATAGATGCCAATAGGCAATATGATCAACGAGACAAAACCGAGCATCAAGACGGTGGACTTCGGCGCAGGCAGGTAGTCCAGCACATTGTAGTAAGCGAGGTTAATCGCTCCAATGCTGGCGCCTACTGCGAGTATGTTCTTTGCGATGTTCATCCGCCATTAGAGACTGGCTCGGTTGACTCGAAGTGGCCTGAAAAGTAGGTAAACGGGGGTTGAAAATGAGGGTTGAAAAATGTTATTAGGCTGAATATCTGCGTATTAATTCATCACGGCTTGAGACGTCCAGCTTCTTATAAATGCGGTTGATGTGGCTTTTAAGTGTGCTTTTTTCGATAAAAAGCGTCTGCTCAATGTCGCGATTGGTTTTCCCTAGAAGGATGTGATCCAACACCTCGCGTTCGCGATCGCTCAGGTTGTTCTCATCGAAACTGAGGTTCGCGAGATAGCTTCGAACACGCTTGTATAGAACGATGGCCAAAACACCGCACAGCAGCGCTTCAATGGTAAAAATGACCTGCATCGACACAATGTTGAGCAGGTGAAGTTGTTCTAGAAGCCATGATTGATAGTCGATGAATCCAACTAGAAGAATAATGGACACAAAGAGCAAGGCGTTCGATTTTGTAAGCGTCATGTAAGTAGGACGCAGATTCGAGCCTCGAAGTGGCTTGACAGCGAGAAAGTAGTTGAGATTAGACGCCCAAAACCCTCATAACGGGTTCACACTCCTTTTCGGATCGGTGAATTTGGCGTATGGTGCCAAAAAATTTGAAGTACATCTTCTTCATGAATTTCTCGCGGTTGACTCCACCGGCTTCGAAGGCCGTGCCGTGGCCAAACCAAATGGCGTGGATGGTGCCAAAGAAGAGTAGACAGTACCAGGTGACCGCAAAGGCTCTCGCATAAAAGGCCTTCTTTTCCATGATGGCGTGCAAGCGCTCATTCTGGAATTTCAGGTGATGCGCTTCATCCAACAGAATGTCTTGACAGATTTGCTTGAGGAGAAGACAATCCGTTGCATCGTGCAGTGCCTTATAGAAGATTTGGGCTGCATATTCGACGATGATGACCGTGATCGTCCACACTTCCAAACTCCTGTTCATCCCACGAATCCATCGAAACATTTGATCGCCCCAATCGTTTTTAAGCCGTTCCTCGCCAATCAACTCGATGTAGCGGCCGAGGTTGTTGCCGTGCTTGTTTTCTTCTTGGATGAACAGCTTCATCGCTTCAATCAGCGCAGGATCATTGGTTTTTCTGGCGTAACGTTCGGTGGCGTTGATGAGGTGGAGCCCTTCTGAAGTTTCACCAAGCGACCATGCCTTGAGCGAGTAGAGGAGGCCACGCTTCTGTTCGTTGGTCATTTCGGGCTTCAATCGCCAATCGATGCGTTTCTTTTTAAGGTTCTCGGTGAAGTGTTCCTTCCAGTAGGTTGATGGTTTGATCATGCGTCGAAATTTTCAACCTAGAACGAAACCGACTTGTTTCATTGCCTGCATTTGCAGGTCTTAACGAGGATTTGGGAAATGTTGGGAGATCAACACCTCAAACTAAAAAAAGAAACCAAAAACCAAAAACTAAAAACCAAAACCCCCAACCCTAAAACCTCGAACAAATCTCCATCACCGAAGCCAAATGATGATCATCGTGCTCGGCGGTGAAGTAGGCCATATCCACAACGCGCATTTTCTTCTGAAGCCGTGGGTGCAAAGCGACGTGCTGCTGGGTGGGGTCGTCCAGCGCTTTCAATCGACGGATAAAGGCGCTGCGCTTCAAGCTGAAGGATTTGATGAGGTCGGTAATGGCAACTTCGTTGTGGTCCTTTGATTCGGTGAGCTTGTTGCTCATATCGGCAGGACGAAGTACTTCAGCCCGGGCAATAAAATCATCGATCCGTCCGTCGTGCAAGGCTTCTAAATCACCGAGATGGCCTATGTGCTGCTTGATACTCCAAGTTCCCTTCGGTTGATATTTCAGTTGCATTTCTGAAAGCCCTTCAACGATCGAGCGCATCCGAACTTCTGTGCCTGCAAGTCGTGCTATGACATTCGGCATCCATCCGGGCGGAATGCCCAGCTCAAATTTTCGGTCTACCCACGATAAGCGTTCCATAGCGTGTGCGTTGGATGCAAAAGATAAGGATTTCCCAATGCTTGTGAACGCGCTTGCAAAGGATGCATGCGCGAACTAACATTGCCGTCCAAATTCAATTGAACATGCCCGGATACTTTTTAGCAACATACAACGTCACAGACCCCGATATGTACAAGGCTTATGTAGCCAAAGCCAGCGAACTGACCATTAAACACAGCGGCAAGCCGATCATTCTTACTTCGAAACTAGAAGTGCTCGAAGGAGCGCCGTTGAGCCGGATGGTCGTGGTTGAGTTTCCAGATTACGAAACAGCTCAAGCGTGGTACAACGACCCGGAATACCAAGCCATTGTGCACCTACGTCACGACAGCACGGAGGGCGGATGGGCCATGCTCGCTCCAGAATTCCAGATGCCCTAATCCAGCGAGCGACGTTGCGCGATCTTGAATTGCATCAATTGACCGATGCTTTGCGCCTTGGATTTGGCTTCTTCTGCTTTTGGGCCTTGAAACAGACCGTCAACGGTTTCGCCAAATAGCTGAAGCCAAATCTCAAATGTCCCAGGCTCAAGCGGCGTTTTTTCGTTTAAGGCTAAGTGAACCTGCATGGCGTTTCCTCTGTACTCGCTTGAATAGAATAATACGCTGTTCCAGAAGGAGTAAAGAATGGGGAGGTGATGTTCCAATTCAATCTTGGCGACATCCGTAAATATGTAGGCAATCTCCGATATCAGGAGCTTTGCATAAAATGCGTCAATCAGCACTTTGATGTCCTCGGGAGATTGGATGTCGCGCATGCCGCAAATCTAGGGAAGCTTGTACGACAAGCGGCCGAAGGAGGCGGTGGGATGCACAAGAAGGTTTCCTTACGAACGCACTCTAGAACAAACAGCGAAACGTGAACATCGGAAAGAAGGCCATTTGATAAAAGGTCTTGTACTCGCCTGAGACCGTATCAAACTCCTGACGAAACACGTTTGCATGGTTGGTCAAGTTCTGAAGATCAATGGCAAACTCAGTGTAGACGTGCTTGTAGTTGATGCGATAGTAGATTTTGACGTCTGTACGGAAGTACTCGCTGTAGCGCACCTCAAAGGCTTGATCTTCTTTTAGGATAACTTCATTAGCGGCAATGGAAGCCTCTTCATCCACAGGAATATAAGGGCGACCTCCGGCGTAGGTCAGTTTTGCGTCAAATCCCAGCGCGACCTTTTGACTGATCCAGTATTCGTATCCGCCGAGCAGATTGATGGTATACAGCATGTCAAACGCGGTGCTTCTCCATTGACCATCCAAGTTTTGGTATTGAGATTTGAACAGTGTTCCATTGAGCATGTAGTATACGCCTTTGTTTAGAAATCGCTCGAATGTCAACTCGATCCCATAGTTGCGACCGATCCCTTCGTTTACGAGACTATCAACCTGCGGAATGAAGAAATCGGCCCCGACATTCACCATCGAGAATGTGCTGTTAGGGTCGGATTCGATGGGTATGTCGTACAAATGTTGGTAGTACGTTTCAGCGCGCAGTCGAAGGTGCTCGGTCAGGGAGAAATTGTACGAAAGGGTCATGTGGTGAGCGCCAGAAAAATCCAGGCCTTTGTTGCTGAGCTCTGAGACGGTGGCAGTGGGTGTTTCTACAAAATAGACGGTGCGCGGTTGCAGCATGTGGTGGTTGCCATACGCCACCGCGATGACATGATAATCAGAGGCTAAATAGCGCAAGGCCACACGCGGCTCCAGTGCGAACTTGTCGTTGAACAAGAAGTACTGACTGTGCAAACCAGCACGCCCGCGGAAACGATCACTGAAGCGGTACTCGTCTTCAACGTACGCACGCGCAAGATTGAGTTGGCCAAGACTGTTGTGCAGAATTTGTGGGTTCCCGACTGCATCCACGGAAGTGCTAGAGTAGCGGATGTCGTAGGTATCCCACCGAAGTCCGGTGCGTAGCAGGTTTCTCCCTTGGCGGTAATCGGTTTGGAGGAAGAACGAATACTTCGTTTCGCCGGAACCATCCGTGAATACACGCCTATTCAGGTTGCTTTCAAAATTGAAGGTGTCGATCTCGGTTGTAAGGCTGTTATCGATGATCGAGAGGCCGGTTTTCATGGACCATTGCTCATTGAAGCGATGGTTCAAATTCAATCCACCTAGCCAAAGATCCGAGCCGGTTTTCAAATGCTGGCCTGTGTGACCAACACGATCGGTTGAATCCAGCGTGTGATCGTCCAACTCGATGAAGCTCTTTCCCCAAATTCCGATGAATGAAAGGGTGGTGTTCTTACCAAGATTAAAGTTGAAGTTGCCCGTGACATCTTGAAACTCTGGAAGTACCCCAAAGTCAACCCCAAAGTTGGCCATCAAATCCAAGAAGGAATAACGATAGGTGAGGGAGTAGGTGCCGATGTCGCGCTGCTTGGAAAACGGACCTTCGGTCCCTCCTTCGAAGCCATTCCAGCCGGTTTGAAAACGGTATTGGCGCCGTTGAGGGTTGGGTCGCTTGAGGTGCAAATCGAACACTCCGGCGAGGGCGTTGCCGTATTCTGAAGGGAAAGCTCCCATCAGGAAGTCGGAATCATCGATCAGATTCATGTTGAGAAGGGTTACTGTGTTTCCGGTCATTCCGATGCCACCGTAATGATTCGGATTCGGGATTTCAATTCCATCCAGCCGCCATTGGATTCCAGACGGAGAATTGCCTCGGATAATGATGTCGTTGCGGTCGTCCCGTGCAGGTACGACACCTGCATAGCTCCGCGTCATACGGGCTGGATCACCCAGTGAGCCTGCATAGCGGTTGGCCTCCTGAATGTTGAAGCTTCGTCCGCTGGCGTAGGCCATTTCATTGGTTGTTCTGGCTCGATCGCGTTCGGATTCAACCACAAACTCTTGAAGGCTGGCGATGGAAGGCTCTAGACGAATGGTGAGGAATGGCTCTTGCCCGGTCGTCAATAGAATCGGAATCACTTGTGTTTGGTAGCCGACGTAGGACACTGCAAGGTTCACGCGACCAATGGGAACATCGAGCAAGAAGTTTCCGCCGACGTCCGTCGCACCGCTAAACTCTGGAAACTCCATCACTAACACGTTTGCGGATGGAAGAGTGGTGCCGGTAGCGGCGTCTTGTATCACACCTCGAACCGATCTGAGGATGAGCTCCTGTCCGCGTCGCTCGCGTTGTGCCTGCTTGTTGAGCACAACGATGTTGTTGTCGATGCGCTTGAATTGGAGCCCCAGTTGTGTGGAGACTTCCTTCAAGAGCGCGTCGAGTTCATACACCTGCTGTGAGAGCTCGAGTTGTTGTTTGGTGTTGATGTCATCCTCTGAGTAGCTGAAGCGCACCTCCGTGGTTGACTCAATCTCGTCAAAAAGACCTTTAAGTGTGGGGTTTGGATCCTTCAAGGCAATGGATTGTGCCGTTGTTGTTGCGGCAAAAAAGCTGAAGATCAATACAGTAGCGATACGTAACATGGGAAATGTCGATGAAAAGTGATGGTTGATTAATGCGTTTGGGAAGAGATGACGACTACGTCTCCCTCGATGTGGTATGTGAGTCCTTTCGTTGCGCAGATCACTTCGAGCACGGTCTCCAGATCAGGTTCCGTGAACGATGCGCTGAGCGTGTAATCGTTGATGGCACGATCCGCGAACCGCAGGTTCACACCAAAATTTCTCCGGATTTCTTGCTTGAGGGCCTTGAACGTTATGTTGACGAAGCGCAATTCTCCCGATTTCCAAGCGAGAACGTCTTGAGAATCGAACGCTGCGATGCGCTTTTCCTTGGATATGAGGTCATACGTCGACTGCAATCCCGGCGTCAAGGTGTCTACTTCCTTCAGGCCAAGTACACTGACGGATCCTTCCAACAGAGAAACGGTCGAAACCGAGTCTTCGGCGTGCGCCTTGATGTTAAAGGTAGTTCCCAACACACGCGTCATAACACCCTGTGCTTCAACTTCGAATGGGTGCTTCTTGTCGTGCGTGACCGAGAAGAGCGCTTCACCCCGAAGTACAACACATCGAACCGCACCAAAGCGCTCTGGATATTCCAATGCACTCGTGGCATTTAGGGTGACTGTAGAGCCGTCGGGCAATACAACATGCTTCACCTCGCCGATGTCGGTGCTTACAATGACGGTCTGTTCCTCCAGACCACCAAAGGAAAACCACGCAGTTACGGCAATGCCACACAGGGCAATGAACACGGCAGCGACCCTCCAAAATGAAACACTGCTTTGCGGTTGAGGAAGAGCAATACCGGCCCGCAGCTCATCGTGGATGCGTTCCTTTTCGAAATCCGATCCGAAAACCGGGTCTTGACTCTGATCGGCCAACTGATCCGCATAGAACTCCAGTTGATCGAGCTCTTCCGGTGAAGCGATGCCTTGGCGTTGCTTTTCTCGGAGCAGTTTTATGTTTGAGTGGTCCATAATCGAGGTGTTTTGATGGTATGTACCGAAATGGAACCCCTACACGTAAGCGAAGCGAGAACTTTTTTGTGGCTCACAAAAACAGTAGAATGGAAGCCGCTCCCAAAGCTTGACGCAGCTGTTTCAGAGCGTTCGAAATGTGCGTCTCAACCGTGCGCTGACTCAACCCAAGTTGATCCGCTATCTCGCGATTGCTCAATTGATTCTTTCTGCTCAGGAGAAATACTTCACGGCATCGATCTGGAAGTTTTAGGATAGCCCGGTCTACCTCTTCTGACATTTCCTGATAGGAGAGTGGGTCTCCTTCCTCAGCGGGTTGTTCTAAGGATGATTCAGAGAGCCCATCCATCAAGGGAAGATCGCGCAACAGATTCAACGACTTAAACTTAGCCGCTCTGGATAAGTAAGCCGCAACGCGCTGGATCTCCTGACTTGAGCGATGCTCCCACAAGCTCAGAAAGATTTCCTGAACCACGTCTTTGGCATGCTCTTCATCCGATAGGAGTCGCTTTGAAATGGAATACATCCGTTCCCAGTGGCGTTCGAAGAGTTGGTAGTAGGCTTCATGGTTGTCTTGAGCGATTTCGCGAATCAGCTGCTCATCGCTGAGTTGCTCCACAGGTGTGGTTTCGAAGCCCATACCACAAAGGAAATACAATGGAACCGATTGACCTCTGGTTGCTCGTAACGAACTACAATCCAACGCAACAGATTACTTTTCCAACTCAAACACTGCTTTTATGATTCGACAAACCATGCTACTGTTCGCATTCTTCATTACGGCGTTTACTGGCTACAGCCAAGACATCCATGCGCAACTGATGCGCCAGGTTGACGCCTTCAATTCGAAGGACATTGAAACAATGACCAACAATCTTTCCCCGGATTTTAAATGGTATTACATCGGCAGTGATACGCTCATGCTCGAGGTAGAGGGGAAGGAGGCCTTTCGAAAAAGCATGAACGCCTATTTCGAATCCATCGCTTCCGTTCATTCCAGCATCGAAGAATATGCAATCGACGGCCATCGAATCAGCTTTCAAGAAGTCGTAGAGTACACGACCGCCAGCGGCAAGGAAGGTACATCGACCGCCATGGCCATTTATGCGTTCAAGGACGGATTGATTTGGCGCGTTTGGTATTTCATGTAAGTAGTCCGAAAAGTCTATTATTGAGAAACATCAAAATCCCACCACCATGAGAGAAGTCATGCTCATTGTACATTTTATCGGCCTTGGGCTGGGTCTCGGAACCGGCTTTGGCTTTATGTTTTTAGGAATCGCTGCATCAAAAATGGAAGGCGATGAAGGCAACAAATTCATGTTGAAGGCCTCCGCACTCGGTAAGATGGGGCACATTGGCTTGGGCTTGTTGCTGGTGTCAGGCGCCTACTTGATTTGGCCGTATGCTGGCAATCTGATGAACATGCCGTTGCTTCTTGTAAAGCTGGTACTCTTCCTAATTTTAGGGGCCACCATCGGCATGGCTAGTTCAGCCATGCGAAAGGCTGCGCAGGGAAACACCGTGGCCCAACTCAAACGAGCTGAGACGTTTGGCAAAGTCAACCTTGTGCTCGCTTTGGCGATTGTAGTGCTTACTGTGTACGTGTTTCATTGATCGTTCTACTAAGCTTTGTTTGAAGTGCCTTCGTCTTTGTCCTGCGAGGATGGGTTGACCCGCCGAATGAATCGGCGAGGAAGCACATAAAGCCGCTATATTCGTTCTACTGACGCTACACATGGGATTCCTTCTTCTGAATGAAAAGGGCAATTCTAAATACCATATGCATTCTGTGCAGCGTCGTTTCGTTTGCGCAACTTCCTGCTTTTTATGAGTTTACTACAGAAGATGGGCTTCCAAGCAACGAGCTGCACGACCTGGAATTCACCGAAGATGGAAAGCTCTGGTTGGCCACGAACAAAGGCATCTCTGTTTACGATGGGGTCGATTTTCAGAACCTCAGCGTCGCCGATGGACTTGCCGACAATACCATCCATGCGATCTTCAAGGATCAAAGAGGGAGGCTGTGGTTTGTGGGTTACTCTGTGGCGTTAACCATTTATGCAAATGGCGCATTGCGCCCCTACGAATACAATTCCCTCATTCGGTCGCTGACGCATTCCAAATCAACCTTCATCGATTTCTTGGCGAGCGATGGACAGGTCTATATCAGTCTGCGTGGACTGCCAACGCTTCGGATCGATCGACAAGGTGAACTCTCTTTTCCATTTGAGAGCGACCGGTCATGTAAACGGGCATTGCGCAGAATTGCCGGAAAGTACTGCATGTACACCATTTCCGATTCCGATAATGATTGTCTGACCTCCTTTCTTCGCGAAGATGCACCCCAGAAATTCTCTTCTGTAAGAGATCGAAGGGAGTATTCGGTTGAATTGAATGGGGTGACCTATTTTACGGTCGATGGCACAAGGCTGTACGCTGAAAACGATACACCTGCCGAGCCGATAACAAGTTTTCCAGAAGGAATCAATGCATTGGCTCGAAATGGCGACAAGTTGCTCGTCGGTACCTCCTCGGGATTGTTTCAGCTTTCGATCGACGCTGCTTCCTCCCGTGAGACGTTGCTTAGCAACCGCTTTATTACGGGGATAGCACAAGATCAAGTCGGTGGGATTTGGGTTACCACATTGTACAATGGATTGTGCTTTATTCCCAATCACCAGGTCAAGGTGTGGAATGCCCAATCTGGGATGCTCGACAATAGATTGACCAGCATTGAAGAGCACGACTCCATAATTGTAGCAGGAGGACTGCACGGCCAAATCAACATTCTTAGCCCAATAGGAAAGGTGACGCACTATGCTACATATGAAGGCTTACAAGGAGTGATTCGGGACATTGATTGGTTGCCGGGTCGAGGCTTCTTGATCGCTTCCGCTGGCCCCATGTTGCACGTATTGAATCCTGATGATCTAAGCCTTCAGATCATTCATGACGAGCAATGGAAAACAGGTACGGTCAGGCGCCTGTGTGTTGACCGTGGAAATGTGTGGCTCGCGGGCAATTCAGGACTTCATTCAATCGATACCGTGAACAATGGATCCATCACGGCTACGCTTCAAATGGCTGACCTAAATGGGCTGAGCCTGCATGTCCAAAACGCGCGGGATGCCTACGTTGGAACGCCGAAGGGATTGTTTCGTGTAGACATGATGCACCATACATTGGAAAATCTGAGCGCGTTACATCCCGCTCTTAAAAGTCGCGTAGTCGATATCGATGAATGGCGGGGTAAAGCGGTTTTGTTCGCAACAGAAGGGGCCGGATTGGCAATCCTCTACAAAGACTCGCTCATTGTCATCAATGACAGCATGGGCTTGGCGAGCAATAACCTTACGTGCATCGATGTAGTTGACAGAGATGTGTTTATCGGCACCGAGAAAGGTTTGGATGTGGTCCACTTGAGTTGGGTCCACCCATTAAAATTCACCATCCGGCATTACGATCGGCGCGATGGGCTTAGTTCAAACTACGTTACGGACATCGACGCCGGTTTTGATCGTGTGTGGCTAACCACCAACGAAGGATTGAACCGCGTCGATTTGAACAGCATGCCGGTACATCAACAACCGCCGATTGTTCAGGCTGCTTCTCTTCGGGTCAATGGGAAGAAGTATTCTGCCTCAGGTCGGATTGTTTTGCCCCACGACAGCAGCGATCTGAGCATCTCTGCAGAAGGCATCTACACTTACGTTCGAAATGATTTGACCTATCATTTCCGAATGGAAGGCGCTTTGAACCGTCAAGTACAAAGCGAGCAATCAGAATTTCATGCATCCTATTTACCCGCGGGCGACTACGTGTTTTACGTGAAAGCATGCAATCACTATGGCGTTTGCTCGGAGGAGCTTCAATTGCTGGAGGCAACGATTCTTGATCCGCTTTGGAAGCGACCTTGGTTCATCACCTTGGAAGTCTTGATCGGTCTGACCTTGGTGGTCATGTTTATCCGCTATCGCGATCAGAGAAACTTGAAACGGCTGCAGGTAGAGGAGGAGCAGACACGGAAAAGCATTCAGGCTGAATTGAAGGCGCTCCGGGCCCAATTGAATCCGCACTTCGTCGCCAATGTATTGACCAATATTCAAGACAGTCTGCTTCAGGGGGATACGTTGCGAAGCAGCTCGAACATTGCGAAGCTTGGAAAACTCATGCGCAACCTGCTGGATTCATCCAGACTCGAGTTGGTTACCATCAAGGAAGAGTTGGACGCCATTCGAAACTATCTGGAATTGGAACGACAGATCCTGTCGGTATCCTTCGAATATGAAATTGAAGTTGGAGACGTAGATGTTGAGGCGACGTATTTGCCTTCCATGTTGCTCCAACCATATGTGGAGAATGCCGTGGTTCACGGATTCAAAAAACTGGAGCGCGAAGGATACATTCGAATCGCATTCGAACTTCGCCCGGACGGAATACGCTGCATCATTGAAGATAATGGGGTGGGAAGGAGCAAGGAAGAACGAAAAGGCCTGAATCAAGGAACACACCGATATTCGTGGGGAAACATGATCAATTCAGAACGCATCGAGCTGATCAGCAAACTGAACAAACGCACCGTGCGAACCATCTACGAAGATTTGGAGCATGCTGATGGCAGCGCTGTTGGAACGCGCGTTTGTATTGATATCCCGGCGTTGAAAGCAGCGAGCTATGAAAGTGTATAAGGCCATCATCATCGATGACAATCCGTCGGCAAGAAGCGCGCTGCGCAATTTACTCAATGAGTTTTGCAAGGATATCGAGGTGCTGGGTGAAGGAAATGGTTTAGCACAAGGGCATCAACTGATTGAAGATGTTCACCCAGACATCGTATTTCTTGATGTGGAGCTGGATGAGAAATCAGGATTTGATCTCCTGGCGCAACGTCCGAACCGAACGTTTGTGACGATCATGGTCACCGGCCACGATCACTATGCGGTCAACGCATTTCGAACCAATGCCGAGCAGTTTGTAACCAAACCAATCGATCCGGATGATTTGGTCCGTGCCATAAGCGCTGTAAAAGGACAAATCAAGTCTGGTGTCAAGTCCAAATCCAAGCAACGTTTGAACATACCGCTGACGAATGGACAACGGGTACTGGAGTTGGCAAATATTGTCTACATACGCGCAGAAGGGAGCTATTCGAACATTCAACTCCAGAGCAAGGAACGCATCATCGCCAGTCAAAATCTAAGCGAACTCGAGCGTCAGCTTCCGGCGGAATCCTTTTTCCGTTGCCATCGTTCTTTTATCGTGAACCTCGACCATGTGAAGTTGCTAACCAAATCCGGTGAGTGGGTACTGGAAATGTCGACCGGAGCTGAAGTGGATGTGAGTCGGTCAAAGCATGAAGCATTGTTGAAGCTGCTTTAGAACACTGAGAACTAGCCGCATGACCGAACAAGGGGTTAGCATGCCAAAAGGCACTGGATCAAGAGGGTAGGGGAACAACTTTTTCTTAGCAAGAGAAAGTCATAAGTCTCTATATCAGAAGGCGGCTTTGCGTGAGCTTAGCGGCCTGAACTATGAATTCGGAATGAAAATTCCCTGATTCAGAAGAATATTCAACTCAATAAATGGTACGCTTATCACCTTCGCATTGATTGCTATAGGGCGGTTGTGATGAAGCTGTTACATAAGCGGTAATAAAAAGTAAATTTGAGTAACCCTACAACTCTATAATGCCTGAACCAAGATTAGAAGACTTCGACTGGCGCTCGCTGCTAAGAGTTAATCACGATGAACTCATGGATTGGTTTGAAGAGCGGGACATCAAAAGTCCTCGCGCTGGTCTTGACGTTCGCTTCTACACTATCAAGTCTCAGGAGAATAAACCAAATTATGAAGGGTTGGTTAGCTACATATTGTCTTGCATTCCTCATTATGTGTTTGATCAACAAAACATAGACGAGCTTTCCGAAGATGGGCATGACCCACTAACTGTGGCAATTAAATTTTTCGGCAATTCAGACCCCATACGAGATGGGAAATACGGTGAATTGATCCTTTATCTTTTGGTTGAAGGCATATTGGAAATCCCGATGGTTGTTCACAAGTTGGGGCAATCCTATAGTGATAATGTTCAGGTTAAAGGATCTGATGGGTTGTTTGTCGGTCGTTTCAAAGGGGAAATGGCCCTAATGATTGGAGAGTCTAAGATGCGAAACCAGTGGTCCGTCTGTTTGTCTGACGCAGTCTCATCACTGGAGAGATACATTAACCATACTGACAATGTCGAAAGAGAACTTTTGGTTGCCAAGAACAACCTCAGTCGTGACATTCAAACTATGAGCCAGGAAGCACTTGATCTACTTTACAACGCTTTTAGACCCAGCCGAGAAGAATACAGGCAACTCACACTTAGACATCCTGTTCTTTTAGTTTATAAGGAGAAGGCAATTTCTGATCTTATAGCAGATTCACATGATGGCCTGGAAGCTAAGTTGATAGAGTTGGTAATCAATAAAGCTCAGGATAAGGCGAACTCAGTTAACAATTCCACTTCTGGCCATGGCGATTCAAAATTCGATTTCTTTTTGATTCCCGTCAGTTGCGTAAATGAACTTCGAGAGCTTTGTTATAAGGTGTTTCATAACGGGCAGATATATGTTCGAGACTAATTTCAGATGTCGAATCAAACGATTATATCCGCGAGAACGCATCTTGCCTTTAATGAAGTTTTTCACGAGCTAATGGCAAACCGGCTCTGGGTAGAAATATCTAAGCCTGATTTCCGAACCGAACTTGATAGAGAGCAGCTTGATAAAGCTGTTTGGCTAGCATCAATTATAGCTACAAGCGAGGATGAAAACGATAAATATATTGCATCAGTATTTGGTATACTACTATTCCTAGAGTTCAAGGAATCTATTGACTATCAAAAGGCTGCTTATCTCATACTATCTCGCTCAGGTAATTTGATAGCTTCAAGGTTTTTTGATCAACTGGTTCAAGCCGGAAATAGTCAATTGCCTCTTCAGTTTATCCGGTCTTTTGGAGCCTCACTTGATTTTGAGCTTGGCGGCAAAGCCGCCCTCAACCAGATCAGTGAAAACGGCATATCGTTCCTATGCTCCGATTATCAAAAGAGACTTTGGAAAGCCCTGCTCGCAGATGAACAGAATATTGCTATATCAGCTCCTACATCCGCAGGAAAATCCTTTATAATACAGAACTTCCTGAGGCACAAATTCACACAAGAAGATCGGTTTTTTGTGGTTTATCTTGTTCCAACCAGAGCATTAATTTCTCAAGTCTCGGCTAAATTCAAAACGATATTACCGGCAGATGTAAAGGTCAATACGGCATTTGTTGAAAAGGATGGAGACGAGCCACAATTTGGGAACAAGGAAATATTCGTTTTAACCCCAGAGCGATGCATGAAATTAATGCAGTACTCTTATACGAACCTTCTGACACCAAACCTGCTATTCATTGATGAGGTTCAAAACATTGAACATAATGATGGTAGGGGGTTTCTGTTCGAGTTTCTTATAAATGAAGTTCTAGTTGTGTGGGGTGGGGTAAGAACCCTTATAGCTGGACCATTCCTTGAAGACCCTCAGATACTTTTCCGTTTAATTTTCAATCGGGAAAGCAATCAACTACAAACACTTTTTTCACCGGTTTTCCAACTTAAAGTAAGTATCCATCCATCCGAAGAGGATTCTAATTCAATTCTCGCTAGGATACATTTCCAAGGAAGTTCGGTTAAAGAAGTGCAGATTCCAGTTGAGTTCGACTACGGCAGAGCAATTCAGAATAAATCGAAAACGCTAATTCGGCTTGTTGGTCTCTTCGGAAACAACAGTAAGAATATCATCTACTTTCCTAAGAGTAACTATGCAGAGCGTTACGCTGTTCAGCTTGCCGATAATATAGTCGAGAATCTCGGTAATGCGGAGCTCGATCAGAGAGTCCGTGATTTAATAGGTCTCGTGGAAGAGGAAATTCATCCACAATACTATTTAATCGATGCATTGCGCGCTAAGACCGCTTTTCATCACGGTAAGCTTCCAGAAATTATTCGTGGAGAGCTCGAAGATTTATTTATAGCCGGCCATTTGCAGAATGTGGTCTGTACCTCCACCTTGATGGAGGGAGTTAACTTACCTGCAGAAAAAGTCTTCGTAGCGCATCCCAGGAAGGACAATATTCCCTTGTCGCCCCTTGAGTTTAGCAATATTGTTGGTAGGGCGGGACGAGTAGGAGACACGTTAGTAGGAACAGTGTTGTGCATAGAAAATACGGAAGAGCCATGGGCTGAAACCAATTTCTCAAACGATCAAACACAAGAAATTATTCCTGCAATAAACAAGGTGCTCTCGACACCAATCGACGAAATTGCAGATGCCATCAGGCTGCCACTTGATGATATCCCCAAGGAACTCAACGCAGCAGTTTGCTTTTTAAAACATAAGTTCCTTCAAGGGGACCAAATACTTGACGACTACCTAAGTCGGAAGAATTTGGATGAAGCGAGTCGAAACGCAATCATAGATACCATTTCCCAGCGACTTGGAAATCTAGAAATTCCAGCAGATTTGGTTCGGCTTAACCCATCAATAGACCCAGAAATACAAAATGCCTTGTATGTCCGAATACGAACGGATGGAATTAGTGAATGGGTTATTCATGAAAACAGCAATCTTTTCAATTGGTACATTTCAAAGGAACAAAGAGCCAACTTAAGCAGGACGGAAGACAACCTGTATGGGCAATTTGAGTCAATTGTGCTCAAGTTAAATGAGATCTTCGATTTCAATCGAGAGGCATATTTCAAGCATCAGATTAGTAGATCTGTCAAGCAAATGGTGTTATATGGAATCCGATGGATCCGTAATGAAAATATGAGTGCTCTAATTCGGTCTGACATTAACTGGTACGCCAATATTCGACAGCAATTAGATAAAACAAATCGCTCTGAGGTAAACCGGAAGATAAACGAAGTAATAAAGGTCTATTCCACCATAGTGAGTTTTGTCTTGGTAAAGTATTTAAAGCTCCTTGCTGATATGCTCGATGCACAATTTAATGATGAACAAAAAGAAGCATACAAATTGACACTGAACCTACCAACGTATCTGGAGCTAGGTACTTTGAATGTTGCAGTGCTCCAATTAATATCACAAGGCATGTCCAGATCGGTTGCAATTAAGGTTGGTCCGCTGGTCCCAGACAATAGAAGGGAAGATGCAGGAACTTGGCTGAAGGAGCAGACTAGTCTCAATGTCAGCCCAATTTACCTTAGATATCTAAAGAGGAAGGGGTTCATTGGAGTCGCGGAAGAGCAAACTAACCAAACCGAATAATTTCAGAGGTCTAAGAGAATTAGATTAGGAGCCTCAGAGGCCCTAATATTTCAACTTCACAACCCACCGTAAAGGCGTTTTGCAAAACCGCTTCATTGCTAGCTTTCAGGCACACTAAGAATTTGATGCGCATAGTTCATAAGCCTCGAAGCATTCATTCAGAATTCATAGGAACGCGAAAGACAACTAACCGTATTTACGCATATTGTGGATTATGGGTTCTATGAACTCATAATATATATTATGTTAAGTTGCATTTTGAACTTCCACCCAACAAAAAAGCCCTCCTGTTTCCAGGAAGGCTCTTTCTATAGGCAGTAGTCTGGGGCGTTATTCCTTGACTACCTTGAACGATACTTGGTCTCCTCTGAGTTCAAAACTCAACAAATACATTCCCGGACTCAAATCCCGTACGTCGATCTCTGTGCGCTGATCCGATCCGGTCGTACGCGCTTGCAATGAGATCAATCTTCCAGACATGTCGTACATGCTGATTTGTGCACCGCGCAGATCCATTCCTTCAAGCGTGATCATTTCCTTGACAGGATTTTGAATCATGCGCACCAACACATCCTCGTTCAAGCCTTCGCTAACCTGCTCGTCGTCGCCGTGCTTGTAATAGCCACCCCACGAACGCTTCTTCCAATAGATGTTGTTGTTATTGTAGTAAACAATGGCTTCGCGCGCATCGTTGGCGGCCACGCTGTAGTTGCCGTCAAAGGTCGCGGCAATCGCCGGACGACACGTCTGGAATCCATTCTGCGTTGAGTTGACCTCGAAGAAATCACCGTTGTTCAGCGGAACAAGGTTTCCCGGATCGTACTCGGTAATGATGACGTCTTCCTGTGGCGGCGTGTCCTGAATATTGAGCGTATTGGCACAACCAGAATACTCCGTGCTCCAAGCGAACACCAGCGTTTCCATGTTGTAGGTGACGACCGGGAATCCATTGTTGCACGTCTCAAAGCCTCCATTGACGAGATAGTTGGTCACACTTCCACCCTGCCCGGTAAACGCCTCGATGCGGTCGCCCGTGCTTGTGTTGCGCTCAGCAACTACCGTGTAGTCGCCATATGCATTGTAGAAGTTAGCGTTTTGTGGCGTTGCGATGCGCGGATACGCATAGGGGTCTCCGTTTGCGCCTTGACTATAACTGGCTGTCAACTGAGGAGGTCCAAAAGGCGACCACATCGTAGAATAGTCGTACTGTCGAATTTCGAGATCGCCCCCTTGAATGTAGGTCACCGTCACGTCGGTGCCGTTATCGGATAAGACCACATCCGGCTGTGTTCCCGGACCTACGAGCTCTTTGATGCCCAGGAACAAAGGAGACGTTGTAGAAAACAGGATCGGCTGAATGTAGACCTCTCCTCCATTCTCCCAGCAAAGAATACCATCGCCGTTGCTGTTCACGTGTATGTTGGGATAGGATCCATCATCCACGTAGCCTTGAAAGAGGAAGTCGTAGCCTCCCGTGCCTGAGTTCAATGCGTATTCGTCTACGTAGATGCTTCCGTTCCATTCCTTGGCAACGTGGAGTCCATCTGGATTGGCATAGAACGCCACGTCCGGATCCACGCCTTCCCTACTGTCTTGGTCATGCAAATTCAGATTATCGGCATACCAATGGATTTCATAGGAGTTGGTCACTGGACTGTCCCAAACGATTGCCGTGTTTTTGAAGAAGGTAGATCCACTTGCTTCCGGAGAAATTGAAACGCCAGTGTTCACGGTTGGCAGTGGCAGCGTGCTGTTGATAAGATTATCGCTCGACTCGTGCGACCATACGTTGGGCGGCGTCGTTGGAACATCCCATGCCATGCACAAGCCATCGATGGTTCCCGTAAGCTGGCGGGCACTAAAACCTCGTGCCACGTTGGCGTGTTGAATGTGGTCCAAACCATCTACCTGTGCTCCAGGTGTTTCAAGGAACGTCGACGTAATCAGGTTTCCAACGGTTGAGCCATTTAACTCATAGATTCCAAGTGAGTAATTGTTCACGCAGTTTCGCTGCAGCACTACGTGAAGGTCGTTCGGTAATGCATCCACGGGTGCAGTAAAGTCTGAAGGTATCTCGGTCAACCCATCCTTGACGACGATCCGGAAATAGATGTGCTGATCGCTCGGGTTTCGGGTGATGTAGAGAACCATGACCCCATCTTGATCTTGATCGTTTGGATTGACGCACGGTCCCGTACCATTGCATTCAGAAATCGGTTCTTCATTGCCAGCGGTCAACGCCAAGAGATTGTGTCCGGTCATTGGCCCACCGCTGTTGCCAACCGATTGCGGATGGAAATTGAAACTGGCAATAAACGTAGTATTCGCGTCTATCACAGCGCTGTTGGGAATTGTTCTGTAAACGGCGCGGCGTGTAGCATCGGCGGCGCCATTTATGTACTCTACTTGGTTGTTGGCGACCTGCACGTTGACTCCAACTTGAGTCCAGTCGCTTGTATTGTACAAATCGCAGTAGTCATCTGGCTCCGTCGACATGTCGGTCCAGTCCATGTTCAAATTGTCGATGGTTCCTTCCAACTGGCGTGTGCTGAAACCGCGAGCTACATTGCCGTGTTGCAGAGTATTCAGGCCTGAAATCGCTGTTTCTGCCGGAAGCGTCAAGGTTGTCCCCGTTACAAATGCTCCGGATGGGGTTTCGATGATGAGGTCAATTGTTGACGCACAGATGCGTTCTAAGATCACGCGGTAGGAATTCGGCACGGTGTTCACTGCTGCCGTGAAGGCACTTTGGATCTCACCGGTTCCATCTTTCGCGATGATTCTGAAGTAGATGTTTCCGTCTGTTGGGTTCGTGGTGATATAGTTCACCATAATCCCATCCTGGTCCTGATTTGTATGCGTTGTGCAGTTGTTGGGATTGTTGCAATTAGATATGGGTTCCAAAGTACCAGCAGTAAGCGCGAGTATGTTGTGTCCTGTGTATGGGCTTCCCGTTGATCCGCCCACGCTGCTAGGATTGAAATCAATTTCAACGCGGAAAGGATCTTCCTGGTCGATGGCGTTGCCGGTAAGCGACCGATAGGCTCTTTGTTCCGATCCATCCGGGCAATTGTTGATGTATCGGAGCATCCCGCCCGTGATCACCACGTTGGTTCCAACAAACGTCCAGTTAGCGGTAGAGTTGTAATTGTCCTGCATGGTAAAGCTCGTTGCTTGAACCGTACCACTGATGAACATTGCCAGCGCAACGTATAATGCGCCGCTGAGATTCGATAATTTCCTTGCAAATTTCATAGCATTTAAAGTTTAATGAATGAGCCCACAGCCTTAGGCCGCGGATGAATTTGAACTGGAAATTACCTTGGGAGGAAATGGATTTGACGCTCGGCTTGTGTACTGCGCTGCTGCTTCGTGAATGGTTCGTTTGGGTTTACGAGTTCGTTGCCACGAACCGCACAGTTGTGTGCCTTATGGCTCGCCGTGGTCACGTATTACGCCTAACTGGCTGCCGGCAAAGCTACCCGGACATCAAACCGCAAAAAGCCTGAATCATCTGGCTCGCTGCTGTAAGGCCACCACTCGTCTTGCCGAAAGTATCGGTTCACCGTTCCCTTGAATCGGATGGTGATGAATCCCCCACTCGTTTCGTATTCGTAAGAATACACATGGAAGTCGTAAGCTGTATGCTCACTGAATTGGATGCCATGCGTTATCGTCGAAATGGTGATCCCGTGGTTTTCGATCGAGGAATGTTTATCGAATTCTATGGTTGTTAAGGCAGAATCGAAGGCATCCCCTACCGGTTTCTCGGCGAGTAAAATCCAGCCATAGCCTTCAAGATTTTCCTGTTTACGGTATTCCGCTACCCAGTAGGGGAAAAACTCTGCAGACTCGGAATAGCCGTCAACAAAGAAACCGTTGAGAAGAACATCCTTCATCCATGCCTCGCAGCGATCGCCTTCGCGCATTGGAGGGCAGACGCAGCTGCCTTCTATGCATGGATAGTCTGCGCAATCGAGACTACCCGATTCACACACGTCTTCGATCTCGCAAAAGTCGCCTGAAAAGCCCTGAAAGCAGATACAGCCTTGCGAGGTCTGCACCGAATTCATGGGACATTCGAGCGGCGGATCCTCCTCCTGCCGGCAAGCAGAGAAGACAAGAAACACAACAAGTATGGAAGCAATGCGCATCCACACTAAAGTATGAATTAGAAATCTGAAGAGAACGGCGCGCCTCCTACTTCGTCATTTCAACATTGCAGGTCTCGCTTGAAAGATCTGGATATACAACGGTATAGGTGAGATCGATCTGGTCTCCGGCTGCGTTTAGTGTACCGGATCCTGAGAACTTCCTTCCTACTCCATCTTCTTGTTCTTCCACGACCATGGAAGTGAGAGAAGTAAGCGTGCCGGTAACTGTACTGGAGAAACCACCGAATGTTTGAATATCAATGGTGTTCTCCTCGGAACCATTAACGATGGTGTTGTTGTAGACGAAGCCACAATCGTCGTCAGAGTAATACGTTCCTAACCAATCTGATCGATCGATGATGGAGCAATCGCTACCGGAATAGCCAGAAGGACAGTCACAAACCCCATTGGAGCACGTTCCACCGTTTTGACAGTCGACGTCTTGCGTAACGCACAAATCTTCATCCTCACAAAAATCACCTGAATAGCCGTCTTCGCACTCGCACTCACCGTCTTCGCAGTCGCCGCCATTGAAGCAGGTCAAACTTCCAGTCAAACATTTGTCCTCAATCGAGCAGTCGTCGCCACTAAATCCAGTGGGACAAACACATTTTCCTTCGGAACAATCGCCACCGTTGATGCATGCAACATCCTTGCACTTGTCGCACGATGCGAGCGCCATAACGAGTGAGCAAACGAGTAGAATTAGGGAGCGTTTCATAGGTTTAAGTTTTGGTAAATCTAACCAAACGTCGGTTGATTTGAGCGTAGTTGCTATGACAAAAAAGGAATCCTAATTCCAGACGGTCCGATGATCAGTCCTCCGCAGATATGCGTTGGCCGGTAAATCCTATGCTGTATTCAACACCGGGTGATGACTCGAGTTCTTGCTGCCAGCGGATGGAGATCAAACCAACGTTGTAGGTGCCTTCACCTTGCACCGTGATTTGCTCCTCACCATTATGGGCGGTTTGCATGGGAATGATGAGCGTTGAATCCGTTTCAAACTCAATATAAAACCCTTGTTCGGCAAGCAGTCGGTTTGGTTCGATTGCTTCGGTGAGCATCAAGCTGTCTTGGGATCGCTGGGCCACAGGACTATCGGATGTATAGCTCCCATAGTAGGTTCCAGCGTAATTGCGGTTGAATTTCAGCTGACACGTTTCACCAGAATACCACTTTTGGCACAGGCACTCACCCTCATGGCAGAATCCACCATTCTCGCAAACGAGCTCTTTGCAAGGGTTGTTGCAACCACTCAAGAGCATCGACGTGATCAAAGCCAGCGCTGTTAGGTAAGTTTTCATGGACAGGAACTACCAAAGTTAGGCACAAAAAAAAGACCGACTCAAGGTCGGCCCTTTCAAAAATTGTCAACGGAAGATTAGTTCTTCAGCTTTTCATTCATCTCGTTGTACTTGTCGATCTGATTGGTACGGGCATACAATTCTTTCAGAGAGGCCATCGTGCTCACGTCATTCGGATCGAGTTGGTGTGCTTTCTCGAGGTATGGAAGCGCTGACTTCAAGACGCCTTCTGCAGCCTCTTTTGCCTTTTTGTAAGCATTGTCATCGCTGATCATATTGGCTTCATTGAGCATCTCGGCGCCACGGTTGTAGTACAATGCACCAATGCTGTAAAGCGCATCGAAGTAATCCGGCTTAAGCTCAACGGCTTTCTTATAATCCGCTTCGGCCTTTTCGAAGAAGGGCTTCGATTCTTCCTTCTTGCCGTTGCCCATCATCGAGGCTTGTTTCGTATCATAGATGTTCCCGCGAACGAAGTACAACAGCGCGTTTGAGCCGTCGTTTTGAATGGCAAGGTTCAGATTGTCCAATGCTTTATCGTACTCCTCTGCTTCGAGGTAGATGTTGATTTCAGCCGTGATCAGTTCCTGGCTGTTTGGAACCGCTTTGCGCGCATCTGCCAAGGTCTGCTTGTATTGGTCCATCTTGCCTTGCTCCTTATAAGCATTTGCAAGGTTGATGTAGGTGTTCTCCAGGTCGTATCCAACGCTGATGGCTTTCTTAAAGTTGGCCTCTGCCTTGTCGTACATCTTGCCATTTAAAGCCGCAACGCCTGCGCTGTAGATGGCGCCGGAATCAACTTGACCTTTCTTCTCCTTGACTTGATAGCACAATTCGAAGTACTGATTTGCCGCTTTGAAATTTGATGCGTTGAAGGCTTCTACACCTTCTTGATACGCAAAAGCACCGAGGCGCTGATAACGCTCATCCACATCGTTCATGTTGATGCGCTTGCTTCCGAGTTCTTTCGCCTTTGCAAAGGATTCGATGGCTGCCATCAGGCTCCCCTCCTTCTCTGCAGCAAACTTCTCGTCGTCGCTGAAATAGATTTGCTCATAGATCTGCCCTCTGTAATACCAAGTCTTCCCATCAACGGCTGTTTTCTCATTGGTGGTCGCAGGCTCGATCTCTTCCTTCGCCTTCAGTAGTTCTCCATCTTGCAAGTAGTTATAGGCATTCAGCACCTTTGCTCCTTGCGCAAAAAGACCACTCACACACATCGTGAGGATAATAGCAACTGCAAATCGTCTCATAGTTCCGTTAAAATTTGGCGCAAAAGTAGACAAACAAGGATAAGGCCAAAGGCGAAAGATTACTCCTCCGCCTCGTCCTCTCCTTCTTCTGAAGTTTCTTCACCATCTTGGGTTTCGCCCTCTTCTGAAGGTGACTCCGGTGCCTCGATAGGATTGCCGCTTTCGTCAAGCATTTCCTCAAGTTCTTCTTCATCGAGTGCATCGACCTTGGCTACGGCCGCAATTTCGTCGCCGTTGCGGAGGTTGATGAGTCGTACACCTTGCGTCGCCCGTCCCATAACGCGCAATTCAGCCATGGCCATTCGGATGGTGATTCCGGATTTATTGATGATCATCAAATCGTTGTCGTCAGTGACGTTCTTGATGGCGATCAAATCACCCGTCTTGTCGGTGACGTTCAGCGTTTTCACGCCCTTTCCACCGCGGTTGGTGATTCGGTAGTCCTCGACAAGCGTTCGCTTTCCATAGCCCTTTTCAGAAACGACGAGTACCGTTTCTTCAGGATCCTGAACGCAAATCATGCCCACGACTTGATCTTTCTTTCCTCCGAGTGTAATACCCTTCACACCACTAGCTCCGCGTCCCATGGACCGTACCGCGTTCTCGTGGAAGTGAATCGCTTTACCCGAGCGCAACGCCATGATGATGTGGTTGTCACCATTGGTCAATTTGGCCTCGAGCAGTTGGTCACCGTCGCGTATCCCAATGGCGATGATACCGTTCGAACGGGGACGGCTGTAGGCCTCAAGACTGGTCTTCTTAATGACGCCATTCTTGGTGCACATCATAATGAAGTGGTTGTTGAGGAATTCTTCATCCGTCAAGTCTGGTACGTTGATGTACGCCAGGACCTTGTCGTCTTGTTCGATGTTCAACAAGTTCTGGATTGCCCTTCCTTTAGACGACTTCGATCCTTCAGGGATCTCGAAGACGCGCATCCAGAAACACTTGCCTTTCTCAGTAAAGACAAGCAAATAGTTGTGCGTACTAGCGACAAATAAGTGTTCGAGGAAATCTTCATTTCTCGTACTTGACCCACGGCTTCCAACGCCTCCTCTGCTCTGCCTTCTGTATTCGGTCAAAGCGGTGCGTTTGATGTAGCCGAGGTGTGAAATGGTCACCACCACTTCTTCGTTGGCGATCATATCCTCAATACGGAAGTCTTCAGCCGCATAAACGATCTCCGTGCGACGCTCATCGCCGTACTTCTCTTTGATCTCTAGCAATTCCTTCTTGATGAGGTCCATTCGAAGGTCTTCCTTCTCCAATAACTCCTTCAAGCTGGCGATCTTCTCCATCAATTCGTCGTACTCGGCCTTGATCTTGTCGCGCTCTAGTCCAGTAAGACGTTGGAGGCGCATGTCCAAAATCGCGCGCGCCTGGATTTCACTGAGCTCAAACTTACTCATCAAGCCATCTCGCGCTTCGTCGGGCGTCTTCGATCCCCGAATCAGGGCGATGACTTCATCGATGTTATCCAATGCGATCAACAATCCTTCAAGGACGTGCGCCCGCTCTTCGGCTTTACGCAGCTCATACTTCGCCCGTCGAACCACGACGTCATGACGATGATCTACGTAGTACTTGATCAAATCTTTCAGGTTCAACGCCATCGGACGGCCATTGACCAATGCGATGTTGTTGACGCTAAAGCTTGTCTGTAAGGCAGTGTACTTAAAGAGGTGATTCTGAACCACATTTGGAATTGCATCATGCTTCAATTCATACACGATGCGCATGCCTTTACGGTCCGACTCATCCCGGATATCCCGGATGCCTTCAATCCGCTTTTCATTCACCAACTCAGCGGTTCGCTGAATCATGTCGGCTTTATTGACCTGGAATGGAATTTCCGTGACAATGATGGAAGCATTGTCGTTCTTATCCTCTTCGATTTCAGCTTTGGCACGCATCACGATGCGTCCGCGTCCTGTTTCAAAGGCTTCTTTCACGCCTTCATAACCATAGATGATACCGCCAGTTGGGAAATCGGGCGCTTTGACGTGTTGCATCAACTCTGGAATCTCGATGTCGTTGTTGTCGATGAACGCCACGATGCCATCGATCACTTCGGAAAGGTTGTGGGGTGGCATGTTGGTAGCCATACCCACGGCAATACCGCTTGCTCCGTTGACCAAAAGGTTTGGAATGCCCGCCGGCAAAACCTTAGGCTCTTGAAGGCTGTCGTCAAAATTGAGCTGTTGATCAACCGTCTCCTTGTCGATGTCGGCCAACATTTCTTCTGCGATCTTGCGCAAGCGTGCTTCGGTGTAACGCATCGCTGCTGGGCTGTCACCATCGATCGAGCCGAAGTTTCCTTGTCCGTCAACCAAAGGATAACGCAGCGACCAAGGCTGCGCCATACGCACCATTGTATCATATACAGAAGAATCACCATGCGGGTGGTACTTACCGAGCACCTCCCCGACGATACGTGCAGACTTCTTATATGGCCGGTTGGATAATACGCCCAGTTCGAGCATTCCAAAGAGTACACGGCGGTGCACGGGTTTCAATCCATCGCGCACATCAGGTAGCGCCCTCGACACAATCACCGACATCGAATAGTCGATGTAGGCGGTTTTCATTTCATCCTCAATGTTGACGCTTATGATCTTTTCACCTTCTGCCATTTTGTCTATTTAAGTTAGGGTAATTGCAGGCCACAACGGGGCTTTGCGAAGGAACCGAAGGTAATAGTCCGCCCCCTCCCAAGCCTTGTGAAAACAGGCGTATTTTTAAACAAAATTCTGTTCATACACTTAGTATCCATAAGGTTTTCAACATTGTCTCGTCCTTAGCTTTGGATAAGACAAAATTTCTCATACTTTGCTACGGTATAAGGATTGAGAATATCAGAGGACAGAGCACGTGAATATGGATACAAATTTTTCGCCCAGAGTCAAAGACGTCATCTCGTTTAGCCGAGAAGAGGCGCTGCGTCTGGGACATGACTACATCGGAACCGAGCATTTTCTGCTGGGGATGATTCGTGAAGGAGAGGGTGTTGCGATCAAGATATTGAAGAACCTTGACGTCGACTTAGTAGAGCTGCGAAAGCTGATCGAGAATTCGGTTAAGAGTGTTGAAAAAAGCGGCAAACCGCTCAACAGTCTGGGAAATATACCTCTGGTGAAGCAAGCTGAAAAGACTTTAAAAATCACCTACTTGGAAGCAAAGCTCTTCAAGAGCACGTTGATCGGTACCGAACATTTATTGCTGAGCATATTGAAAGATGAAAACAACGTTGCATCGAGGGCATTGTCTGCCTTTAATGTAACATACGAGGTTGTCAAAGAGGAATTGGAAGCGATGCTGAGTCAAGACACTCCGCGAAGCGAATACCCTGGCACTCCAAGCGACGATGATGACGATGACGATGGGCCGCCATTGGGAGGTGGAGGCGGCGCCGGAGGTGGATCCGGAGCCTCAAGGCGACAAGGCGACTCCAAGTCAAAGACACCTGTACTCGACAACTTCGGGAGGGATCTTACGCGGCTGGCGGAAGAAGACAAACTCGACCCCATCGTTGGTCGTGAGAAGGAAATCGAACGCGTTTCCCAGATACTTAGTCGACGCAAGAAGAACAATCCTATCCTGATCGGTGAACCAGGTGTTGGTAAATCGGCCATAGCCGAAGGATTGGCATTGCGCATCGTTCAACGAAAAGTTTCACGCGTGTTGTTTAATAAGCGTGTGGTTACCCTTGACCTTGCTTCATTGGTGGCAGGCACGAAGTATCGTGGACAGTTCGAAGAACGTATGAAGGCGGTGATGAATGAGTTGGAGAAAAGCCCCGAAGTCATTCTCTTCATCGATGAGATCCACACCCTTGTTGGTGCTGGCGGTGCCAGTGGATCGCTTGACGCGTCGAACATGTTCAAGCCGGCGCTCGCTCGCGGTGAGATTCAATGCATCGGCGCTACCACGTTGGATGAATATCGACAGTACATCGAAAAGGATGGCGCATTGGAGCGTCGATTCCAGAAGGTCTTGATCGAGCCTACTACGATCGAGGAAACCGTTCAGATTCTAAAGAACATCAAGGAGAAGTACGAAGATCACCACAACGTCAACTACACGGACGAAGCCTTGCTGGCGTGCGTTACCCTTACCGACCGCTACATCAGCGATCGACATCTTCCGGACAAGGCCATAGATGCCTTGGACGAAGCCGGTTCACGCGTGCACATCACCAACATCACCGTTCCGAAGGCGATCATCGATATCGAGAAGAAGATCGAAGACATCAAGGAAGAAAAGAACCGCGTGGTGCGAAGCCAACGCTACGAAGAGGCCGCGAAACTTCGCGACACCGAGCGTCAGCTGATTGAGCAATTGGAGGCGGAAAAGAAGAAATGGGAGGAAGAAACCAAGAACCACCGCGAAACCGTATCCGAAGAGAACGTTGCTGAAGTCGTAGCAATGATGACGGGTGTTCCAACCCAACGCATCGCTCAAAACGAAAGCAGCAAGCTTGTGAAGATGGGTGAAGAGCTCAAGGGCTCCGTCGTTGGACAAGACAACGCCATCGAGAAAGTGGTTCGCGCCATCCAGCGAAACCGTGCAGGTCTCAAAGACCCGGACAAGCCTATTGGAACGTTTATTTTCCTTGGCCCCACCGGTGTAGGTAAAACGCAGCTCGCCAAAGTGCTGGCGCGTTATCTGTTTGATAAGGATGACTCGTTGATCCGCATCGACATGAGCGAATACATGGAGAAGTTTGCGGTTTCCCGCTTGATTGGAGCACCTCCCGGATATGTAGGGTATGAAGAAGGTGGTCAATTGACGGAGAAAGTGCGTCGCCGCCCCTACTCTGTTGTCTTGCTGGACGAAATAGAGAAGGCTCACCCGGATGTATTCAACCTGCTCCTACAGATTTTGGATGACGGGCAAATCACCGATAGCCTGGGGCGTAAGATCGATTTCCGGAATACGATTGTCATCATGACGTCGAACATTGGGTCGCGTCAATTGAAAGACTTTGGAATGGGCGTGGGATTCTCTACGCAATCGAAGGTGGATCAAGCGGACGATATTGCAAAAGGCGTGATCGAAAAGGCCTTGAAAAATGCCTTTGCGCCTGAGTTCCTCAACCGTATCGACGACGTGGTGTTGTTCAACAACCTCAGCCAGGATCACATCAAAGAGATCATCCACATCGAATTGAAATCGTTGTTCAAGCGCGTTGAGGATATGGGCTACAAGCTCACGATCAGCGACCCTGCTACGAACTTCATCGCCGAGAAAGGCTTCGACGAGAAGTACGGTGCTCGACCATTGAAACGGGCTATTCAGAAGTATTTGGAAGATCCTATGGCCGAAGAAATCATCAAGGCCAACATCGACGAAGGTGATACGCTCCACGCCGATATGAACAAAGACGGCGACGGCATTACCATCAAGGTGAAGAAGTCACGGAAGAAGAAAGATACCGAATCTTGATTCGAATCTGCTAATTCTTGCGAATTGATTCGAATCTGCGAATCACCGTGAATTGCTTCGAATCTGCGAATCTTCGAATCACCGCGAATCCGCTGATGGTTTTGGTCTTTCCTCTTTGTAAGGATGAGTTAAGAGCTCCGTGAGCCTCTGTGAAGCACTGTGTGACAAATTCAAGCAGCCTTTTAACCACAGAGTACACGAAGAAGGCACAGAGAGCACAGAGGTGAGCTTCGAAGCCGCTAGTATTCTGGCCTTTTCCCTGAGAAAACATTGATCCGAACTCTGTGAAACTCAGTGGTCCTCTGTGGATCTCTGTGTAACCTAACTCTAGCAGCCGTTTTACCACAGAGCACACGAAGGAGGCACGGAGTACAAAGAGATGTATCGCGAATAGCTTCGAATCTGCGATCGCTCGAACTTAATATTGAGTTGAAGACGCCCTGCACCGATGTGTGGGGCCTTTTTGTAAACCCCATTCTAATCACACTCCCAGTAGGTAGTGTCTGTTCTGCCTGCTTCTATCTCGAAGATGAGCATTGGACTGCACACAATCCTTTTCTCAACTTCAATTGGCTCTTCTGCTACATTAAGGAGCTTGGTGCAGATTTCGCAATTCTGATTTCTGGCACATGAAGCCATTATGATTGCAAACACTATGATAGCCAGGCGATTCATTGGCACTCTACCCAACATTCACCAGGGAAGCACCTGAAGTCTTTTGATTCGATTTCGTCCAGATCATCGCCGCAGTACTCGCCAATGCTTGTTTCGGCGAGGCTTGTGCCGTTTTGATCGCCTTCGTGGTAGACGCATTCTTTGCACTCCTTGCATGACAACAAGCCTAGCGCAATAACGGCTAAAATGCCTAATAGGGTATTCTTGATTAAGTTCATGAATTATGGACGCAATGTGAGCGAATCAGTTTGCCACCTCCGACATAAACTTAATGCGCACCAGTCGCACTTCCTCCGAAGTGTATTCATCGTTGCCTAGTTCTTCCAGGGCGTCGTCTACGTCCGGCGTTTCGGCCTCCATGAAGTAGTCGTACACCTCTTCCATGCGGTCTTCGTCAATTGTGTCTTCAATGTAGTAGTCGATGTTAACCTTGGTGCCACTATCTACGATGTGCTCGAGTTCTTCGATCAGCTCGTCCATCGACATGCTTTTGGCGCTGGCGATGTCTTCCAGCGGAATCTTTCGGTCAATGCTCTGGATGATGTACACCTTGCGTCCAGACTTGTTGACGACGCTTTTCACCACCATGTCTTGGGGTCGTTCGATGTCGTTCTCATCGACGTACTTCTGGATCATTTCCACGAAAGGCTTACCAAACTTCATGGCTTTGCCGTGCCCTACACCTTGAATGTTCTTGAGTTCATCCAGCGTGATCGGATATTGATTGGCCATGTCCTCCAACGAAGGATCCTGGAAGACCACAAAAGGTGGCACCTCTTTCTGAACCGCAATCTTCTTGCGAAGCTCTTTGAGCATTTTCATCAAGTGCTCGTCCATGACCGAGCCGCCAGCCTTGGTGTTGGTGATGATGTCGGTGCTTTGATCGATTTCCGTCACATAGTCGTGGTCCTTGAAAATGGTGAACGACTCGGGTGGTTGCTCCATGAACGCACGACCATTTTCCGAAATCTTGATCAAGCCATAATTCTCAATGTCCTTGTAAAGAAGTCCCTTCACCAACGCCTGTCTGATCGCTGCCATCCAGAGTTTAGCGTCAGTATCTTTTCCGCAACCGAACTCAGCTAGGTTGTTGTGACGATACGTGGTGATCTCGGAAGAATTTTTGCCTATAAGGATGTGTACGATATGCTTGGCTTTGAAGCGTTGCTTGATCTTGTCGATGATGTTGAACAGTTGCTTCATTTGGTCAATAAACTCGACCTCCTCCTTCGGGTTGACCGAATTATCGTCCATGTTGGCTCCTTCGCCCTCGTTTTCATCCCAGGTCTCACCGAAGTAATTAAGCAGGAACTTGCGGCGTGAAATGGATGTTTCCGCATAGGAAACCACTTCCTCCAGAAGCTGTCTTCCAACTTCCTGCTCGGCCACAGGTTTGCCGTGCATGAACTTTTCGAGCTTCTCGATGTCTTTGTAGTCGTAAAACGCGATGCATCTACCCTCTCCACCATCCCGGCCGGCCCGACCGGTCTCTTGATAGTAGCCTTCCAGACTTTTAGGCATGTCGTAATGGATCACGAATCGGACGTCTGGCTTGTCGATGCCCATTCCGAAAGCGATCGTTGCAACGATCACGTCGGCGTCTTCCATAAGGAAGGCGTCTTGGTGCTTGGAACGCGTATTGGCATCGAAACCCGCGTGGTATGGCAATGCAGAAATTCCATTGACCTGTAGTGTAGACGCAATCTCCTCAACCTTTTTCCGACTGAGGCAGTAGATGATCCCAGACTTGCCTTGGTTCTCCTTGATGTACTTGATGATTTGCTTCACCGGCTCGATCTTCGGACGGACCTCGTAAAACAAGTTTGGGCGATTGAACGAAGCCTTGTAAACGGAGGCATCGTTCATGCCTAGGTTCTTCTGAATATCCGACTGAACCTTCGGGGTCGCCGTAGCCGTCAGGGCCATAACAGGAATGTCTTGATCGATGTTCTTGATCATTTCCTTGATGCGCCGATACTCCGGTCGAAAGTCATGTCCCCATTCGGAAATACAATGCGCCTCATCGACAGCGACGAAGGAAATGCGAACAGACTTTAGAAACTCCAGGTTCTCCTCCTTGTTGAGGGATTCAGGGGCCAGATAAAGCATCTTGGTGCTGCCGCTCACAACATCCTCTTTTACCTGTGTTATTTCCGTTTTGTTCAGCGAGCTGTTCAGGAAGTGCGCGATGTTTTCCTCACTGCCATAGCTTCGGATCGAGTCAACCTGGTTCTTCATCAAAGCGATCAGCGGCGAAATGATGATGGCAGTGCCATCGCTCAGCAAAGCTGGAAGCTGGTAGCAAAGGGATTTTCCGCCACCAGTAGGCATGATTGCAAACGTATCGTTCCCCTCCATCAAGCTCTCAATCACCGGACGCTGCATTCCCTTGAATGAGTCGAAACCGAAATACTGTTTCAGGGCTCCCTCAAGAGTCATCTCCTTCATTTCCATAATGAGCAAGGTTTAGCTACTAAAAATAGAATTAATGTTCTGAAATAAAAAGTTATACGGGAGGATTGTTCCCATTGCGGTTGTCACCCTTTAAGAGGTTGGAAAAAATGAACAGAATAACAACGGCTGAACAAAAAATGACCACTAAGGTCAGCAGGCTCTTGCGAAAAACCCGTTCCACCTCGATGATGTCCCAAATGGACAATACGGCCATCGTTGAAAAGAACAAGACTGCAAGGATGAGAATGGTTGCGGTGATTTTCTTTACGCCTTCTACCATGAGTTGATTATTTTGAAGTTTCACGATTCCACACAAGCTCTGTAATGGGTTGTTCATTCAGGAAGTAGTACTTCCCACCCCATTCGTGCACGACCCGCTTGTAGGTTTCTTCTTTCCCATCGACGATCACCTTTCGGATCGTGACCTTTGTTCGTCCTTGGTCATAGGTTTCCTCAATGACCCGTTTTTCCTTCTGCTGATCCGCGATTTGTGCGGCTCTAGCCCGTTCTTCAAAGATCTCCTCGATTTTATTCAAGCGATCTTGCGGATAGTTCTCACTTGGCTTCACGTTGAGCGCATTCTTATAAAGTGGGCGAGCAGCTTCATAGTCCTCTGAGATGAATGCTTTGTCTGCCTCCAGAATAATCGACTTGTACTGTGCGTCAATAGCATCCTGTTTTTCTTTCTCTTCAAGTCGATTGATAAGCTCTAGCTTCGACTTTGGTATTTGCTCATCAGGATACAATTCCAGCGCGTCGATGTAGTTCTTTCGGGCACCTTCATAGTCGCGCTTCGCGATCGCATCGGTTCCTTCTTTTAACAGGGCTTCATAACGACCCCGCTTGTCCGCTTCCGCGGCCATCTTTGCCAGAATGTCGTCAATTTCCTTGATCCGCTCTTTCGGATAGGATTCTTCTGGTTTGTATCCGGCTGCAAGATTGTAGGTCTCTCTCGCTTGTTGGAAGTTCTCATTGTTGAATTGAACATCAGCGCGTCCAATCGTCTGATCGTAGGTACGGTCGAGCTCTTTTTGAGCCAACTCTGCTTTCTCTTTGTCAGCTAGCTCTTGTTGCAAGGCCACGATCTTCACGATCTGGTCCTTTGGGTACTCTTCATTGTAGAGCTTCAGGGCCGATTCATAATTTGCTTTTGCAAGCGTATAGTCGCCCAGGCCAAATGCTTGGTCGGCTTTGGAAATCAGACCATCGTACTGGCTCCTCAACATTGCCTGTCGCGCTTTCTGTTGCGCCAACTGCTTCTCCGAATCGAGTTCTCTGCGTGCTTCCTCGATTTGGGTCTTTGGGTAGGCCTCCGTTTGCTTTAGCCTCAGTGCAGCCTCATATGTCTCTATGGAAGACTGCCAATCCTTCGCTTTAAAGGAGGCGTCTGCTTGCGAAATCAGCGCGTCGTATTGTTGCTGCACCTCTGCCTCTTTCGCTTTTGTTTCAAGCGCTGCCGCGATCCGATCGATTTGCGCAGTTGGGTACGTTTCATCGCCTTTGATGCTCAAAGCGCGTTCATACTCCGCCTTAGCTTCAGCGAACTTTGATGCATTGAACAGCGCGTCAGCATTGCTTACAGCCTTGTTGTACATTTCTTGGATTCGAGCCTTTTCTTCCTTGTCTTTTTCCTTGAGAGCGATGCGTTCGAGCTCATCTCGGATCTTTGCAATCTGAGAGGCGGGATACGCTTCTCCTTCCTTCAGTTCCAGCGCTTTCTCGTACTTCGATTTGGCTTCGGCTAGATTGTTTTGTTGGAACAAACCATCGGCAGCAGAGATCAGGGCCCGGTATTCCTTATTGATTTCGTTTTGCTGTGCAAGCTCGGCATCGCGTGCTTCCTTGGCGGCGATTTTTTCAGCGATCAACTTGAGCTGATCTTCCGGATATGCCTGAGATGCCTTGATCGAAAGCGCATTCTCATAATGCGACTTGGCTTCGGGATAGTTCCCGGAATTGAACGCTACGTCACCCTTCTCGATGGCCATGCTGTATTCGGCTTCTTTCTTTTGCTCGACTGCAGCCGCCTCCTTCGCCGCAGCCACCTTGCCCAATTCTACCTCCACCTTCGCAAGCTGATCCCTGGGATATTGATCCTCCTTCATCGAGAGGGCATTCTGGTAGTAGGTCTTTGCGTTGATGAAGTCGCCAGCGTTGAACGCTTCGTCGCCTTTTGCAACCGTGTTGGCATATTTCTGCGCTTCAGCCGCTTGCTTGGCTGCCTCATCAGCAGCCAGGCGCTCAGCTGCCTGACCTTTCTCAGCTTTCGCGATTTGCTCCTTGGGATATGTTTCTCCAGGCTTGATTTCGAGCGCCTGCTTGTACTTCGAAATGGCATCTGAATAGCTCTTGTTGAGCAATGCATCGTCTCCACTTGAAAGCAGAGACTCGTAACGCTCCTCCTTCGCGCCTTGAGCCGAAATCTTTTGCTCAACTTCCGCCAACATGCGGTCTGGTGCGTCCGACTCAGGTTTGAGATTCTTCGCAGCGAGAAGATTGTCTTTGGACAGCATCAGGTCTCCATCGCGCAGCGCCCGTTCTGCATCCTGCATGGCAACGGCAAAATCTGCATCGATCTGTTTGAGACGGTCGGCCTCGTTCTCCAGCTTCTTCTTGTGCGCTTCCTCCATCCGATCTACCTCTTCGCGGATACCACGGGTGTAGACCTTGTCGTTCACGAAGTTCTCTACATTGGGCTCGTAATACACCTTTCCGATGGGTTGATCCAGAATGGAATAGTCTACCCCATCCATGCGCTTGATCATGTCTACCACAAATCCTCCGAATTCATATCCCCACATCTGCTCGTCTTCGGGTACATTGTTCGTATTGAAGTACAGGCGCTTCGTGACGTAGCCGCTCTTCGAAACTTCAATGATGAACTCATGGCCGAAATCGAGGTACAGGTCAAAGCGACCATTCTTTCCGGTTTGAACCTTCTTTACGGTTGATCCTCCTTCTACCAATGTCACGGAGGCACCGGTCATTCGTCCACCATTCTCATCCTTGACGGTTCCGTCCACGGCCAAATTGTTCGGATCTTGGGCAAATAGACTGCCAATGCCGAACATCAAAATCAGAATGAATGAAAGTGATCTCATGAAGAGGACTTCGAAATTACATTTTGAGCACCAGCTAGTTGGGCCAAAACGGCTTGATTTAGCTCAAAGGCCAAAACATGATAACCAATATACGTAAGTCGTAGATTATTTGGGCTCTTCGGAGAGCTCTATATCGTCCAGAATCCGTAATCTGAACTTCCCGTTACGCATGTCTTTAAACCCTTGGTCTTTGTTATAAAGACGCGCAGCAAATTCGCCTTGGATGATGTCATAAGATTGACCATCGCGGAAATTTGCTTCCTTGCTCTTGATTTGGAAGTAGCCGAATGGCTGGAAAGTAGGCCAGTTGTCGGACCTCCATTCTACACCAGCGGTGTCGATGTAGCTGATCACCACCCCTCCTCGCGCATTTTGATTCCAGATCGTGTCTTGAACGCGGTTGTTGCCAACGCGTCCCCATTTGACGGAACCTTCAGCGATGTAGGGATTATTCAGATAATCTTCAATATCCCAATACGCCAAGGTGTCGTATTCCACATGAGGAAAATAGATCGTGAAGACGTCACGCTCGTAATAATCCAGATCGTCCGAATCCCAATCAAAACTGGGTTTGGTGAGGTAGTAGTAGTAATACTTCTTCAGCATAGAGGTCGCCGGAGCATAGTGCCAGTCGTCCTTAGGAAAGGGAGGTTCGAGGCCTTCCCCTCCATCTTTGTTCGCTTCGTATGCCCCTGTAGTGTCATACGTAGGCTCGTTTCGATCGTCGTATACGTAGTTCACGTAGTCGTCGAGGGTAATAGAAGCCGTATCGTCAAAGACCTCATAGGTATGCGTGTCCTGACCTTTGTCCCACGTAAACTGTGTGTAGAAATAATGCTCAATCTTATGCGGAGATGGCTCCGGCTGAGGAACGCTGATAGGCGGAAGCGGTGGAGTTTGATCCTTACACGAGCCTAGAATAATCAACGTCAGTACGGGGAGTAAACCTAGTTTTCTTAACATAGCCTTCATCAAAGCGCTCACGAATTTACAAAATAGACGAAACCAATGCTACGATGGTTGTTATATTGCCACAATCACTTGTTTATAACGCGGCAAACAGCCTGAGGAATATATCCGGATTCATAAATGTCGAGCTCATCAAAAGATGTGTTCCATATATGCACCTTTCCCGCACCAACAAATCCTTGAGCGTCAGTAAGAATGAGGTATTCCTGATCTGAAAAAATGCCATAAGGCGTCTTCAAGGTGTGCAGGTACTCCCCTTCTGATCCATCCGGGTAAAGGACTACAACTCGATTCTCAAACAATACATAAATACTGTCACCATAATTGGAGGCAGACGAAAGCTTTTCGTTCGATGCGTAGACGGTCTCAATACTGGCTCCGTCAAACTTCAGCACCTTACTACCGATGGGTGCGTTGCCCGCAATAAAAAGGTGATCACCTGACTTTAAAAGGTGCTTGGGCTCAATGCTTAAGTCGAATGTCTCTTCTGAACTGAGGGTCGATGCATTCAGGGAGTACAATGCGCTGTCTTTCATGTCGGCGACTACCACCCGTCCTTGATTCAACTCCATCTGTTCGGTCCAAACCGGGGCGTCTATTGAATTGATGATGGCTGCACTTTTCAGATCGATGACGTGTACATTCGATCCTCCAAAATCACTCACCAATGCTCGATTGCGGTCAAGAAACAGCATATGACGGGGACTCTCGAGGCCTTCGATGGTTCCGACTTCAATCAAACTACTGTCATCCAGAATGCGGATGATTCCTGAGTTGTTCACGACCAGGAAGACACTGTCGCCATGGTGATACACCGATTGGAGCACATCACCCACTGCTCGACCATTGACCTGTTGAAAAACGTCGTTGGAGAATTCCCCAGAACTTGGTGTAAACTGACTCAGTGAGGCATTGCTGAGTTGAAAATTCCCTTCGCACCCAATCAGATAAACCGTATCAGCTTGACGAACCGAATCCCCTGGATTCGTCAGATAGACAGGACCGAAGTAATCGTCTTTCTGGCATGAGGCCAAGGCCCAAACTACAAGCAGCAACCGGATTACTTTTCCCATCGAACACTGATTTTAAGCGTTAGGGTTCTTCCCGGCATCGGGCGCCACGGCATGGATTGATACTCCCAGTTGAGCAGGTTGTTTGCCCAAAGGGATCCGAATATGAACCAGGTGTCACTGAGCCTGAACTTCTCTGAAATTCCAGCCGACAAGAGATGGTATTGAGGAAGGTAGGCCGACTCGTCCGAATTGATAAATCGTTCGGAGACGTACTGGTATAACACATTCAGTCCGTGGCCTCGAAAAGATAGTGCAGTATTGAGGTTTCCGGACATCTCAGGGATGTAGCTCAGCGCCATAGCTGGCTGGCCGATGTCGTTGCCCGTCGCCTTAATGTACTCGACGTTGGCCCTCAATTCTGTCTTGACTTCTCGAAAGCTGTAGCGGCCCGTAAAGCTCATGTCTGCCCCGAGAACTTCTGATTCTGCTACGTTGATCGGTGAAAACACTTGACCCTGCGGAAGCCAGCGAATGCGATTCTTTACCTGGCTTTTAAATCCTACCAATCGGATTTCGAGATGATCAGGCGCATAGCGCATACCTGATTCAATCGTTGTGGCCGACTCGGGTAGCAAGTCCGGATTTCCCCCTGGATTCCAGTAGAGCTCGTTGAGCGTTGGCTGACGAAGCGTTTGGGCGGTAGAGGCAAATACCTCAATCGGGACCGTCTTCAGAGGGTGAACCGTGAGACCTCCAAAGGGCAGCAAGCCAGATGCGATCGTCATTTGCTCGTAGCGAAAGCCCGCCTCCAACATGATCAGATCGCGCGAAAAGGGTTGTACACGGCCGAAGAGCATCTCGTTCAATACCCACTGCTCCTGCTTCGACCTGTAGTTCAGTGACTGCGCTTGAGTATAGTTGACGTTTTGCCGGGCGGTGACCTCCACCCGACGCCCTCCAAAGAACACAACCTCAGACTGGTGTTGGGCCTGTTGGTAAATGTTCTCACCCTCTTCGGACGTGCGCTCATCTTTGAACCCATTGAGCGTTGATTCTAGATACAGCTTTGACGAAGCCGATATCCAATCGTCGCTGAACTTGAGACGCCAGTAGGCTCGGTGGCTAAGGTCATTCTGCGTAGACGGCGATTGGACCGCAATAAGCGGCGCAGGAATGGATCGATCTGTTTCACTGTACCAGTAAATCAATTGATTTTCTAAACGGCTACTTAGCAAAGAACGGAGCTCTATGGAAGCGTTTGCCCTGTTAAATGCAGCATCCTGCATTTTCTTTCGCTCGTAGGGCGACATCGAGATATCCGTGAATTCAAACGTGTTCTTGTTGCTTTGAGCGTCGATTTTGACGGCCAATGCGCTCTTTAAGAAAAGCTTGAACGGTACATTCAAGTTGGCAGTAGCCTGGTAGAGTCCGTATGATCCAACCGCGAAACCAGCCTGAGCTATGGTGTTTTTTAGTTCGGCCTGCTGTTGCAGGGCAACGCTTCCCCCGATTCCGCCGCTAGTGTAAAGATTTGAAGAAGACGATGTAAGAAGTTGTAATTCTGTGAATTGTGAGACCGGAATTGTGCTGAAATCCATCGAACCGAGCATGGGCGAATTCAGGCGCATCCCATTCCAAAGGACTTGGGTGTGATTGGCGTCTCCACCTCGAAACGTAGGCGTGGAAAGCAGTCCCGGACCATAGTTCTTAAAGTTCATCGGGGCAATACGCGCAAGCAAGTCGGTAAGGTTGAGGTCGGGTTGCGGACGCATGGTGGTCATCGAATCATACCCAATAACGAGTGAAGCCCTCAACTCAATTGCCGATGAGTCGACCACTTCAAATTCAGGCAACGGCAACGGCGATTGCGTCAAACCCACGCTTGGGACCAACAAGAGGATTCCCAAAAGTTTGCGCATCACCGAAAGCCTTTGTGGTCCTTACCTACAATGAGGCGTAATCGCTCTTGATGGTCATCACCCACGGGCCTTCCTAGCAAATCATAGTATGAACGGGATGAAGGCTGGGTAGCTCGTACAGCCTCTACATTCAGAGGAATGTTCGAATGAATGATCCCAACCGCATCAAGGTCAAATCCACCTTCCGCGAATTCCGTGGGCCAAGGATCATTGATCTTCGAGCCATTGGCATCGTAACGGGCGTTTGCTGAGTCGATGCTTCCAACGACGTCTATGATGCGCACATGGCTTACCGACGATTTATCGAGCAAGGAAGTGTCTGGCAGTTCGCTGAGATCAAAGGGTACCCCGAAGTTGACTATGTACTTGCCAGCAAGGTTCTTTAGGTAACGGGCGTCCGTATTTTCAAACGAACTCACTTGAACGCTGTCTTGCACCTCACTCACGGCCGGGAATCGAAAGAAGTTTGCGCCGTCTGAGCTGACCTCAACAAATGCCAATTCCAAAAAACTCTCTTCCCCACTCCCAAATCCGTTCTCAAACACGGCGAAGTCAGGGCCGGGACCGTCAAAAAAGGATGCAGAGAACTGCAGGGTCGCACTTCCACCATCGCCCAAGCTGACAATGAGCGGCGCATCTGGCGAGCCGGTTGCATAGACAGCCGCGCCAGCGCTGGTATTTTCTGAATTTGAATTTGCGATGTTCATCGGCCCGCGCTCTACGGCACAACTGATCGCCCAGTCTCTGAAGCAGCTTGAGTCTGATGGTATCGCGTCAGAGCCCGGAAGTCCAGCTTGAGGTGCAAACGAGCCTTGTGCCATTCCATTTATGGATACAAGCGCCAAGAAAAGCTTCAGTGCAAACCTTACCATCGAAACACCTTTTGCGCAAGCTGTTGGTCGCCTTGAATGAGTTGGATAATGTAAATACCCCGGGGCAGTTGCGTCGTATTCAGCGTTGCTTGTCCAACACCATTTGCAGATGTCAGCAGCTTTCCTTGAAGATCAAAGACCGAACATTCAAAGTTCCCTTTTTGCTCAAGCACAAATCCTGTCTGCGTTACACGTACATCAATGCTTGGTCGGGGACGCTCTTCGATCGATCCCGGCACGTCGTATAAGACGTCGTCGATGCAGAAATAGGACGGTGTGTTCATACCAAACTGACCAACGTCACTAGAAAAGAGCCGCATGCTCATTGTTGCTCCGTAGTACTCGAAGGCTGGAAAATCATTCAAATCAAGGTAGACCCAATCGTCGATGATGTAGTCCTCTGTGTTGTTCGAGGACCTAAAATCAGCCAGGTAGAAATCCACTGAGTCGTAGACGCCATATGCGGAATCACTGAAATAAAACCGCACAAAGAAATAGTCCGGATCATCGCCGCTCGCACCGCCAAACTTTTTACCAATTCCATCGCCATTGAGCATACTGAAATATGCGTAGGTCGTGTTGGTTATATAAAGCTCCATCCATCTTGGCGAGTAAACGCCTCCCCACCCTGAGAACACATCGAGCGAAATGCCAGCAGAATCAAACGCTGAAACCACTCCGTAGGCGTTTGAGTTGTTGCCTCCTCCGGCGATGCTGCTGTAGAGGTTTGTGAATCCTTCGGTCGTGTCATCCCGCATCGTGCTGATGGCGACACCGCTGGACCAAAAACCGCCAAACGACGTGTCGTAGTTGCATTCGACGATGTATTCGTCTTCCAGGTAGATGTTCGTGTCTTGTCCATTCCAGAAGGTGTCCAAGGAAAGACCTGCATCTTCGAATCGAAGGTATCGGTCTTGAGCTGAGAGTTGCCCCAAGCTGAGGCTTGCAAAAAGTAGTAGTGTAAAACGCTTCATAATGTTGAAGTTTAAGGTACATATGAAGCCGTCAGAAATGAAGGGATGGGAGTTTCCTCCGATCTGCTTTTCTTCCCGAAAGCTTTTCGTTCAAATGTTTCTGGCAGGTCTTCTGACTTTCCCGATTCAAACCACCTTCCCGATCTACTTGTGGTAGATCAGTGGTGTTCATTGGTCTGAATCATGTGTCCAAAAGGACATGAGATTACAGCTGCGGGTACAGTTTCGGATTCACACCGAATTCCCTATTCACGCCACGTTATATGGCGACCAAAAACAGAGCAAATGTAAAAGGATTAATCTACCTGAATGCGAGGAATCAAGCGAGCGCGGAATTTTGCCTCGGTCACAGGGAGCACTTGGTTGCCCCTGAAAAGCCGACCTGCAAACTCACCTTCTACGATGTACATTCCAAGCGTATCCTGAGGATACATTGCCGTATCGCGCGGGTAGATGTCGGTGATTCGGAGGTAGGAATCAACCAATTGTCCGCTGCCTGCTTTGGTTTCCCACCGGTTTCGCTCGTTGTCAACGTAGACCACTTTCATCCCCTTTCTACCAAACTCGGTAGTGGAGAATGGCCGAGCGCGTTCCTCAGAAACCATGGTAATGTTGGTGATGATCTCGGGATTGCCAGGGGTCGTTCCCACGGTTGGTTTTGCAGGAAGCGTATCGTACTCTTCGATGCAATCGTAGAAGTAGATTTCGATCCGCTCTTCAGGAATCTCTGGTCGAAGAAAGCGTGTTAAATGCTCAAACCACACATTGTCAGAATCGTTGATGCACGGCTCGTCATGAAACTCTTCAGGAATGTTGAGGTAGATGTTCTCGTTGTAGAGGGGCCAATCTTCCCAAACTTCATCCGGGTCGTTTGATGGAAGGCGGGTAATCGTGTCCCACTTAGAGCGAAGCCCATCCTGCCAGAGCTTGAATGCACCATTGAATTTGCCGTAGAAATAGTAGTCTGCAGTCGGGAATTGAAAGGTGTCGAATTGAGGGAAATCTCCGTCCATTGGAGTTCCAACAGCACCAATTGATGTTCCTCGCTTGCATGAGGTCGCAAAGATGCCAGCCAAAAGAAGGGCCAACACCACTAAACCGATAAACTTCTTCATTCCTTTCATTGGGTGGTCAAATTTATGGAAAATGCCGTTTGTCTTGAGACGGGACCAAAATTGAGGGGTTGGTTCAGACAGGGAACGTTTCTCCGGCCAAAATCATTGCCTCTTGGAATGCTGATTCGCCAAGCCCGGTGGCACCAAATCCACCAACGGCTTCAATGAGTTGCTCTGTTGCAAGGTTTCCAACCAAGTCATCTTCCGCCATTGGACAACCTCCAAAACCCTTGATCGCCGCATCAAATCGCTGGCAACCAGCCTTCATGGCCGCATCAACTTTACTGGCAGCATCTTCTGGACGCGTGTGCAAGTGCGCGCCAATTTCCAATGTTGGGAATGCGTTCAAGACGGTAGTAAAGAGCTCATGAATATTCTGTGTATCGCTTACGCCTACTGTATCGGCGAGGGCAAATACTTGAATTCCCAGTTCAGAACTCAACCGCTCAATCCACCTTGCAGCCAAGTCTCCGCTCCAAGGATCGCCGTATGGATTTCCGAATGCCATGGAGATATAAATGACTAGGTCTTTGTTGTGCTTCAAGCAGCGCGTTTGGATGCCCTCCACCCTCGACAAACTCTGCTCGATGCTGGCGTTGGTGTTTCGCTGTTGGAAGGTTTCAGAAATGCTGAATGGATATCCGAGGTAGCGGATCTCATCAAATTTGCAAGCATCGTCAGCGCCGCGCTCATTGGCGATGATGGCGAGCAGCTTCGACCGGGTGGAATTCAAATCCAATTGACTCAGGACTTCAGCCGTGTCTCTGAGCTGTGGAATTGCTTTCGGTGACACGAAACTTCCAAAATCAATGGTATCGAAGCCAACCTTCAACAATTGGTTGATGTAGGCAGCCTTTTTATCTGTAGGAATGAATGGCTCCATCCCCTGCATTGCGTCTCTGGGGCATTCTACGATTTTCATTTCAGCAGTGATTGATTGATGTTACGCGTCAGCCAAGGTCCTTCATAAATGAAGCCTGTATACAATTGAATAAGCGACGCCCCTGCTTCGAGTTTTTCGATCGCGTCCTCGGGATGGTGAATTCCACCTACGCCAATGATCGGAATGGACCCATTTGAAGCTTCGTGAATGACGCGGATAACGTCTGTGCTTCGCTTGGTAAGCGGTTTCCCACTCAATCCTCCAGCTTGCTCTATGAGTGAAGTCGCAGACTTCAAGCCGCTTCGATCCAAGGTCGTATTCGTAGCGATAAGGCCGTCGATTTCCATTGATTTCACCAAATCCACGATGTCGAGCAGCTGATCGTTGGTTAAGTCTGGGGCTATTTTTAGGAGAACGGGTTTTCTCTTCGATTGGAGCACTCGATGTTCGAACAAGACATCAAAAATCTTCTTGAGTTCGTCCTTTCCCTGAAGCTCCCTCAATCCTGGGGTGTTTGGTGAACTCACATTTACAGCGAAATAGTCAACGTGATCATACAGCGCCTTGAAGGAGAGGAGATAATCCTGAGGCGCCTCTTCGTTTGGTGTGACCTTGTTCTTTCCAATGTTCCCTCCGAGTGGAATGCTGCTTTTTCGCTCTTTGATCCGTTCGACGGCGGCCTCTACTCCATCGTTGTTGAAACCCATACGGTTGATGAGCGCTTCGTCTTTTTCCAACCGAAACAACCTTGGTTTTGGATTCCCCGCCTGTGCTTTTGGCGTAACGGTTCCTACTTCAATGAACCCAAATCCGAGCGCGCTAAGTGGATCAATCCAACGGGCGTCTTTGTCAAAACCCGCAGCCAAACCGACGGGGTTCGGAAAGGTAAGTCCGAACACATTGCGCTGGAGCTTGTTGTCGTCTACTAGGAAGTCGGGGAAAATTGGAGAACCTATGAGGCCGGCTTTGTAAAATCGCGTGAGCCATCCTGTGGTAAAATAGTGCGCTCTTTCAGGCGACATTGAATAAAGCAAGGGGCGAACAAGCGACTTATACATCGCTGCGAATGTACGTACCTCGCATGCGATTGGCATATCTTTTAACCGACATTTGGAAGCATGAAAATCACATTGTCTATACTTTTCTCGTTCATCCTGGCGCTTGCTCAAGCAGGTACTTTTTCTGTAAAGCTTCAAGTCGAATTGGTGGATCATTCTTCCGTTGATGGAACTACGATCGAAGCTTATGACGATCAAGAGTCTGTTGCGAATGAACGGTTGGATGAAAGCGGAGAGATCAAACTGAGACTTGAAGAAGGTCGGCTGTATACCGTTTGGATTAAGAAGGATGGCTTCATTCCACACGTCATCCACAACGTGCACGATCAAGGCGATGGTAAATTCAAGGTCACGCTCTACAAGCGCACCAAAGAATACCAGCACGATGCTCAAGGCTATGGAATGGCCAATCGGGTTTTCGATAAGGTCAAGGACTTGGAAGTCAGTGGTGATGCATTGGACCGTCCCTTGCATTTCGTTGACAAAGAGGCTCTAACCGAAACCGAAGCAGCCCTTCTCAAATCCATCCAAAAGATTGGCAATGAACAAGTGTCCATCCAAAAGAAAATTGATGGATTGAACGCTGACATTGAGAAGTATGAGAAGAAACTGAGTGAGACCGATATTGAACTTGAGGAAGGAAAGATTGAAAAACTCGAAGCAGAAGAAAAGAAACTCAGCCTTCAAGAAGACATCGTCAAAGCCCAAAAGAAAATCGAAAAACTCTCTTATTGAGGCTCCGAGTATTGGGTTTTGATGGCCCGAACTTCAGCGCTTAGAAGCGCTACTTCTCCGTCCCCTTGCATCCATCCGTAGATGTTTAGTTCGCCGTCATCGGGCATGTTTGCCGGTTCCTTTAAGAAGAACGACAAGCGGTGTCTAGGTCCGGATGAAAGGTCAAGGACCGATACCTCAGCTGAGTGATACTCAACGCCGTTTCCATGGTGGTCGAAGCTTAGCACCATGTGCATATCGGCTCCATCCAAATCTTCGGATTCCATGGCGATAATCACCTCCAAAAGTTCATATGGTTCCAGGTCGATTTCCTCCGCGCTCAACGATGCGGGTTCAGTGAAACGGTCCTGTTCTGTCATATGCGCTCCTTCTCCAAGCGATTGAAAATCAAAGAACATGAGCTGTTGTGTCACGATGGTGTCGTGTTTCATGCGCTCCGGAAGTCCCAATCGAAGTCGATCGGTGTCAGCGTCTCGATACACGCCGAGTACATGTAGGTTTTTAGGTGGATCAGGATTGAGAAGCGTAGCCCAATACGCGGTTCTCGTCATTGTGCTGTCGGTAATGTAACCGTAGTTGAAATTGTCGACCTGAAGGAAGTTGTTCCAAAGCATCACCAACATGAGCGCTGTCCCCGGCAATCGAATTACCCAGCCTTTACTCAGCATCCAGGCCATCGCAGCAGCAAGTCCCGGAGCGCAAATAGCATATACGTCGATCATCGGACGAATGGAGAGACTTCCTCCATAGTACCAACACCACCAGCAAAACGTGATGTAGACATGAAGCGATAATACGACCATGCCAGTCCTTGCCAATCCACGATCGTATGTGCGAAGGGGGATCAATCCGAACAGGGCAATTGCCATGATGGGCGTGTAGAGCAACCACCCATTTCGGTAGCTGAAAAGTCCCTTTAAAATTTGAGGATTGGTCCAGTAAAACGCCTCTTGGTTGTAGGAGTAGTTAAGCCACTCTCCGGTGGTCGCGTTCCAAAAGATCAATTGAGGCACAAGCGGTAAGGCTGCCACGATCGCTGCACCAATCAGTCTCCAGTGCAACAATTCTTTTAGCGACCCGCGATGTGCCCATAGCATGAGGGGTACTGCGAGTCCTACAACTATGTTGGTCGGTCGAATCAAGGTGATCCAACCGAGCAGAAATGCTGCCACGAATAGCCTAGTGGTCGTAGGACGAATGACCCACCGATCCACAACCAGGAGAAACAAGGCCACCAGCCCAAAACTGTAAACGTGCGACATGCTCGGATCGACCGTAGCGTAATTCAAGAGATTTGTGCCGATGTAGGTAAAAAGGACCGTCAGCGCAGATATCCAACTCGAGAAGCGCCTGGACAGCAAGGTGTATAGGCTCCAACAGCCCATCAACAAGAAGATGATTGCCGTGATGCCAACAGCGAATTGATAGGGAGTTGTCCAACCGTTCATGGTATAACCAAACACCCACGCTACGCCGTGCGCCACGAAAAATCCCGGCACCCAGGCATAGGCCACACCCATGGTCATTTTTGGAAGGAACCTGCCTTCTATCCCTTCGTGCATCCATGCTTTTGGGATGCCGAATTCCGTGAAGTCGTCATGCAATTCATTAAATGGATCGTGATGCACGAGCGTGCCTTCAATGTAGCCGTAGTACGCATAACCATCGCCTCGAATGATGAGGTCCTTGTTCCAAAAATCAAAACGGAACATATAGTGCACTGCAATGAGTGCAATCAGGATTAACAACGGTTTAGGAGCTCGCATTGCGTCGTCCAAATGTAGCGGCTTTCGGCGCATATGAGGCCGCATGTCGTACATTCGCCGGCATGCCGATGATCGCCGCGAAAGATGTACGAAAACGTTATGGAACCCTTGAAGTATTGAAGGGTATTACACTCGAAATTGCGGCATCCGAGGTGGTCAGCATCGTAGGTGCTTCAGGCGCAGGCAAAACTACACTCCTTCAAATCCTCGGAACCCTTGACCGTCCCGATCAAGGTGAAGTTCGAATTTCAGACACTGCTGTTTTTGGTCTAAAGGACAAGGAATTGTCGAGGTTTCGGAACACAAGCATTGGATTCATTTTTCAGTTTCATCAACTGCTTCCTGAATTTACCGCACTGGAGAATGCGTGTCTTCCAGCGTACATAGCCGGATTGAGCAAACAAGAAGCTGAGGCCAAGGCAATGGAATTGTTTAAATTCTTGAACATCGAAGCGCGCGCCGAGCACAAGCCAGGAGCGCTTAGTGGTGGCGAGCAGCAGCGGGTTGCCGTTGCGCGGGCATTGATCAACAGTCCGAAAGTGGTCTTTGCAGATGAGCCTTCTGGCAACCTGGACTCAAAGAATGCAGACGAGCTACACAAGCTGTTTTTCGATCTGCGTGACACGTATGGTCAAACCTTCGTCATCGTTACTCACAACGAAGATTTAGCGACGATGGCTGACCGCAAGCTTGAGATCGTAGACGGAGTAATCGTCTAGCTTTCTGCTTTTCCATTCAACCAACCCAGATGCGTGTGCTGGAAATGGTCGGTGTATTTGAGTCCATAACCAAAGATGCGATCCATGCTGGCGTGTCCAAACAAGATGATCCCTGACAATTCAAGCCAGTCGTTGGAAGACCACCATCCCACCAGCAAGATCGCGACCGCAATTGCCTTGTGGTGAAAGAGATTGTAGGTCAACGCCCCGACTATGGTATTGGCTAGGTAACCCATCATCCCGATGTCTGGGACGAGAATGAGCGCGAAGTACCACCACCATGCAAAGTCGGTCAGCGTAAACCAATAGATCGACAGCCCGAACATCAGGGCCTCTTCAAGTTTGAGTTGCGTTTTCATACTCAAACAAGAATAGGACAGTTCCTTTTACCGCACCACTACCCTTTTGACGAGCGGTTCTCCGTCGTGACGAGCAATACGAACAAGATAAGTCCCTGGCTTCGCTTGAAGCTGCACCGAGGTGTTGGAACCGTTGAGCGAATATGAAAGCGGAACTTCCCTGCCTAGAAGATCCATCGCAGTGATGGATTTTGCCGATGCACCTTCGAGCTGAAGCTGAAAGGTTCCGTTGTTCGGGTTTGGGTAAAGGCTGATTCTACTTTCGTCATCAAATGCCTCAATTCCTGCTGGTGTCATCATATCGAGCTTGAACAAATAGGATTTGCAACTGTCACCTTCGTTCGGGTCAAGCGTCATGGTACCACTTCCCAAATCGAAATCGTGCTCTTCACAGAAGATTCCCACTTCGTGGTAGGCGTAGTCTGCGCCTATTGCCCAAGAGGTTGCCACGAGCGAGCCGTAGGTGTTTAAATGAAACGTGTTTCCTACTGAGAGGTCAGGAAGAATTTCAATCAGATGGAGCGCCTGACCTGTAATCGCGGTGGTGTTGCCTATTAACCCAACTTGTTTCGTCGTGCCATCAGGAATGGAGTACCTCAAGAACATAGGCCCATCCTCCATTTGATGGTCAAACAAAGGTGATTCGCTGTATTCATCAAGTTCTATGTGGTTAACGTAGGATCCATCGCTTGCATTCAACCTTAGAAAGAAAGCGCCTTCTGAAGCTGAAGATGTCACAACACCAGAACCTAAGTCAAAGTCTGGTGACGCGGCGAATTTGCCAAAAAGTATAAGCTTATCACCAATGGTTTTGGCGTCCCTCATGAACAGATTGTCATTTACCAGCTTACTCCAACCGTAGGTACCATCACTGTTGATCTTGAGTAAAAATTTATTGAAGAGATTTGTATCTGATTGCTGGTAGGGACTCGTGATGTTCGTTCCTTCTAAAACGAAGCCGTAATGCTTTTCTCCATATAGATAAACACTTCCGTCAGCACCCACATGCATGCGCACGCTTGGATTGCTCAACTGAGAGGTTGACTTAAAATATGCAGACCACTCAAAGCCTCCAGAAGCATCCAGAGCAGTAACAACAAAAACATACTCCGAACCAGAGTTATAGGAGACGGTTGTATCGTTGGGATTAGGCTTTATGAGGCCTTTTGCAATCATCCCGCAGTAGTGCGTTCCGTCATCGGCCAACCCCTCGAAACTACCTGTCACAGCATCAGCGCTCATGGTTTTTACCCACTCAAAATCGCCTTGCGCATCGAGCTTTAAATAGAATGGGTTGACGTCCGTTGGCGGACCATACAAGGTTTGATTCGTCGAATTTGGGTCAAAGTTGATGGACCCATGAAAAATACCGCTCATGAAGGTACTGTTGCTGCCTAGCTCTTTTCTATCGTAGGATGTATTGTAGGCCGTATCACTTAGGTGCCATAAACTCTCGAATTGGCCTGTTGAGCCATACCGTTGAAAATAGGAAACCAGAGTTTGAGGATAAATCAAGTATGAACTACTGGTGGGGTCAATGTCCAAGCCTTGGTAGGTCGGGTATGTTTCACCATAATTTGACAAAACAATTTGATCGGATGGTGTTAGTTGAATTGTTGCGTTGTCAGCAATAGGATCATCGCCTATCATTTGCGCCCATTCCAAATGTTGAGCGTGAACGAATTGTCCGAATACCAGAAGTAAGGTGAAAATTGTGGTCTTTTTCATGTTGATGGGTTTTTAATTCAACCACTAAACGCATTCGTCGAAGAAAGAGTTGCTTTTGTCGTGAAATCATCTACCCGGCATCAAAGACATATTGGTAGCCAAATGAGATGAAGAAGGTCCTATTCAATGGCGTGTTGAAGGATATCAGCGGGGTGTCTGGAGGAACCAGATACAAGCCACCTCCAGCGCGTAGTCCGAAGATGGTCAACTCGATTCCACTTGAGTAATACTGACGACCTCCCTTATTCATGAATTCATAATAGATTCCATTGCGGAGCGTGAGCGTAAAATCATCGAGAACTGTTGCCGCGATCGCCGCGCCAAATTGGTGAGAAAACTCCGTCATCTCCTCAGGTATTCCATCTGGTGCATCATAAAAGGATTGAATTGCTCCTTGAAGGCTTCCAACGTTTGGGTCATTCCCCGCCGAGATGATTGGGTTTCCATTCTCATCGAAAACAAATTGGCCCGTTGCCGGATCAATCTGATAAACCGGAGGCGTAGGGACAAGTAGTTTTTGAGTTTGATACAGCAGATCGAATCGAACGTCAACAGGATCAATAGGAAGCCCTAGACCGATTTGACCTCCAAGTTTCAGCGTTGCCGGTAGGAAGTTGTCGAATCCGCTCGAATACGTCATCTTTTGTCCAAGATTCATGATCGATCCCCCTACGCTGTATTCAACAATTTTATTCTCGACGACGGTTGATCTTTGGTAGGTAACTCCAATATCACCAACGATGGCTTGACCTGTGGTCGCTAGACCTAAGTCGCTGTAGATGTATTTCATAGCCACGCCCATACTCATGTATGGCGTTAGCTGAAAAGCATAGTTGAGCTGCGTGGAGATATCCATCGGTCGGAAATTCTCTTGAGTGCTGTCTGGTAAGATTATTTGGATGCTTCCAAGGGTAAAAAACCGAGCATTCATGCCAACAGCATGACGCTTGCCAAGTCCGGCTGCCATGGAAAAGGTGGTTAGACTAATGTCGGGAACAAATGATCTCAGCCATGGCATGTGCTGGGTACTGGCATCTACGTATGAAGATCCCATGTTCAGGAGTGCTGGATTGCCGTAGAAGGCAGTCGAAACTCTTTGTCTTTCTGCGTTAACCACATCCACACCAGCGAGCATGTTTTGGGCACCATCCCCATGAATTTGCAACATAGGCACGGAGGTCGTAATCGTTCTTAACGGGAGTTGCTGGGCTTTGCCTATCAACGATACGCCGAATACAAGCAGGCACGTAATCAATTTATGCATGGGGTAAGGGTTTGACCTCTAACGTATCCAAAAGCTTACTAGTATTTCACAGCCATCGCTTATGTCTGAAGTAAAAAATCATCCCGATCGTTATGCATAGCATGACTCCCCACATAATAAAGTAGCTGTATTGATAATGGAGCTCTGGAACATTGTCGAAGTTGGTGCCGTAGATGCCTGCGATGAATGTAAGCGGAATGAAGATGACCGAAAAGATCGTCAAGACCTTCATCACGTCGTTCAGCTTGCTTGATATCGTGGTGTGGTACACGTTCAATTGGTCGGATAGAATTTCCCTGTAAGAGTCGGATGTTTCAACCGCTTGATTGATGTTGTTCTGGAGCTCGGTGAAGTGCAAATCCATGACTTCGGAGTCAAGAAATGCAGAGTCGATTTTTGACAACGCATTGATCATTTCCCTTGCAGGAATAATCGACTTGCGTAGAAAGTTCATTTCCCGCTTGAATGCGTTGATTTGCTCGAGCGTTTGTCTACCGGGATTGCTGATCAGATGGTCTTCCAACTGTTCAATGCGCTCTCCGAGTACTGACAAAATGTAGATGTAGTTGTCAATCACAATATCGAGCAAGGCAAAGGCAAGGTAATCGGGTCCACTGTGGGTGATTTTCTTCTTCTGTTTTCGGATGCGCTCTCGCACAGGTTCAAACACATCCCCCCTCGCCTCTTGAAACGATACGAGGACATGTTCCATCAACACCAGGCTCAGGTTCTCCGTGTAAAGCCGATTCTTCTTTTCTTCAAAGCGCAACATCCGAATGGAAATCAGGATGGCATTGTCAAACTCAACCACGTGTGGGCGCATGGTCGTATTCAACACATCCGACATGATCATGCGATCCAGTTCCAATCGATCTCCCAACGCGGCAATCAAGGCTTCATCATGCAAGCCGTCAATGTTCAGCCAAGAAACGGTTTCTGTATCCTTCAATGAGACAAAACCGTCAATGGAATCCAGCTTGACCTCATCCAAGTGACCCGGGCTAAAATCCATCATGCGCAACAGGATTTTGTCAGATTTCTTGGTTCCCTTAAATCGGAGTTCGAATGGAGATAGGCCTATGTCGGATTGGCTCTGGGTGACAAATCGTGCCATGTAGATGTTTGTTTGGTCCAAAATAGGGAATCGAGCAACATCAGATTTCTTTCCGATTGTCGCTTTTCAACACGGTTCGTCAAGCCGTGAATGGTTAGGTCTATAACGAACGGTTTGGCTTTATAAAATTTTAAGAAGGAATTAGGATATATTGTTGATTATGTGATCAATAGGCTTCGTGTGTAACAAGTCCTTACCTAGCTTCGTCGTACATCAAATGAAACCGTTTAGTTATGAAATCAACTTTGTTTTACCTGCTGCTCATGGGCGGCACATTGCTATCATCTTGTACGAGTGAGTGCAAGTATGAAGACTGCTCCTATCATGGATTATGCATCACAGGGAACTGCGAATGCGACCCGGGATTCTCCGGAGATCGATGCCAACACATCATCCCACCAACCGAGGCCGTTGTTGAAGAGGTTGATGTTAAGGCCTTCCCTACTTACAAGAATGGAGAATCATGGGATGATCACATCGGCAATCCCGACATCTACTATACCATCGAGCACAAAGGCGTAGAGCTCTACCATTCCGATGCCTATGAAGACGCGGCCTACGGAGTTGAACTTTGTGAGAAAGAATTGGAAGTAGCGTTGCCCGATGCTGGCGAAGTCTATGTACTGAAGTTCTACGATCAAGATCCTGATGAAAACATGGACGAGTATATGGGCCAGTTTGAGTTTGTTCCTTTCGCCTTAGAGCGCGGATTGAACGACGTGCTCTATATCAAGGAAGGTGGATTCAACATTGAAATGCACATACGCTATATTTATTAAGGGTTTCTAGCTTAATGGACATCTTGATCAACAAAGCGGTAGCGAACATTCTACCGCTTTCTTTGTCTCTAGTGTTAAGAACTTATCGTCTGAGTTAATTCTCAGAATGTACCTTTGCGCATAGACCTAGACTGTTAGTTCAAGAAACCGATGCTTACAACCGTACTATTCAGCCTTCTGTTCTGGTTTGCACCATCAACGCAAGTCACATTTGAGTTGTACAATGATTCTCAAGAGGCAATCACCCTACAGATATCTGAAGTGCACAGATTATCCATTCCATCAGAGAGCTATAGTGAAGTGCGATTACGCATCGGAGAGGAAATCTACTTGGTTGAGGAAGGCGTAGCCCCGGAGGACAGATTACTCATTCTAACGGTTGATGCTGAGTGCGCGGAAAAATCGTTCAAGCTATCCAAGTTGATTCGTCAGGCTCAGAAGATGCACAAATTCTAGTGCTGAAAATAGTGGCTTGTAAGGATCGCTACCGTCACACTCAAATTCAATGAATCGGTTATGCCACGCATTGGTATGACCACGTGTTGCTCGATCCTTTCCAACCAAAATGTGCTGAGTCCGCTCGATTCTGCTCCGAAGAGCAAGGCGCCTTGAAACGCTGCCTCCTCCCTATAATCTACTGCTCTGCTTGTGAGCGCTGCCGCTCGCACTTCGATTTTATTGGTTTGCAAATAATCCCACACTTCTTCATTCGTCGATTGAACGCACCGCACTCCAAAAACGGCACCCCGACTATTTCTCAAGACATTGGGATTGAACAGATCGATCTGGCCGTTGGTTAGTACTACTTGTTTCAGCCCCAGGGCATCGCATGTTCGGAGTACGGCGCCCAAATTTCCCGGCTTTTCTAGTTGTTCGATGATCACTAAAGGCATGGAAGGGTCAATATCTGAGAGCTTGAATTTAAAGCATTTGAATACCGCAAATGCGTTTCCTGGAACATGCTGATAGGTCAAGTCATCAAAGAGGGCCTTCTTTAGTTTCAAAACCTCCGTTAATGGACTGGTCCAGGGCTTCAATTGCTCCGCATCGATGTAGTCATCGCAATATCCAAGGATGATTGCCTCCATGCCCGACTTGAACGCAAGATCCAGCTCCGGTCGGCCTTCCATCAGAAAGACCTCCGCATGCCTGCGATTCTTGGCTTTTCCCAACCCCTTCAAGTATTTGAAGGTTGGATTTTGAAAACTCTCAACGTACTTCATCAGGGCGCACTGAGGATTTCCTTGATGTCGTCCCACGGCAACGTCAATGGCTCACTTTGGAACGTTTCAGCAACCTCGTAGTCCATGCTCGATTTAATCCTACTGTTGTTGTGCGGGTGGCTCATCAACCACTCGAGGCGCTCATCATACGAAAGTTCTTCGCGGTTCATCTTTCGAAAGAATGAGGCCATGGACCGAGGTTCAATTGAAGCCTTCTCCAGTAATTTGAGCGCATAAACATCGGCTTCTTCCTCTTGCTTCCTGCTGAATACGCCAGACACCAGTGTTCGGGTTATTTCGTTGATCAGCGTCGCGTCTCCACCTGTGATAACCGCTAGCACGAATGTCAGTCCCAATTCAGTGATGAGTCGCTCTGTTACATGATTCAATTGAGCATGCCCGAGCTCGTGTGCAATGACCGCCGCTACCTCTTCAGGAGTGTCCGACAATTCAATCAAGCCGGAAAAAATGATGATGTTGCCTCCAGGTAGCGTCATGGCATTGACGGTACCGCTCTCTACAAGGAAGAACTTGAAATCGTAATCAGAAGCTTCGATCTTGCTCAGCAGCCGATTCTCAATGACCCACATCGCGCTGTCCACCATTCGGTTTTCAACCACGTGTTCGTCTTGCAGCATCAGATCAAGCATAAACGAACCGAGCTTTTCTTCTTGTTCGATGGAAAGTGAAATGTCGGCCTCACCCTTAACCCAGTCGGGCACCCACGATGACGGGAGCCAATCAGGAACGAAGGCAAATGCTGCCCACAAGAGCAAAAATCCACCGATCAACTTCACCAAGTCGAGCCAGATTTTAGTGCGCATCAGAACGGAGGTTTATTCGCCAAGACCGCTTCTGAATCTCCTTTGTACAGCATAGAACTTTGTGTAGAGAACACAACATCATAGCTGTACTTTCCGAAAAACAAGAAGTAATACATCCTGCCTTTTCGAGCCCTGAATGCAGCAATCAAACTGAACGTGAAATACAGGATGTTGGCAATGATCGTCATGAACAAATAGCCCATAAAGTAGTCCGTCACCTCCAAAGAGCCCGTAAGCCAGATGCGTATGCTCCAATACAGCAGCCCCCAATTCATAAACGTCGTCGGCAATTGAGACAATAAGGACTGCAATGCATGAAAGTGCACGAATCGACTTTTTCTCCGATTGATGTAATAGTAGATGACCGCAGCCAGCAGATTGATGATCGGCAACGGCAGCGCGCTCGCTACCGCCGCAAACATCATCAAATAAGCCCCCATAGCATCCTCGCGCTCACGCACCGGAACCTGGTCCGGTTGAGGCAGCGGATGGTATCTTGATCCTGTAGAGGTTGGTTCTGCTGGTTGGTTTTCAGTCATACAATTACGCTTCTTCAGATGTGGATGAGGACGCAGGCGCTGGAGCTGGGTCAGGGTTGCCGTTGAATGGTGGATAGTCATCGGACATATAGGTCATGAACACGGCGACCCGTTGATTCCAACGAAGAAACCGCACGTTAAAGTCGAACATGGATTTCGGATACTTTCCAGTGAAAAGTACTGCCCACCAAGCAAGAAATTGAAAAATCAACACGACATAGGAGAGCACTCCGAGTACGATTCCATGAGGGAGCCAAACATAGAAAATGCCGAATAGGCCTCTTAGGAGTACAGAGCTGCGGGAATAGCTTTCCTTGTAAACGACATCAAAGGTCACAAGGTCGTCTTCGGCGTTCAGCCCAAATGCTGGGTATCCATCCGAAAGGTTGAGGAGCCGTGCATTGACTCGAAGGTTCCAGCGCATATACTTTACCTGATACTCAAACCAACTTTGTGGATGTCGACCCGTGAATAGAATTACCCAGAAAGCCAGAAATGAAAGCACCGCGCTCGCAATTGAAAGGAACATGAGAATGAATGCGTGCGGTAAGGCGATGTAGAAAAATCCAAAGAGCGAGCGAAGAATCAATTCTCCCCTGGAGTATTGTTCTTGATACTTAATATCGAATGTCATCATTGGTATAGAAGGTTTTATTTGCTTCAATAATAGTCAAGGAATTCATAGCCGCTTGCATGATTGGTAGAATCGGTATGAGAGCGGTGCAAACACCAATCAACGCTTATTAACGGTAAGTTGATGCAGCATAGGAATGCTTCGAAGTGCTTGCATTAAATTCGCGGCCACGAAAGCAATCAAATTAATACGATAGATGGATTTTGATCTTATAGTACTTGGCAGCGGTCCTGGTGGATACGTTGCGGCAATTAGAGCATCACAACTCGGACTTAAAACTGCCATAGTAGAGCGCGAATCGTTGGGTGGTATTTGCTTGAATTGGGGATGTATACCTACAAAGGCATTGCTCAAAAGCGCTCAGGTGTTTGACTACTTGAATCACGCTCAGGATTTCGGCATCACCGTAAAAGACAGCAGCGTTGACTTTGGCTCCATGGTGAAAAGGAGCCGCGAAGTTGCAAACGGAATGAGCAAAGGCATTGAGTTCTTGATGAAGAAGAACAAGATCGAAGTCTTGATGGGTACTGGAAAGCTCAAGAGCGCCAATACACTTACCGTAACCGACGATAAGGGCAAATCCAAGGATGTGACAGCAAAGCATATCATCGTCGCGACGGGAGCGCGTTCGCGAGAATTGCCACACATCAAGCAAGATGGAAAACAGATTATTGGCTACCGCGAAGCGATGAATCTTCCTAAGCAGCCAAAGAAGATGGTAGTCATGGGATCAGGAGCCATCGGTTCAGAATTCGCGTATTTCTACAGTACCATCGGTACCGAAGTAACGCTCATTGAGTACATGGACAATATTGTTCCTGTAGAAGATGAAGAAGTGAGCAAGCAATTGGGTCGCAGTTTCAAGAAGGCAGGAATGAACGTGCTTACCGGAACAGAAGTCACCGAAGTCAAAACCGGCACAAAAGGATGCACGGTCAAGTATAAGGACAAGAAAGGAAAAGAAGATTCGATTGAATGCGACGTCGTACTTTCTGCTGTTGGTGTAATTGCCAACATTGAGAACATCGGACTTGAGGACGTTGGTGTTGCCACCGATAAAGGCAAAATCATGGTCAACGAATACTACGAGACCAACATCCCTGGCGTTTATGCCATCGGGGATTGCGTTCCTGGACAGGCCTTGGCCCACGTTGCTTCGGCAGAAGCAATCATTTGCGTCGAAAAGATCGCGGGTCAGAACCCTGAGCCACTTGACTACAACAACATTCCGGGCTGTACCTATTGCTCTCCTGAAGTAGCAAGCGTTGGTATGACTGAAAAGGCAGCGAAGGAAGCCGGCTATGAGCTGAAGATTGGCAAGTTTCCATTCAGCGCGTCAGGCAAGGCCAAAGCCGCGGGCCACGCGGATGGTTTTGTGAAGCTCATCTTTGACGCCAAGTACGGTGAACTCCTTGGCGGGCATATGATTGGCTACAACGTTACAGAGATGATTGCCGAGATCGTAGCAGTGCGCAAGCTTGAAACGACCGGCCACGAGTTGATCAAAACCGTGCACCCTCACCCCACGATGTCAGAAGCGGTCATGGAAGCAGCTGCTGCTGCCTACGATGAGGTGATTCATCTGTAAGAATAAGGAGCGGAGAAGTTGTATCGTTCGGATTACAACTTCTCTTGCTTTTTCAGCTTTACGATAAAGGTGCTTCCGGCGCCTGGCTTACTCTCAACCTGAATTGAGCCACCTCTTTGGGATAATTGTTTTTTAATCATGTACAGGCCGATTCCAGAGCCTGTGGCCTGGTCTGTGAACCGTTGTCCGCGTTCGAAGAGTTTGTCGCGGTGCGCGTTTAGGTCGATCCCAATTCCGTTGTCAGTGAAACGAATTTCAGCATGCTGTTCAAGCTGTTTGCTTTGAACCTTAATTTCTAGTTTACCATCCAGGTTGCGGTATTTAATCGCATTGGAGAGCAGGTTTTGAAACAAGCTTACGAGTTCTATCTCTGAGTAATAGATATCGTCGGGTTCCTCAAAATCCAGGGATATTCGGTAGTTGTGGTAAGGCAAAGTGTGCTCCACAAACTTCAAGGCACTTTCGAATGCGGCGCGCAACGATACGTGCGAAACATCTTCTGTGGAGTTCAACAATTTGTTCAGGCTTTCATCCAGGTCTTCTAATTGACTATGAATCTGAAACAGTTGTTGCTGGATTTTTGGTGCAATCTTCAATACATCGACTTCCTTTCTGTGAATCATGATGTCCAGGAGTGATATCGCAGCTGCCACGGGTGATCGTACATCATGCGAAAGCAACATGTTGAAGTCTTTCAGCCTTTCCAGCATCATCACGGATCGCTCAAGCTGTTGATTCAGATTTGAATTCTGAATTTCCAATGTTTTTTGCGTGTTGTCAAGCATGCTCAATTTATCCTGTATCGTGTCGAGCATCAGTTTGATGAGCACACGGTAGGGCGTGAACTCGTCTTCGGTTTCGTGATCGAGTTCATAAATACCCGAGAAATCACCAATCGAAACCGAAAGCATCAATTGCTGAAGCACGTCCTCATCCTTCCAGCCAAGTCGCCGTTTAGGACTATTTTCTGAGCCATTGGACCGCATCTCGTCGTTCTTTAAAAATCCTCATCCGGTTAGAATTCTTGGTGCCTTTGATGATCATCGCAACGAAGTGATACATAAACACCGTTCTGGCCAATACCGCAATGCGTTTTCTTGACTTGTTCTGAGCGATCCAATCGACACCCATCCGACGGGAGCGAATGCTCACGTTCTTCAGGCCGGTCACATCCGCGAGAATCAAGTCTTTGTCCTCTGAGTCATCCGACACCATATCGATTCCGTTGAGAATCTTGGATAAATCCAAATGCTCAAGCTTGTCTTTGAAAACAAAGCAATAGTACCCGTCGCACTTCAGCAATTGTTGGCCGTCGCTGTTGATTAAAACCTCAAACCGCATATAACTCTTACGAATATAGTTAGGCTTGGTTCCGAAGGCAAGAGGTTTGTGCATCCCCCTACTCGACCTCAGATTGATCAGAACGGCCAGCCAAACTACTAGCCTCGTCTTAGAAAGTACGGATGATTTGAGTTTGAGAAGCCAAGTTGTTGTCCATCAGAATCAGTCCTCGGAACATGCGCAATCGTGGGAGAATTGGTAGTCAAATCCTACTCCAGGAAACGCAATCGAAAAAGATTCTTCCTCATAATCATCCATGCGTTCTTGGAGTTCCTGGCGCTTATCACAAAACGCGTCTGCATCTTCGGGGTATTGATCGTCAAACCCGTCTTCCAGCAATTGAATCGCAAGGAGAACGAACGTTTGGTTGATCTCAGACGAATCATGGACGGTGTAAGTGTGATCGTTGATGCATTTGCACTCAGCGCACTTTTTGCAAGCGCTAACAGTCAAGAGGAACAAACCAAGAAATAAGAACCTAGCGCATTTCATCCGTCCGATTTATGGCCGCTAAAGTAATTGAGATTAATTCCCACAAAACAGAATGGACATAAGTCTATATTTGCAGCCCAAATTTTGGCGAGGTAGCTCAGATGGTTAGAGCGCAGGATTCATAACCCTGAGGTCGGGGGTTCAATTCCCCCCTTCGCTACAAGAAAGGCATCGGAAACGATGCCTTTTGTGTTTCAGGCCGATGGAACAAAGCTCGCTTTGGGCCAGCGGAAAGAAAAACAAACCAAGAAGCGACAGCTTCGCCTTTCTTGGGCTGTTCCCCACTCGGGAATCCGTGGAGCAATTCCGCACGTACACTGTGTGAAATGCGTCGATTTCCACCCCTTCATTGTTTCTGTTGTGTGCCAGCTCATTTGAGCAGATGAATGACATGAATAATTTCTGACTGAAAAGTTTATATTGCGCCCCCACTCAAGAAGGGAGATAGGATTTAAGAGGAAATATGGAAAAGAAGAAAATCGAGCTTGAGTTCACCGTTAAGAGTTCCGTCAAAATACTCTACCAATGCTTAAGCACGTCAAGCGGGCTTTCAGAATGGTTTGCCGATGACGTAACGATTAAGAACGACTACGCAAAGTTTGTCTGGGATGGCCAAGAAGAGGAAGGGCGTGTAATAGCCAAAAAATCTGAACAGTTCATCCGCTTTCAGCTCGACGAATACGAGGGCACCGATTACTACTTTGAGTTTGCCATCAAGACCGACCCACTCACAGGCGACGTGGCTTTGATGATCACAGACTTCGCCGATGAAGACGAAGTCGAGGAACAAACAATGCTTTGGGAAACGCAGGTTGGCGAGCTCAAGCACATTCTTGGTAGCTAATATTTTGCCTCTTATACCGTTACTTTTGGTGCCTCATTCGTGGTCGCCTTGAAGAAGCTCCATAAGCTTATTGTAAAGTCTTACCTGGGTCCGTTTACACTGACCTTTTTCATTACGTTGTTCATCTTCGTGATGCAATTCCTTTGGAAGTACATCGATGAATTGGTTGGGAAAGGATTGGAATGGTACCTCGTTGCAGAACTGCTTTTCTACGCTTCTGCCAACCTCGTGCCCATGGCGCTCCCGCTGGCCATTCTGCTGGCTTCCATCATGACATTTGGGAGCTTCGGAGAGCACTACGAACTGGTTGCGATGAAATCTGCAGGCATGAGCCTCAACAAGATCATGTACCCCTTGCTGATTGTCACTGGAATTACCAGCGCATGTGCGTTTCTGTTCACCAATTACGTCTGGCCGAAAGCCAACTTGGAGTTTGCCTCTCTACTCTACGATATTCGGCATAAGAAGCCCGCCTTCGACATCCAGGCTGGGGTCTACTATGACGGCATTGACGGTTACGTAATCCGTGTTGAACGGAAGGATGAGGATGGTAAGGGTCTTCATGATATCTTGATCTACGATCATACCGGAAACGAGGGCAATACGCATGTCATTCGAGCAAACAGCGGCCGGATGGAAATGTTGGACGATGAGAATTACCTCATTTTTACGCTGAACGATGGCGTCAGCTACGAGGAAATTTCGGAAGAGCGCAGGCCTCATATGCTGTCGAAATTCGAGGAAGAAACGTTGCGTTTCGACTTGAGTGGATTTCAAATGGAGCGCAGCGACAAAGACATCTTTAAGGACAACTATCAGATGCTTAATCTGACGCAGCTCGAAAGCGCAATTGATACGTACAATTTGAAACTCGACGAGCGGATGACCGAGTATGTGGAAATGCTCGGTAGAAAAACGCTTCCGCCAGATTTGGATTCTACCTCCCTCATTCCGGTAGCGAAGCGCGATAGCGTCAAGATGGTAGCGTTCAACAATCTCCTAACCGACGATAAATCTCAAGTGTTGGAGACGGCGATATCTCAATTGCGTAGCAACAAAACGTTCATGGAGGCCAAGGGCGACGTCATCGATTCACACGTGCGCAGCATCAACAGGCACCGCATCGAATGGCATCGAAAATTCACGCTTTCCATTGCATGCATCATTCTATTCTTCATCGGCGCACCCCTCGGCGCGATCATTCGCAAAGGCGGCTTGGGAATGCCCGTAGTGATGTCGGTGATCTTTTTCTTGATTTACCACATCACCTCCATCACGTTTGAAAAACTGTCCAAACAAGGCGAAATCGAACCCCAGGTTGGGATGTGGGTGTCTTCGATGGTGCTTTTGCCTGTAGGGCTGTTCCTCACCTACAAAGCTTCGACCGACAGTCGAATCCTTGAACTAGAGACGTATTCTAAAAGAATCGAAGCGTTTTTAGAGATGATTGGGCTGAAGAAGCCACGTAAAACGGCTAAGACGTGAGGATTCTCGTAGTGCTCAGCCGTGTACCTTACCCACTTGAAAAGGGTGATAAGTTAAGGGCATACCATATGATCAAGGAGCTGGCGAAGGATCATGAGATCATGCTCTTTTGCCTGTCTGACAGATCGGTAGATCAACAAGCCGAGAAACATCTCAAACTATTTTGCTCAGAGGTCTACATCCATCGTCTACCATGGTTCTCTAAACTGTTCAACCTGCTTCGCGCACTATTCAGCGAACGACCTTTTCAGGTTGAATATTTCTACTCCCGGCGTTCGCAAGATGCGTTCAACACGTTTTTAGAAGCACATCTCCCCCAACACATCATCTGCCAATTGCTTCGAACGGCAGAGTATGTGAAGCCTTATCGGTCCATTCCAAAGACGCTCGATTACATGGATGCATTCTCGGCCGGCATGGAACGAATGGCTGGGAAAGCACAGTGGCCTGTTTCGTCCATCATGAAACTTGAGCAACGCCGCTTGAGAAGCTACGAAGAAGAGGTGGCTTCCCATTTCGAGCACCTGATGATTATATCAGATCAAGACCGACGTTGCCTCGACTTCATTGATCGACCGATACATGTGGTGCAAAATGGCATTGATCCTTCCTTCTTTGAGGGCGATGCCGTCGAGAAAACACGAGACGTGTTGTTCTGCGGAAATATGGCCTACCGGCCCAATGTTGAAAGCGCACGCTTCCTAGTGGAACAAGTAATGCCCATTGTATGGAAAGAAGTGCCTCATTGCAGCGTAAGCATCGCGGGCGCAAGTCCGGTACCTGCTGTGAAGCAATTGGCATCGAACCAAGTAGAAGTCACTGGGTGGATCGAAGACATCAAACCTGTTTACCGTAGCGCCAAAACCTTCGTTGCCCCGATGCTGATCAACAGTGGTTTGCAGAATAAATTGTTGGAAGCGATGGCATCGGGAGTACCTTGCGTAACCACGAGTTTGGCAAACAATGCGCTCGGCGCCAGTCCCGGGAGCGAAGTGCTCATCGGCGATGAGCCAGATGCCTTGGCCCGACAAATCATTCTTCTCTTGACCGATCCCGAAAAAGAGCAAAATATTGCCAAGGCGGGATGTTCGTTTGTGAAAAGGCAATTCAGTTGGGAAAATGAGGGTGAAAAGCTGCAAAGAATTTTACACCTGCATGGGTGAATAATCTCGCTTTCTTTTGGTGGACAGGCCTTCTGGGATATCAGAAAGATTATCAACGTTATCCGTTGATTACTTCTTGATCAATGCAATCCTTTTTCAAACGGTGAATCCTACTTTCACCATGTAAATCGTTGATATGCCAAGAACGAAGAAGCAGCGCAAAATTTTTGTGCTGGACACATCAGTTATCCTTCACGACCACAAAGCCATCAACAACTTCGACGAGCACGATATCTGTCTACCGATCACGGTACTCGAAGAGTTGGACAATTTCAAGCGTGGAAAGGATACCAAGAATTTTGAAGCACGCGAGTTTATTCGAATGATCGATAAGCTTAGTGCAGACTATACCTTACAGGACTGGATTCCTTTGGAAGGAACCAAAAAGGGTAAATTCAAGATCATTCTTTCGAATGGCAAATTAAAGATCGACGCTCAACAGGTCTTTAGCGACAACAAAGCGGATCACAAGATCTTGAATACGGTTCTTTTCCTCCGAGAAACGGAGCCGGACGCGAAGGTCACGCTCGTCACAAAGGACATCAACTTGCGCCTGAAGGCCAAAGCACTCAACCTCAGTTCAGAGGATTATGAAACGGGCAAGATCGACAACGTTGATACGCTTTATAGCGGCAACGAAACCATAGAAAATGTAGAAAGTGAATTCATTAGGAAACTGTACACATCCGGGTCAACTGATGATCTAAGTTATATCCCAAATAGAATTGATAATCAGTTTTATATATTCAAGAATGGCAAGTCTTCCTCACTAGCGTACTACAATCCGATCGACCAAATACTCGAGCGGGTTGAAAAGGAATATGCCTATGGCATCAAGCCGAAGAATGCCGAGCAGACGTTTGCCGTGCATGCGCTGATGAATCCGAACATCAAGTTGGTGACATTGCAAGGTGTTGCTGGTACAGGAAAGACGCTTTTGGCGCTCGCATGCGCCATAGAACAACGAAAGGAATACCTACAAATCATTCTTGCGCGCCCGATTGTGCCCTTGAGCAACCGTGATATCGGATACTTGCCAGGAACTGCAGAAAAGAAGGTGGATCCATACATGCAGCCCCTCTACGACAATCTTGACTTTATCAAGAGTCAGTTCTCTGAAAATGAAAAACGCCACAAGCAAATCATGCTCATGTTGCGTGAGAAGGCGATCAACATCTCTCCATTGGCGTTCATTCGTGGTAGAAGTCTTTCAAACGTTTACTTCATCATTGATGAGGCTCAAAACTTAACGCCACACGAGGTTAAAACGATCATTACCAGGGCCGGGGAAAACACCAAGATCGTGTTTACCGGTGATATACACCAGATTGACACGCCTTACCTCGATGAGGAATCAAATGGACTGAGTTACATCATCGATCGACTAAAGGGAAATCCGCTTTTTGCGCACATTACACTGACCAAGGGCGAGCGATCTGAACTGGCGAATCTGGCGAACGAACTCCTGTAGGCTGCGAATATTCGAATGGATCGAATTGCTTCGAATCTGCGAATCTTGGAAGGAGCAAAAGCCTTAGGCATCATCTATTATAATTGGCAAACATTTCTTCATCATTCGGAGATCAGCATATTCGAAGAGATTCGCAGATTCGTACATTCAATTGAATCAACACTTTTGCCATCAGAAATTGACTTGTGGGAACTTCGAAACACCTTAAGCGATGCGCGAATTGTGGTCAATGGTCTGACGGTAGCAAGGACAATTGTGAGCATTGCGGCTATGAACACGACCAACAGTACAAGGCTGAAATCAGAAAGCGTGAATCGCTCGGAGACCCGAGGGTTCCAATCATTCAGGTAAATCCCGATGATCCTATTTGGCTCAAAGTAGCCAAGCGTCCGGTGCAAGCTATGCAACTAATAGCGTACGCCATCATTGCCTTCTTAGTTTACCTAACAACTGTTTTTGCGCATTGAAGGCTGCCATGCATACAAAGCTCTATGGACTTTTGTTGCTGCATTTTGTGCTGTTTAAAGTGGCTGAATCCGCAATTAATCTTCCCTTGCCCATCCTCTATTATTTCGAGGATCTTTTGGCGCTGCCGATCATTCTTTCAACCGCTCTTTATATCGTTCAGCGCATCTCGATAAAATGGCGGGAATTCACGTTTCGATCGTATGAGTACTATGGCACAGCAGCATTTTTTTCGTTCTGGTTTGAAGTCGTTATGCCCATCAACGACCCTGAGCGCTTTACTGCTGATCCGATGGACGTCATATGCTACTTTGCAGGAGCACTGGCGTTCAATCACTTTTTGAACAAGCCTTCCTCTTCTCTATCCAAGTTCGTCTAGCCGTTTCAGAATTCGACTAACGGCTGGACAAATGCGTGCATTCTTCCTTGTAAGATGAAAAATGTCAAGCTGCCCGCGTTCATCGGTGTGTGGGTAGCTTCTGCATGCCTTTGGTCTTGCACTATAGACCGAACAATAGTTGTCTTCTCCAAGAAAAGGACAAGGCATCGATTTGAAGACAAAATCCCCAACTTCATCTGTGCGCACATAGCTTTCGAAGAAGGCTCTTTCGGCAATTTTTAGATGATTTGACAGCCGGGTTATGTCCTTTTGAGTCAGCAGTGGCCCGGTAGTTTTGCAACAATTTGCACATTGAAGACAATCAACATCCTCGAACACTTCATGGTGTAAATCATTGATAACATGATCTATACGTGAGTGTTTTGCAAGTCGGGATTCGAGCTTCTTGATGCGTTTATTGTTGCTCTTCGACCAGTTTAGATCATTTTTATAAGAATCAAGCATAAACAACTAAATTAGTGGCGCTGAACTAAACCGAAAACTTTGTCCTATCTGTAGGATGAATCTGTCCACGAAAAAATCCGCCAACGAGATAGTTTACGCAACTGGTAGTGTCATCGACTCTGAGCAGTTTCTGTTCGCGTGTCGTGGCAGCTTCAATGCGGCTATAACGGACAATATCCTGTTCCTTACCGAAGGGAATCTTCTGGAGTTGGATTCGTCCAAAGTGGCCAAGAAGGTGTATTACCTGATGGTCGAAGGTCTCCAGAATATTACACGTCATCAATACCAAGATAAGTCTGGTAGTCCATACGAAGGAGCGTTGTTCATCATCAATCGGCGTGAACAGGCCTACAGCATTACGTATGGAAATTGGGTAAACGAGTCCGACAAGGAGGTTCTTGAGCGCAATCTGTCGAGCATTGCTGCTAAGGATGACGCAGAGCTCAAGCAGTACTACATCAATATTCTCAACAACTCCGAGTTTTCGACAAAAGGCGGTGCTGGCTTAGGCCTGATTGATATGGCTCGAAAATCATCGGGAAAGCTGAGCTTCGAGTTTGCGCCGGTTGAAGGCGGTTACTTCTACTACCTCAACCTCAACATTGCCATTGACAAGCACGACTACGACGTTGATCAAACGGAAAACTACATCCACGATGCGATGAAGCTCCACAATGATATGATCGATTGCAATGCGCAAATCATCTTCAAGGGATTGCTCCACGAAAACAACGTCAACCACCTTACGAACCAAATCGACACGGCGCTCAATGACAATCCTGAAACCAAGGGAATGAGTACAGTGATGGCGGAGCTACTAAAGAACGTGGCAAAACATGCCTACAGCAAAATGAATCATGACGGGAAGCCAGGTGTGTTTATGCTGCAAAAGGTGGATCAGGGGTATGCGATGTACAGCGGGAATTTCTTGAAAGAAGGAACCGGAAAGCTGGTTGAGCATTCGCTCAAGGTGATCAACAACCTGAGTACCGACGAATTGAATTCAATCATCGAGGAGAAATCAAAGGAGTCTGGCGACATTGAAGGCACAGGTCTTGTGCGTCTCAGAAAGATCTCAGGACATGCCATTGGCTACGAGATCATCCAAGTCGATGACGATCACCCCTACTTCATTTTGCAAATTGAGTTGACTTAGAGGTTTGATCAATGCCTGATCAAATTACCTTTGTGCTTTAATGATCTTCAATGCACCGCAGTTTCTATGGGCACTCGGATTAGCAGCCATCCCGATCATTATTCATCTTTTCCAGTTTAAGCGTTACAAGAAGCTCTACTTCCCGGATGTCTCACTACTCAAGGAAGTAAAAGCGCGTTCCCAGACGAAGAATCAGCTCAAGCATCTCTTGATCCTACTTTCCCGGATTGCATTTGTGGCGTTATTGGTCTTTGCGTTTGCTGAACCTGTAATTCCAGCCAAAGAAGGCCAGAGCATTGGGTCAGATGGCTTTGTTTCCTTCTATTTGGACAATTCCTTCAGCATGCAAGGCGAATCTATTGCTGGAGATAATCTGCAGAAGGGAATTCAATCGGTATTCGACGTCGCCAGCAGCATGCCGGCCTCAACAAAGTTTCAACTCATCACCAACGACTTTGCCTCTACCTCAAGGACCTTTGTTGATTTGGCGAGACTTACGACTTTGTTAGACGAGGTAGAGCCATCCTACCACCACCGAACGATCAACGATGTCCTTGAGTTTCAATCGCGCACCCTCTCACCAGATCAAGAGTCTGAGTTGAAAACCTACTTGATTTCTGACTTCAATCAAGTACTGGACAGCACAGTCCGTGCCCTGGACAGCAACCGATTGATTGCCATCATTCCTCTCTTCAACCAAACAGAAGAAAATCTCGCCATTGATTCGGCTTGGCTCACCAATCCGATCACACAGGTTGGGATTGAGCAGCAACTCAATTTTCGAATTCACAACTACGGACGATCTCCATTTAAAAACCTGAAGGTTGAGGTATATCTGGATGAACGCCTGGTGGCTTCACCTCTACTAGACATCGAGCCTCAGCAATTTGTAGACACTTCGGTCTCCTTACTTCCAGAGGTGTCTGGCGGAATGCAAGGCCGATTGGTCATCAACGATTACCCGATTGAATATGACAACCAATACTTCTTTACCATAGATGTTTGGGATGAGGTTCCAATAGTAGCCATTCAAGGCCCAAACGTCGACTTCGATCCTTTCAAGCGTTTATTTGGCAGCAAGGAATTCGACTATCGAAGCTTGGACGAAGGTCAACTGCAACTCGACTCGATGCAAGACGCCCAGCTGCTCGTTTTAAATGGGCTTGAAGAGTGGACGTCAGGTACCTTCTCCATCTGTATGGATCTGCTTGAGCGCGGTGGGAACGTACTGCTCATTCCGGCCTCGAAACCATCCACTTCGTTTTTCGACGGCGTTGCGAATGATTTTGCTCTTCCGCTTGGGGGTTGGGATACGACGCGGCTCGAAGTCAATCGCCTTGCCGAAACGAATGTGCTCTTCAAAGATGTATTTGAGTCGCGACAGGATAACATGAACTTCCCATCCGTCAATGGGCACTTCAAACTTGCGGCAGCTAGCTACGATGAGGCTCTCCTTACCTTATACAATGGAGACCCATTGTTGGCAGAAAAGACGATTGGTTCGGGAAAACTCTATGTCTGTACGTCTCCGCTCCAGAACGCATACACCAACTTCCATAGACATGCGCTGTTTGTACCAGCCATGATCAATGCGGCAGTTAAGTCGGGCATTGCCAAGCCGATCGCCTATACGGTCGGAACTAGCAGCATCAGAGCTCGATTCGATGTTGAGGAGCTTCGTATGATCCGTCTTCAGGATTCGGCAACCATTATTCCTGCCATGAACTACAACAGTTTGATTCTTGGCGACCAAATGCCCGGGGAAGGTCACTACCTTCTAAGAGACAAATCGAGAAATACGCTCGCCACGTATGGATTCAATTACGACCGGAGTGAAAGCCAATTACGTTCCCTCTCGATCGATGAAATCGCTGCACGGTTTGAAGAGGCCGGCATCACAATCACTACGCTGGAGGCCTATGAAGACGACTTGAACCAAACAGTAAGTGCTTCCAGCCTCAGTACGCAGCTTTGGCCGCTGTTTATTGCTTTCGCTTTGCTATTCTTGATCATTGAAACGGTCCTACTTAAACGATTCGGCACATGACGACCCTGGTTTCCAACATAAAGCTCGTTTACCCCGGGCATCCCAAAAACGGAGAAAGCATTTCGATTTTGGTGAAAGACGGTGTTATCCAAGAGTTGGAACCTGCTAAATCCGTCAAGGCAAAACACGAAATAAACGGGAAAGGCCTTCTTCTCTTTCCCGGAATGGTGGATGCGCAATGCCAATCAGGCGAACCAGGACATGAAGACAAAGAGGATTTTGCCACGCTGATGAAGGCAGCAAAGGTTGGTGGCTTCACTGATCTGATTCTTCTTCCATCCAATGATCCAATTTCAGATTCTCGAAGTGAAATTCGATACATTCAGGAAGCATCGGAAGGAGATGTAACACTCCATGCCTTCGGTGCGATTACCAAAGAATTAAAAGGAGCCGAACTCAGCGAAATGTTCGACATGCATAAGGCCGGGGCCGTGGCTTTCACGGATGGCAAACGCCCGATCGACGATGTGAACATGATGAAACGTGCCCTTGACTATGCACGCAATTTTGATGGCATAATCTGCTCCTATCCATATGACCAGCGCATAGCGCCAGGAGGCATGGTCAACGAGAGCAAGGAAACGATGTTGCTCGGACTCAAGCAGACCCCAGGTCTAGCAGAAGAGCTCATGCTCAATCGGGACCTCTATTTGCTCGAGTACACTGGCTCCAGACTTCATGTGGCAACCATCAGTACAAAAGGAAGTCTTGAACTCGTGAAGAAGCACAAGGGATCGGGCAAACTCACCAGTGGTGTAGCTATGAGCAATTTGCTTTACTCAGAAGAGGCACTGCAGAGCTTTGACACCAATTTCAAACTCGAACCAGCCCTGCGTAGTGAAAAAGATCGAAAGGCCCTGATCAAAGGTGTCGCGAGCGGAGTCATCGATGTCATTGTAAGCGATCATCACCCGGAAACGATCGAGAACAAAGACGTTGAATTTGACCAAGCTGTATCCGGAATGACCATGTTGGAAACGATGCTCTCTCTATATCAGATGCACTTGTCCAGCGAAATCAGCATGGATCGATGGGTTGAAGCCACCGCACTTAATCCTCGGAAAATCTTTGGTTTGGAGTTACCTACGCTCGAGAAAGGCGAGCTGTTTGACTTTACGGTCTTCGATCCGAAGGCGAAATGGGAGTATGCCTCGTCCACCAAAGTCTCCAAAGCCGCCAATTCTCCTGTTCTTGGAACAACCCTTACTGGGAAAGTGATCCACCTAAGCTAGACCTCGACTTTGAGTTGGTCGTAAGCAATGCTTACGTTTTCAGGCAATTCTTTGCTAACCTCGGCATGTGGGCCCATCTGATGGCTGATGTGCGTGAGATAAGCGTGCTTAGGTTTAACTTTCTCTATGACAGAGAGCGCTTCTTCAAGGGTGAAATGAGAGATGTGCGACTGCTTTCGCAGGGCATTGAGCACCAAGACCTCAGACCCGTAAATCTTCTCCCATTCGCTTTCTGGTATTTGATTCGCATCCGTGATGTAGGTGAAGCCGCCAATCCGAAAACCCAGCACCGGAAGCCTGTGATGGTAAACCAAGATCGGTAGCACCTCAATGCCGTCTACGCTGAATGGGGAGGTTTCGTCGATGGTCTCGATTCGAATCTCGGGTACGCCAGGATACTTAACATCGGCGAAAGCGTAGTGAAAGTCCTTTCGCAGCACCTCTTCTACCCTTTTGGTCGCGTAGAGGGTGATGGCTTTTCGTTGGATGAAATTGAAGGCGCGTACATCATCGGTTCCCGCGGTATGATCCTTATGCTCATGTGTAAATATCAGCCCATTGAGATGGTCAATGCCGCTTCGCAACATTTGATACCTGAAATCAGGTCCACTGTCGACGACAATGTTTTTTCCCTCCGACTGGATAAGCACGCTCGTTCTCAAACGATTGTCGCGCGGGTCGTCGCTCTTACAAGCTTCACATTTACAGCCGATAACCGGCACCCCCATCGAAGTGCCTGTACCCAAAAAAGTCGCAGTCAATCGACCCAAAGCACTAGGCGATTACAGGCAGTTCGTAAATCATCTTCAGTTTTTCGACGGTATAATCAATCTCTTCGCGCGTGTTGAATTTGCTGAACGAAAACCTGCACACAGGATGATTCAACGGAACATTCAGCTCAGCCAACACGTGTGAACCGATGTCAGAACCAGAGCTGCAAGCGCTACCGCCCGATGTTGCTATCCCCTCGATATCAAGGTTGAACAAGAGCATCTCTGCCTTGTCGGTTTCCGGTAAAATGACATTCAGCACCGTATAGAGACAGTCGCCTTCAGCATCACCGTTGTACTTGGTTCCGGGCAGTTCTTTCTGGAGCTTGTCCATCATGTATGTGCGGAGCTCCGTGATGTACGTTCGGTGCTCGTCAAGATGCTTGTAAGCAAGATCCAGCGCCTTCACCAAGCCCATAATGCCGTAAACATTTTCGGTACCCGCTCTCATGTTGCGTTCTTGTCCGCCTCCGCGAATCATGGGATTGATCTTCACCCCGCTGTTGATGTACAGAAACCCAATTCCCTTCGGTCCATGAAACTTGTGCGCTGCACACGTAATGAAATGAACGCCGAGCTCCTTTACATCCAACTTGTAGTGCGCTATGGTTTGCACCGTATCCGAATGCAAATAGGCGCCGTACTTATGGCACAACACAGACACCTCTTTCAGCGGTAGCAGATTCCCGATTTCGTTGTTTGCGTGCATCAGCGTGACAAGCGTTTTGTCGTCGGTTTGAAGCAATTCTTCGAGGTGCTCGAGGTCTACACGGCCCTTTTCATCAATGCGCACGAGAGACATGCGCACAGCTCCGGATTTGGCCAAAGATTCAACCGGATAAAGCACGGCATGATGCTCGATTGGCGACGTTATGATGTGTGTCACGCCCAAGTCCTTGACGCTACAGTTGATGGCCATGTTATCTGCTTCCGTTCCACCACTTGTAAAGATGATTTCGCCCGGTTCCGCATTGATGTGTTGTGCTACGCGTCTTCGACCGAGATCAATAGCAACCCGTGTTTTGCGGCCATAGGCATGCGTCGAACTCGGATTCCCGAATTCTTCGCGCATGTAGCGAAGCATCTCGTCGATCACTTCCGGGTCCATCGCTGTGGTAGCGGCATTATCTAGATAAACATTCATAGGTCTTGCATTAAATCAATGAAACCAGCTCTTCCTCAAAGCGCTTTGCCAATTGTTCTGCAGAATCCTTGGTTGCGCTTTCAGTATAGATCCGAATGATGGGTTCCGTATTGCTCTTTCTCATATGAACCCACTCCGACTCAAAGTCAATCTTCAACCCATCAACGGTATTCACCTCCTGCTGCGCATAGCGTGCCTGCATTTTTTGAATAACATCGTCCGGGTTCATGCCATTGGTCAGTGATACCTTGTTTTTTGCCATGGAGTAATCGGGATACGTAGCACGTAGGTCTGACATGCGCATTCCCTTGCGCACGAAATGCGTCAAAAACAATGCGATTCCAGCAAGGGCATCACGCCCATAATGCAGATCTGGGACGATGATACCACCGTTGCCTTCTCCGCCAATTACGGCACCTATCTCCTTCATAGCAGTTACAACATTCACTTCACCTACCGCACTCGCAACATAGGTTTGGCCAGCGCGCTGCGTCACATCTCTCAAGGCACGAGATGACGATAAATTGGACACCGTTGGTCCTGGCTTTACCTCCATGTAGTAATCCGCTATGGCAACCAGCGTGTATTCTTCCCCAAACATCTCTCCGTCCTCACAGATTAGTGCCAGGCGGTCGACATCCGGATCTACTACAATTCCTAGATCACAGCCTTGTTGTTTTACAGTTGAAGAAATCTCGTGAAGGTGCTCTTTGAGCGGCTCAGGGTTGTGCGCGAACTTGCCTGAGACATCACCATTGATCACGATGACCTCAGCTACACCCAATCTTTCCAGCAGTTTTGGTATGGCAAGACCTCCGGTTGAGTTCACAGGATCGACGGCTACTTTTAGTTTTGCTTGCCGTATGGATTCAACATCAACCAACGCATAGTCTAAAATGATATCTATGTGCTTGTCGATCCAGCCCTCTTCTTCCTTTAGTGTACCAGTTGATTCAACGCCAGGAAAGTCGAATTCAGCCTTTTGAATTTGCTTCAAAAGTTGACTTCCTTCTTCAGCATTGATGAACTCACCTTTCGCATTCAAGAGCTTTAGAGCATTCCATTCAACCGGGTTGTGGCTGGCCGTTAAGATGATTCCGCCATCTGCGTTCATCCCGGGAACGGCTACTTCCACGGTGGGCGTTGTGCTCAACCCAAGGTCAACGACGTGTATGCCCGAAGCCTGTAGGGTGCTGGAAACAATTCCGCTCAACCACCCACCTGATGGTCGCGCATCGCGTCCTATTACTACCAGGGGGTTTTGCTTGCCTGATTGGGCTTTAATGAAGCTTGAAAATGCCGCCGCGAACTGAACCGCGTCCACGGGTGTTAGATTGTTACCGGGTCGACCGCCAATGGTGCCCCGCGTACCGGAAATGGAGGAAATGAGTGTCATAAATCAATTGGGGTTGCAAAGATAGTTTTCCATTGCGGAAAGCCTTTAGAACGGACATGTGATAAAAAGTCTAAAACGACACGTAATGCAGGAATAATGAGCACTTTTGCAGTTTTGTTCAAAGCAGTGTTGAAAACGGGTGCTGAGGGTAAATTCAAGCGGTATGTCAAATAATCATATTTGTTTATACCTCTCGATCTATGGATAACTTCAATGATGATTTTTATGGGCAGCGCGATCTGAACGAACTCGTTTCGCGCTTCGAGAATATGGTCGAACATGGGACTTCGAACTACTACGAGGTCGACGACCTGGAATCACTATTGGATCATTACATGATGCACCACCGCCTTGAATTGGCTTTCAAGGTGATCGAAACGGTACATGAGCAACACCCATTGAACAAACAGCTAACCTTGAAGGAAGCAGAATTGCTTTCCCTGGCTGAAAAACACAACGAGGCACTTGACTTGCTGAGTGAGATTGAGGTGTTGGAAGGATTTAACCCAGAGTTCCATCTGACGAAGGCTACTATTTTCAGCCAATCGGGAAACTACGTAAAGGCGATTCGATGTTTGCATCAGGCCTTGGAGTGTTCCGGAGAAGAATCGGATGTGATCTATATGAACTTGGCCATCGAGCATCAAAACCTCGATCAGCACGATGAAGCCATCAAGTTTCTTCAGCAGGCGCTGGACATTAATCCGGACAACGAAGACGCATTGTACGAATTGGCTTACTGTTTTGAGCTTACAAGGCAATTCGAAGAGGCGGTTACCTACTTCAATAAACTGATCGACGTGCGTCCATACAATGCGCACGCATGGTTCAACTTGGGCGCAGCACACCAAGCGCTCGGTTCGTTTGAAAAAGCATTGACAGCGTTCGACTACGTCATCATCATCGATGAAGAGTTCCACGCAGCCTTTTTCAATAAAGCGAACGTCCTCGTTCGATTGGAACGCCACGCCGAAGCAATAGAGCTCTATGAAAAAGCACTCGCCTTTGACATCTTGGATTCACTGATCTATTTCTACATAGGCGATTGCTATGAGAACATTGACAATCCTAAACAAGCCCTGGTCTATTTCGAGAAAGCTATTAAGAAAGATGAGGCGATGGCCGAAGCATGGATCGGAGCAAGCAGTTCGCTCGATCAATTGAATCGTGAGTTGGAAGCGCTTGAGTATGCGAAGAAAGCCTTGGCCTTGGATCCCGAGAACGGAGATTATCATTGCTTCCTCGCCGGACTCCAAATGAAATACGACCTCCTGGTAGAAAGCGGCGAGTCCTTTGAACACGCGATTAAGCACGGCTACAGTCATTCCGATTTATGGGAAGACTACACCCAACTCGCATTTGCAATGCGCAATTACGATATGGCGTACGATATCGTTAAACGTGGACTGGAAGAGCACGTAGATAATGCGCTATTAATCACATATCAATGCGTTTGCCTTTACCACCTCAAATGCGAAGATGAGGCCTTCGAAAAGCTCGTTGAAGTCTTGATTCAGGACACTTCTCTCTTGGAAGAATTCCTGATCTACTATCCGAAAGCCGCACAGCACAAGGACGTTCAATTCCTGATAGAAGCGCTCAACCAGGGGCTTTATTAGGGAGCCAAATCTTTCTCGAATCGGTTAAACTTGCAGCAACGAATCAAGCAGGCATGAAAGAGATTACTGTACAGGAACTCAAAGCAAAAATGGATGCGAAGGCCGATTTTCAGCTGATCGACGTTCGTGAGACCAACGAACACGAGTATTGCAACATTGGTGGCGACCTTTTGCCAATGGGGCAAATCATGATGAACTTAGATAAAGTTTCTAAAGACAAGGAGGTGATTGTCCACTGCAAGTCAGGCGGTCGATCAAGTGCTATTGTCAACGCACTGATGGCGCGCGGATACAGCAATGTTGCAAACCTGAAAGGAGGCATCTTGGCTTGGGCGGCTGAAATTGACCCTTCCCTTCCAACGTATTAGGATGACTCCCAGACAACTTTTTCTCAATGCCTTAAAAGGCACAGCTATGGGTGTCGCCGAGGTCATACCTGGTGTTTCAGGAGGGACAATCGCGTTCATCACCGGCATTTACGAGCGCTTGATAGAAACCATTAAAAGTATTGGTCCGGATGCCTGGACTTCCTGGAAGGCGAACGGAATCAAAGGCTTGTGGGAAAAACTCAACGGCACGTTCATCGCCTCACTTCTAGCAGGGATGTTGGTCGGTATTGTAATCGGGGTCTTTCTAATAACGTATCTGTTGGAGACATACCCCTTGCTCGTTTGGTCCTACTTCTTCGGATTGATCCTGGTGAGTGCGCTTTTCGTGGCCCGTCAAATCAAAGAATGGGATGGACGCAGGATTCTTGGGATGACCATCGGCGCTTGCGTTGCTTACTACATTACGGTAGCTGTTCCGGGGTCAGGGAACCCAGCCCTCTACTATGTGTTCATCTCTGGCGCCATTGCTGTGAGCGCCTTACTCTTGCCTGGAATATCGGGTAGTTTCATTTTGTTGTTGATGGGGATGTACGAGTATGTTATTCCGACGATCAAGGAAGCACTCAAGACGTTTGAACTCGATAAAATCTTAATCCTTGGAACGTTTGGTGCGGGAATGTTAGTGGGCATGGTTCTATTTTCTCGTGTCTTGTCGTGGACGTTCAAAAACTACCACGATGCTACCCTGGCTGTTCTTACTGGATTCCTTATCGGCTCTTTGAATAAAATTTGGCCATGGCAACAAGTTCTCCAAACGCATGTTGGCGAGAGCGGGAGCATCCGTGTGGTGCAAAGTCTGAGCATTCCACCCTCCTCGTTTGAGCAACTTTCAGACAATCCTGTCTATGGGAACGATCCCCAGTTGTTTGGGTGTATTGCGCTGATGGCATTTGGGTTTCTTACAGTGCTTGGGGCTGAATTAATCGCCAATAAGCTTCAGAAGTCATGAGACGCTTTGGCCTCATAGGCCATCCGATTGGTCATAGTTTTTCCCCAGCCTATTTCGAACGTAAGTTTAGCCGCGAGCGCATCGATGGTTCGTATGAAGCGATCGATTTGGAAGTGCTCTCAGGATTGCGCTCGCATCCACGTATCCTCGAAATGGAAGGCTTCAACGTTACTATTCCCCACAAGGAGGAGATTCTGGATTACCTCGATGAAATCAGCGATGAAGCTGCGGAAGTCGGTGCTGTAAATTGTGTGCGGATCAAGGACGGCGTGTTCAAAGGATACAATACAGACGTTCATGGATTTGTTGAGTCACTTCGCCCTCTTCTGCAGGAGGTAGAAGCCCCGAAAGCGCTCATACTCGGTTCAGGTGGCTCGTCGAAGGCTGTGCAAGCTGGACTGGCTCAGTTGAATATCGAATTTCAAGTTGTCTCGAGAACCGGTACGCTTACCTACGAAGCACTTGATGCTTCCACCATGCGTCAAACGACCTACATCATGAATACGACCCCGCTCGGCATGTTTCCACACGTAGATGGCTATCCCGACATCCCCTATGAGGCCATCACGAAGCAACACGTGTGTTTTGACCTGATCTACAACCCCGGTCAAAGCAATTTCCTTAGGAAGTGCTCCATCTTAGGTGCAACGACCAAGAATGGTCAGGAAATGCTTGAATTGCAGGCCGAAAAGAGTTGGGACCTGTGGAATCAAGCATCGTTGTGAACGAGGAAGCGATCAGAATTCAATTGGACAATGCTTATGCACGGTTCGCTTCGTTGGATTTCATCGAACATGATCCTGTCTCGATCCCACACAAATTTTCCAAGAAGGAAGACATCGAGATCAGTGGGTTCTTGACCGCCATCATCGCGTGGGGGCAGCGTGTCACAATTATTAAAAACGCCTCGCGACTCATGGAGCTAATGGATAACGCTCCGCACGATTTTATTCGCAACCACTTCCCAAAAGATCGGCTGCGATTCAAGGGGTTTGTACATCGAACCTTCTCAGAAGTTGATGTCATGTACTTCATGGAAGCCTTGCAGCGCATCTACCTTGAACACGGTGGACTTGAATCGGCTTTTGCAAGTGGCTTGGATGCTCTAGAGCGTTTGTCTGCATTTCACCAGCTCTTCTTTGACCACGAACACTTAGCTCGAACCAAAAAGCACGTGAGCAATCCGAGGAAGGGTTCATCTGCAAAGCGATTGAATATGTACCTCCGATGGATGGTGCGACCTGCCAAAGAAGGCGTTGATTTTGGTCTATGGTCACGCATCAGTCCTTCCGAGCTTATGATTCCATTGGACATCCACACATCGACCGTTGGTAGGTCTTTGGGTTTGCTAACCCGAAAGCAAAATGACTGGAAATCAGTCGAAGAGCTCACATCCTCTCTACGTAGGTTTGACGCCAACGACCCTGTTAAGTACGATTTTGCACTTTTTGGTTTGGGAGTAACGAAATCTGCTCGTTGATCAACTGTCTGCGGGCTGTTCTTTTGCCAAGACGCGCGTCGTCAACACCCTCCAGCTGAGGAGTCCCCCAACCAATACAAGCAGTGCGCCAAGCAACATTGGAGCTCCTGGCAATTCCATAAGGGCGTCCGGGCCTGTGAAAAATGCAAACAACCCCGTCATGAGGGGTGGCCCAACGATCGCCGTGGCGCTCATCATACTTGTCATTGCGCCCTGGAGTTCTCCTTGTTCATTCGAGGGCACTTCGTTGGACATGATGCCTTGCAACGCCGGACCAGCAATTCCTCCCAGGCAATAGACAATCAGGTAGGGATAGATCATCCAGCCTTCGAAAGCGAACGCGAAAAGGACTAAGCCAACGCCATACAAGAGCATCCCCAAATACACAGCGGCTTGATTGCCAATCTTTGGAATGAGCCATCGAATCAATACTCCTTGCACCAAAGCACTCAATATACCGACGAAGCCAAGCGAGTAGCCCACTTCTGCTTCACCCCAATCGAAGCGATACATTGTAAAGTAGGACCACGTACTCTGAACAGCGTGCGAGGCGATGTAAACGAAAACCAAGGCAAAAATCAGCCCTGAAATAACAGGGTATCGGCGTAAGTTCATCAAACTGCCAACAGGGTTCGCGCGTTTGATATCGAACGATCTTCTTTTCTCAACCGGCAGCGACTCTGGCAAGACAATCAATCCGTATAGCCAATTCAGCAAGGTGAGGCCGGCTGCTGCATAGAAAGGAACGCGGGGTCCATACTCACCTAGTATTCCACCGATGACCGGACCGATGATGAAACCCAAGCCGAATGCAGCACCGATCAATCCAAAATTCTGTGCCCTTTTTTCTGGTGGACTAACGTCCGCTATATACGCCGCGCCAGTCGTGAAGCTCGCGCCCATAATTCCGGATATGATTCTACCAAGAAACAGCCACCAAATCGAAGGAGCGAATGCCAGAAACAGGTAGTCTACGCCGAACCCGAACAATGAAATTAGAAGCACAGGCCTTCGACCGAATCGATCGCTCAAGGCGCCGATGATCGGTGAAAATATAAATTGAAAGAAAGCATAAGCAAACAGCAGCCAACCTCCAAATTCAGAGGCCGCACTAAGCCCCTCACCCGTCAGCTCCATAATCAAGGATGGCATAACCGGGATAATGATTCCAAGTCCGGTAACATCTAGTATAAGCGTGATGAATATGAATCCAACCGCAGCTTTGGAGTTTTTCATTTCAGGCGTAAATGTGCGTCAATTGAGGATACAATGTTTCTGAACTGATATTTTCTCTATTGTACCGCCCGCTTCAACCGATCGTTGATCGCTCTTCCCAACCCAAAATCCGGCAGTCGTTCTACTACGATGGTCTCAATGGATTCATCGTGATCCCAATGTTGCAGGGCATTGTAGAAGCGCTGTGCTGCTTCTTCCTCGTTTTCGGTCTTGGAGAGACGAATTAAGTGCTCCTCGTCCACTCCGTCTTTTTCCAATTTAAAGAGTATGAATGCCTTTCGTTCGGTGTCTAAGCCATCCAAGTCGGATTGTTGTTCGATGGTCTTCACCTTCTTGCCAGGGGCGTAGTGTTTCTGAAGCATTCCTGGCGCTTCTGGACGCGAAGATGAATCCTTGACCTGCACAGACCCAACTACTGCTTCAATGGCTTCAATTGGGGTGCCACCAAGTCTGTAAACAACAACCTCATCGTCTTCCATCCCTACAATAGTAGACTCGATCCCAACAGAACATTGGCCGCCGTCTAGCACCATGGCTATTTTCCCATCGAAGTGTTTCATCACATGATCAGCGGTCGTAGGACTCACGTAGCCAAATGGGTTGGCGCTTGGGGCGGCTACAGGAAAAGAGAGCTTCGAGAGGAGGCTAACGGTTAAGGGATGATCTGGAACGCGAAACGCTACCCTGGGCATGCCTGCCGTGACCATAGGCGGTATCCGGTTTCTATGATCGACCAACAAGGTAAGCGGGCCTGGCCAAAATTCCTTGGCTAGTTTCACCAAGCCTTCTGGAACCTCAATGCCCCAAGTGATCAATCGGTCAATCGAATCGGTATGTAAAATCAGTGGGTCATAGAACGGTCGGTTTTTGACCTCAAAGATTTGTCGGATCGCTCGTTCGTCAAAGCCATTCGCTGCCAATCCATATACCGTTTCTGTTGGTATTGCCACCAACTCCCCTTCCCAGAGAAACTCCGCCGCCTCGTTCACGTTGTCACTTTTCAATGTCATGCCAATGCTTGCTTATATCGTTTTGACCATTCCCTTAGACCAAAGATGCTCATGCCGAAGTAAATCACCATTAATCCTGAATAAATCATCAAACCCCTTTCAAAATACAACCAGATGCTCGTCGCGTTGATCAAAATCCAGTAGATCCATGCAGATAGCACTTTATGCGCTTCGAGAAAACTGGCAAGAAAGCTGAAAGAGGTCGTCGTGGCGTCGATGTACGGTCGCTCTGCGTCAGAATATGCACTGAAGTAATAGCCCAGGCTAAAAGCCAAGACAGCACCGCCGATTGCACCGACGATCGTGTTGCGCAGCGGCCAGGTGATGATCGGCATGTCTTGATTTCCTTTTCGATGCCAAACGATCCAACCATATACACCAACCAAGGCATAGAAGAAGTACAGAATCGACTCGGAATACAGCTTGACCTTTACAAAGAGCACGATGCTTAATAAAGAAGACGCGATTCCGAAAATCCAGCACCAAATGTTCTCGCGCATCAGCAGCACAAGGAAAGCAAGGCTGAGAACAACCGAAACAAGTTCTATGATCAAATCCAGCGTCATCTAAATAAAGCAGCAAAGAAAAGGTTTGAATGAAATGCTCAGAAGGAAGATTCATTCTCGTTATCATTGAAGGCAATTGGGTACGATGAAACACCTCCTTCTTCTTTTTTTTCTCTCAATATCAAGTCTAGCCTTCACTCAGCGCGACACCATTCGTGTGTATTTCGAACACGATCGTTACGAAGGGTTTGACGTAGCGGTCGTTGACAAGTCACTTAATCGGTTGAAGATCGCCTCCGATATCAGCATTTTAGGGTTTACCGACCATCTAGGAACAGAGGCTTACAATCTGAAACTCTCTTCCATGCGCGCACATGCCGTTCGCGACTACTTAATCTCAAAGGGCATTACCATAAAGCAAGTTGGTGAAGTGAAGGCGAATGGAGAACTTCAAGCCGGTTCTAGCGGTACAGTCGGCGTGCCCGGGCACCGTCGCGTAGACATTGTCTACCAATACCAAGCTCCGAAAAAAGTGCTGGATCCTCCCAAGAGACCAGTCGTAGAGCAACCTAGAACAAATCCCATTGAGGAAGTCGCAAATGAGACATATAAAATCGACACTTTGACCAAGGAGAACATCGTCCTGGAAGGCCTATCGTTCATTGGCGGACGCCACTACCCACTTCCTGAGTCGATGCCTGTTCTGGAGAAGCTTGCCAAGACGATGAAGCAATACCCAAAGCTCAAGATTGAGATTCAAGGCTTCATTTGTTGTGATTATGAAGTGAAAGACGGACTGGATCAGGATACCGGTGAACCATTTCTATCTGCGAATCGGGCACGTTTCGTTTATGACTATTTGGTCAAGGAAGGCATCGACCCTGACCGCATGCGCTACAAAGGCTATGGGAGCACCCGGCCAAAGGTGTTCCCAGAAGTTACTGAAGAGGATCGCCAGGCCAATCGGCGCGTTGAGATTGAAATCCTGGAATTCTAGAGTGCATTGTCATTACTGGCCGTTGCCATAACTTCTGGCTTTAGGCTTGAGTCTTCCAACACATAGTACATCTCATACGCACATGCACTCACTTCATGAGACTCCACCGATTTGATGTAGAAGTCGCACTGAGAAATCTCGGCCAAAATGCGGTGCACTGTTCTTGAATTGTTGCTGTGTGTGAGGAAAGGATTCTCTTTATCCAAATTTTTCAGATCGATGATTTTCGATGAACCATCTTCGAATACCTGGTACATGGCTGAGGTCTCCTGACAACCAACATAAGACAACACAACCTTGATATGAATTTGAGCATCGTTAATCACCCGAACACGGTTGGATGATTGATCGCCCGGACCCTTCGCCGAAGCTAAAATGGCGAGGAGCGCAAGTGGGAGTAAAAATCGTTTCATAAGTCCAGCGGTTTGATTTTGAACTAAGCTATCCCCCCTTTTGCACTATTCCTATCCTCATCTTCCCAACGTGACGAATATGGCTACGAACGTTCAATTATTATTTCAAGACCTTTGTCTAAGAAAAAGTGACCTTCATCCAACAAACCATATTATCTCTTATTTCAGGCGAACTTTATTTGGATTGCAACGTATAGATCAATAGCTGAACCTGCATATTTGCGCCGTTTAAAACTTACATACCTCACCGCTGTTTTAGCAAGCATTGCGCTATCACCTATTTCCTCTGCTCAGACGTTCACTTCTGTCCAGTCTGGAAACTGGGAAGATGGTGCCACGTGGGGAAATGTTTCTCCAGGAACGAACGGTGTAGATTATCCAACGAACAACGACCTCGTCATTATTTCTACCGGTGATACCGTAATCCACACAAATACAGAAGTGGTCTCGTATGTAGAGATCGAGGCAGGAGCCCAATTGGTGTCTGCGGCTCAGTTCCGAGTTACGGGCACCTACCACAACGATGGCGTGCATTCTGGAAACGGCTCGGTGCGTTTGCAAGGAAACAACGACACTTTGAGAGGCAATGGCTTGATCTCTACAAGCGTGGCGTTTCGTGTGAATACAGGATGCGTGATTCCACCAGGCAGCAACATAACCCGAAGCGGGTCTAGTCTTCGTTCCCCAAACAACGACACATTACTAAATCTGGGTACATTGACGCTGCTCGATGTTTCTATGTCAGGCAATGGTACGTCAACCTTCATTAACGGCGCAAATGCCATCTTGTATGTTGATCGGAACTTGCTGACCAATGGAACCGTGGTTGTGTCTGCCACAGGAAATGAGGTGCATTATTCTCGGAGCGGTAATGGGAATCAAAATATTAAAAGCTCATTCGATGGCTACTACGACCTGTACATCGAAGGGACGAGCACAAATAGTCAGAAGCGTTTGATTTCGGACGACTCGGTACTCAACGACCTTCGGGTCGAAGGCGCCCGATTTCTGCCAATGGATAGCTTCGCCCTCACCATCAAAGGAGACCTGATTTTCTCAGGAGGCCAGTTCGACGTAGTCACCAACCAGGCGGATGTTATTCTTTCAGGATCAGGGGCTCAGTCCATTCAAGGTCAAGTGGAGTTTGATGATCTCTACATCAATAAATCCGGAGGTACAGCCACGTTTATTGGTGATACTTCGTCCGTTCGTTCTGGACTGTTTGTTCAGTCGGGCACGCTGAATGCCAATGGCCTTCTCAGGATGATATCAGACAATTCGGGTGATGCACGCATCGCCCCGGTTACAGGCACGATTACCGGCGATGTTATTGTCGAGCGTTACATTGATGCCGGTGCAACTGGCTGGAGATTTTTGTCTGCGCCCGTTTCAGGAGAAACCTTTGAACAATGGTACGATGACTTCATCACGTCAGGATTTCCAGGAACGCATTATCCCAACTTCAATTTCAATTCGATCCGAAAGTATGATGAGAGCGTTGCTGGTCATCAGGATAATGGCTTCTACGCACCGACTTCAATGAGCGAGGATATTGACCCAGCCGAAGGCCATTGGGTGTGGTGTGGTGATGGGCATTCATCGACTCAGGCGTTTACGATTGATGTTGTTGGGCAAGTTGTGACCGGCAACGTCAATATGCCGGTATCTTACACGCTTACTTCCGGAGGTTCAACCGCAGACGGCTGGAGTCTTGTTGCAAATCCTTACGTAAGCCCAATCGACTGGGACAGTCCAAATTGGACGAAGATTTTCGTTGACGATGCGGTTTATGTTTGGAACACCGACCTGGGTCAGTATGCGTCGTACATCGCCGGGGTTGGAACCAATGGAGGGAGCAACATCATCGCGCCGTCACAAGGATTTTATGTCAAAGCGAACTTTCTGCTCCCTAGTCTGCAGGCTACCGAAGGAGTGAAGACTTCTACGGCTTCGAGCTTCTTAGAGATCGGAAATGATCCAGATCCTTTGGTGCGCCTAAACTTGAGTATGGGTGCATTTAAGGAAGAGTCGGTTATTCGAATGAATGGACACGCAACACGCGACTTCGATGCTTCATTGGATGCATACTATTTAGGATACGAAAGTTATCCCGTTCAACTTTATACAAGCACCAACGATTCCATTCAATATTCCATCAACAGCGTGAGCGGTGAATTCATCGACACCGTTCAACTTCTGATGCACTCCGACGAAAAGTTTTTAGAGTTCAGCTACTCCTTGAACGAGCAGGCAATGGACTACTGCGTTGGACTTTGGGACTCAAAGGCTTCGGAGTTGACATTGCTGTTGAATCATGAAGATGCATTTCAGTTAGACAACGGTGATTTGGATCCTAGACGATACAGCATCATCATTTATGCGCCGTTGTTAGGCATCGAGGCTCCTTGCTACTTTGAAGCACCGCAAGACACGACTGATGTAGTCGGGATAACATCCGATATTGCGAACTCCACTCCTTTTCTTTCAGGAAGCACGATCGTTCTGCCAATAGAAGTAGCGCCGGGCACTCAGTACACGCTCAGAGGAATTGATGGTCGAACTGTGCATAGCGGAAGCACCCATGGCGATCGCTTGGATCTTCCAACATTGGCACCTGGTGCGTACATGTTGCTACTTGAAGATGAGCAACCATTCCGCTTTGTCGTAGCGCAATAGGCGTTTCACAGCGTATTATTCTCGCGCCGATCTGATTCTCCTTGTCTACCCTTTTCAGGTTTCTACTTTTGCACGTCATTTCTGAACATTCAAAGCTTTATTCATGAATAAAATCGCAGTAATTGGGGCAGGAACCATGGGCAATGGAATTGCTCACGTATTTGCTCAAAGCGGTTACGATGTAAACCTCATCGACCTTTCTCAAGACAACCTGGATCGTGGATTAAATACAATCGGCAAAAACCTTGACCGACAAATCAAGAAGGAGCAAATCACCGAATCTGACAAGGCAGCGATTCTCGGAAGGATCACTTCGTTGACCGACATGCAGAAAGGCGTTAGCGACCGCGAATTGGTTGTGGAAGCGGCCACAGAGAATGTCGATCTTAAATTGAAAATTTTTAAAGATTTAGATCAGCACGCCCCTTCTGGCTGCATCCTGGCAACGAACACATCGTCCATTTCAATCACCAAGATCGCAGCGGCGACGAAGCGCCCGGATCAAGTGATTGGTATGCACTTCATGAACCCGGTACCAGTCATGAAGTTGGTAGAAATCATCCGTGGATATGCGACTTCTGACGCCGTCACCAAGACGATCATGGAAACTTCCAAAGACCTCAAGAAAGTCCCGGTCGAGGTCAACGATTATCCTGGCTTTGTCGCAAACAAGATCTTAATGCCCATGATCAACGAAGCGATCATCACCTTGTATGAGGGCGTTGCTGGTGTTGAGGAGATTGACACCGTCATGAAGCTCGGCATGGCGCATCCTATGGGCCCACTTCAGCTAGCAGACTTCATCGGTTTGGATGTGTGCCTTTCAATTCTTAACGTATTGTATGAAGGATTCGGAAATCCAAAATATGCTCCTTGCCCGCTCTTGGTCAACATGGTTACGGCTGGCAAACTCGGAGCTAAATCGGGAGAAGGGTTTTACGATTGGAGCGATCCGAAGAATCTTCAGCTGGCACGTAATTTCAATAAATAAGAGTCTAACATTCAACACTTAACACGGTAAGCATGCCAAAAGGTATTTACAACATTCCATTCCCAGAAAACGAGCCCGTTCAAAGCTATGCTCCGGGAAGCCCAGAGCTCGAATCACTGATGTCGACATACGACGCCATGTACAATCAAGAGCCGATTGACATGCCGATGTACATCGGTGGAAAAGAAGTCCGCACAAGCGACAAACGTCCAATGTCTCCACCGCACGAGCACGCAAAGGTTCTAGGTCACTTCAACTATGGTGATGCATCTCACGTAAATGCCGCGATTGACGCCGCTATGAAGGCCAAGAAAGAATGGGCTGCGCTCCCATGGGAACATCGTGCAAGCGTGTTCTTGAAGGCTGCTGAATTGCTTGCAGGACCATACCGAGACAGGATGAATGCTGCGACGATGCTCGCCCAATCGAAAAATGTGTTCCAGGCAGAAATCGACGCGGCGTGTGAAATGATCGACTTCTTCCGATTCAACGCATTTTATATGCAGAAGATCTACGCCGACCAGCCAGACTCTGCGCCGGGCATTTGGAACCGTATGGAGTATCGACCGTTGGAAGGATTTGTCTTTGCAATCTCTCCATTCAACTTCACCTCCATCGCGGCCAATCTACCGGCGTCGGCAGCTATGATGGGCAATACGGTCATTTGGAAGCCGGCTGAGAGCCAGATGTATTCTGCCCAAGTCATTATGGAATTGTTCAAGGAAGCAGGTGTGCCCGATGGAGTCATCAACTTGATCAGCGTCGACGGACCGGTTGCGGGTGACATCGTGTTCAAGCACCGGGACTTTGCAGGACTGCATTTCACGGGTTCCACGGGCGTTTTTCAACACTTGTGGGGTGAGATTGGCGCGAACATCAAGAACTACCGCTCCTACCCTCGCATTGTGGGTGAAACCGGCGGAAAAGATTTCATCATGGTACACAAGTCCGCCAATCCGAAAGCCGTCAGTACCGCCATTTCACGCGGTGCGTTCGAGTTTCAAGGTCAGAAATGCTCTGCTGCCTCTCGAGCCTATATTCCAGCAAGCATGTGGGAAGAAGTAAAGAAGAACATTATCGCCGATGTCAAGTCCTTCAAAATGGGCTCTCCACGCGACAACAGGAACTTCGTCAATGCCGTGATCGACAAGCGTGCCTTTGACAAAATCGCTGGCTACATCGACTACGCCAAGGGGCAAAGCGATGCGGAGATCATCGTTGGGGGTAATTACGACGATAGCAAAGGCTATTTCATTGAGCCAACCGTCATTCACACGACCAATCCACATTTCAAAACCATGGAAGAGGAAATCTTTGGTCCGGTCATGACGATCTACGTGTACGAAGACGATGCGTTTGTCGAGACGATGAAAGTGCTCAATGAAACTTCACCCTATGCACTTACCGGAAGCATCTTCTCACAAGACCGTTATGCCATCAATGAGGCGAGCAAGTACTTGTCTGACGCAGCAGGAAACTTCTACATCAATGACAAGCCAACGGGTGCAGTGGTGGATCAACAACCGTTTGGTGGTGCGCGCGGATCCGGAACAAACGACAAAGCCGGATCACAGTGGAACTTGATTCGTTGGGTGAGTCCCCGTACGATCAAGGAGGCGTTTGTTTCGCCGAAGGACTATCGCTATCCGTTTCTAGGATGATCTGAACGTGATCTTTTGGAAGCCCTCCTCGTGAGGGCTTTTTTATTGATGAAGGGTCCGGTCGTCTCTTCAGTTTCAATTCAGTCTTTAGTCTTAATTATCCTAGCGTTGGAATGACCGAGTGCGCCCGAAAGTCTCAATGTGTAGACTCCATCCGGTATCGCCTCCAATCTCAACCTGGTACGGAATGGCACATTCAAGACCGTGCGACCTTGTGCATTGATCAGTTCCAAGAAATTCCAATTGCCTTGTGATTCAATAAGAAGGTGATCCGTGCATGGGTTCGGAAAGACTCGAGTTGCTGGAGTGCTCTTTAACTGACCAACGGCTACATTCGAATCCGTCGTATCTACATCGAATTGGATCAGCCTTACGTTTCCAGTTCCAACGCTTGACACATACATGAGGTCATCATCGAATGGATCGAAGACGATGCCGTTTGGTCTGTGGAACAAGGCAGTGTCGATCCACCCGTCTTTGTGACCTTGGAGACTTCCTCCGAATAAAGTCACGACATCTGCGCTGTCTGGGTCGATACGGTAGATCTTGGAGGCGTTCAGGCTTGTTGCCCATAAGTACCCTCGACCATACGCAAGAAATCCAAGGAAATGGCTCCCACCCGATTCGGGCAATTGGGCTACGTATTCCAAGGAATCATCGAATACACGGTAAATATCCTTGCCATCGAAATTCCCCAAGTAGAGCTGCCCTTGATCGTCATAGGCCAAGCCAACCGGACCATCTAGAACGCCGCCGCTGTGCCATGTGGTAGTGCTTCCGTCGGGAGCCAGCTTGACCAAAGCATCTGTAAAATACGCGGCGATTAGAATCGTATCGCTGTTCTTGTATTGGATAAGCCCCGATGGACTTTGAACCGGAAACGTGTCAAGAATATTTCCGATGGTGTCGAGCTTGATAACCCGATTCCCTTGATGATCTGCGACAAAGAGGTGCTTTTGCGTGTCAAAAGCCAGTCCATTTGGTGTGGTTAATCCATCGATTAAGATGGTCAGATCACCGTTGGGTCGAAGCTTGTAAACTTTATCTCCAAAGTAGTCGGATCCGTAGATTGTACCATTTTCATCAACCAAAAGCGCGTCGGTGATGTTTTCGTTGCCTTCGTGGATGGTCGAGACCAATTGAGCTCGAACAACATAACTGAATGTGCTCAGAAGAAGAATGGGTAATAGCTGTTTCATAGGTGGCGTTTGAAGCAAAACTGCACCCAGCGCTCACCCCATCAGAGCACCCTTGAGAATTCGGCGGTCGTCAAAGAGTAAAGGGACTCAGGCCGATCGTATCTCCAATCCGGCCAGGAGAATCGTTCCCGTGATGGTGAGTGTTTTAGAAGCCCCTGAAGCCTCCATCACCCTTTTGTCGTCGATGCCACCCAAAACACTCGTGGCAGTAATAGAAACATGCCAACCACGTGGCACGATAAGCTCTACACTGCCCATCACACACGTAATATCCAATACGGCATTCCCGGAAATATCAGAATTTCCGAGGTAGAATTCCGCACCTCCCATGACGCAGGTGATCTCTCCTCCCTTGAAGTTTTGGTTGGACAATTCCTTCTTCAGCGCGCCCATGATGATCGTTTCTCCGATGGTGTCGGATTTGTCTTTTTCGCTGCGTTCATCCGCAATGACGGCTCCTGGATATTCCTTCTTAACCCGTTCCCGCCATGTGCGCGCCGGCCTAGGTCGAAGCAAGATGACCAAACCAACGATGATCAGCATCGCGGGCCAGAAAAAACGCTGCGCTTCATACGGAAAGTCAAAATGATTGCGAAGGAGGAAAAACGCCCCGACGATCAGCATGATGTAGCCGAATGCACTCCTGAACTTATGCGTGATCAGATTGGCAGCTCCAATCGCTATGAGTAGGACGGGCCACGTGAACAACCATTCCGGAAACAACACGATCTCAAGACGATGCAACATCCACCAGCCTCCCAAACCAACGAGCAAGAGGCCAAACACAACCCTACGGCGTTGCTGTGCGCCATGATATGGACTTCGTTCGTATGTTGTTGTTTCTTCGGGTTCTTGATCTAGGCGTTCCATCGTTCGTGTGGTTTGGGCAAACGTAAAACAACCATCCCATCCAGTGCATGACCTGAAACGGCCCATTTTTAGTCGTACATCGCCACGCTATCTCCATTCGCTCATCCATTTCATCCGCTACCTTCTTTGTATACTGAGAGATCGATGCATTGTCATAGGTTAGACTCAAACAATGAGAAAATGAGAACCTTTTTCCTTCCCCTGATCCTCTGTGTAGCAACCCACATCGGCGCTGCACAATCGAGCTACAGCTACATCGACATCAACAACACCAATGCACTCATCTCTGGGAGTGGCAACCACTTCTGGGATTTCAGCAGCAGTCAATTCTTCATCCCAAAAGATTCGATGACGACTACGGTGTTTACATCCACACTATGGATAGGTGGCAAAACAAGCAGCGGATCGGTACATCTTGCTGCAGAACGTTTTCGACAATTCGGCCAGGATTTTTTCCCGGGTCCAATAAGCGATTCTGCCGTTTATTATGAAAGCAGCTATCAGGATTGGGAACGTGTCTGGAAAGTGAATCGGGTAGAAATCTTGCAATGGCTGGCAGACCCATATAATGCAACGCCGCCACAATCCGTGTTGGACTGGCCTGCCCATGGGGATACAACCAAAGGACAATCCTTCTACCTCGCTCCTTTTGTTGATGTCAACCAAGACGGTCACTACGATCCTGTCAATGATTTTGATCATCCCAAAATGTACGGCGACCAGATGATCTTCTACATGTTCAACGACGACGCCAATGTGCATACGGAAAGCGGCGGCACCAAGCTTGGAATTGAGGTGCACGGTGTAGCCTACGCCTTTGATTGTCCGCAAGATTCTGCGTTGGATAAGGCGCTCTTCTTCAAGCATTGGATTCACAATCGTTCGAACAACGATTATGTGGATGTGTATATCGGACTATGGAACGATTTTGATCTTGGAAACGCGCAAGATGACTATCTAGGTTGTGACCCGCTTCGAAACCTGTTCTATGCCTACAATGGTGACAACGAAGATCAATCGGCTGGAGGTGCGCACGGCTATGGCCTCAACCTCCCATCTCAAGGGGTTCGCATCCTTCAAGGGCCATTGATGCCTGCCAACGGAGTTGACGACAATCCGACCTTGCAGGACAGCATATTCAACGGCTTCGGTATGAACGATGGCATTATCGACAATGAGCGCTTAGGGATGTTCGGATTTCTGTATCACAACAACGCTCCCGGTCCAGTTGGTGATCCTACCATTGCAACGGACTACTATAACATGATGCGCGCCACTTGGAAGGATGGGACACCCATGACCTACGGAGGAAATGGGTACAATCCTTCGGATTCAAATGCGCTACGCGTGCGTTTCATGTTCCCTGATTCTGCCGATACGTTGTTTTTCAGCTTTGGTGGACAAAACCCAGATTCTTTGGGCACTGGCGCGCCTTGGAGCGAAGCCGGTGCAGGCAACACGCCAGGCGACAGGCGCGGAATGGGCAGCATCGGAGAATTCGAATTATCTGCTGGTTCGACCGTAGACTTCGACCACGTTTATGTATTCGGACAAAAGCATCTGGATCGACTCGGCGCCATTGATCGAATGAAACATTTCAGCGACCAAATCCAAGAATACTTCGAAGAAGGAAGTACACCTTGCAGTGATTTTGAACCAGAGTTCATCGTGGGTCAAGACGCGCCTTCTTTGGCATCGCTCGACATTTTCCCCAATCCGGCCCACACTTCCCTCTTCATCAAAGGCATGACGTCAGCCTCTGTAGTTAAACTCATCAACCTCCAGGGTCAAATCGTTGATCAAGTCACGACCAATGAACGCGACATTAGCCTTGAGATAGTCAACCATCCAAGTGGGGTCTACATCCTACAGATTGAAAACGACCAACAGTCACTGAGTCGACAAGTCCTGAAGCTCTAGCTCAGACCGTTCACCAACAACCAGCTAAATCCAAAAGCTCCAACGAAGTAGAGCAAGAAGGAAAAGACGGCAAGAAAAAGTCCTGCGAAAAATCGTAGGGCTTTTTTATTGGGCATGAATGAGGCATAGGCATACCCGAAATAGAAGAGGAAGAAGACGATTCTTGTTGCACCCAGGTTTAGCTCTAATAGCCATGCAACCAGATCGACCAAACTGAAGAGAATATATGCTCCCGCGATGTAGAAGGAAATGGCCAGATATTCAGCAAAGGTTTGTTTCCGCCAGTGCGCCAGCTTCAGCACGATGGCATTTGTGAACACCAATAGAAAGAGAAAATTGTTGATGTTCTTCACCATGAAATTTGTTGCTGCCTGAATCTTTACCATGATCGGTCGCAGCTGCTCCTTCTGGGGATCTCCAAATTGCCCTGCTAGCGGGTCGTAGGATACAATTTCTGCCAAAGCGAAGTAAATCACCGTAGCAACGATGAAAAACTGGATGGGTTTGTAGAAGGATTTGCGCTTACCTGCGATGAACGATGCGAACAAGGTGCCTGGATGGACGACGAGCAGCTTTAGCGTTCTCCAAATGGGTCCTTCGAACGAAAAATTGTAGGAGAAATAGTCCTCAACGACTTCCTTGATACGAATGCCTGGCTCGATGTCTCGCTGCCCACAATTCGAGCAGTAGCTTCCGCTCAGGGTTTGACCGCAATTCAGGCAGTTCTTACTCATTTCTAGTTGCCATCTGGCAGATCCTTCTCGATGCCCATTTGCATTTCTACGGATAGATCGGTCATTTCTTCGCCGTAGTCCTTCAACGCTTGGATCATCGAGCTAACTGGCCCGGTTCGGGATTCAAACTCTAGGCTTGCGTTGTAGTCGTACGGGTCGGGTATCGTGAAAGCCGAAAGCACCAACTGATCGCTCAAAGCCTTCATCTCCAGTGCGCGTTGTGGGTCGTGCTCGAAGATGACTTCAAACAGGGAGGTCCCTTCCACGTAGCTACTGTCTGCTCTTCCATACTTACCGTCGAAAAGCGCTTTCATACCCAACACATTGTAATAGATATCGCGGTGTGTGTTGTCGCTGAAACGGCTTTCTTCATCTCCATAAAGACCATTGTTCATGGCGTCTTCCATCCGTTCCGCGGCAAGTCTGAATTCTCCGAACAATACCAGCCCAGTGATTGCAAACCGGGTTGCTTTCCTCGGATTCATGTAGATGAAATCGTCCCAGTAGTTCTGGTTCCCAAAAGCCGACCATTGATTTGAAAGGTAGGCCAAGTCGTCAACCAACTCGTCCACGCACGCTTCAAGAAATTGTGCACGGCGCTTCGCGAACGGCTGAGATGGTCCTTGTTCATAGTCTTTGTAGGTTCTCTTGCCCGGTTGTTGACTGGTGACATCGGACGTGTCTTCGCCCCAGAGTAAAAACTCGATCACGTGATAGCCCAGGGTGATGTTCTGATTGGCGCCGACTTGGTTCAGCTCACTGACTACGCTCCTACTGATGATCGGATGGTTCGCCGTGTCAGAAATAATCCCACCATTCGGAAATGCTTCGGTATAGTCGATATACTCTGGATTGATGCGCCAAGCGTTGACGCGCTGGAAGAGGTCGTTTTGCTCAATCGGACTCTCCGGAAAACGCAGTGCCTCGCTCTGGCTGAATGGGATCCTCGCCAAAATCCAAGTGTTCTTGCAGGCTTCTAGGCCAGCGGCGCTCGGGGCGGCGGTGAATTGTTTAATCGTTGACTGAAGAGCGACCGCTGCGTCGTGCGCATCTTCATACATCGCAAAGGCGAGGTCGGCATAATTACGCCTATAGTTGTTCTTCTGCTCGTTGCTCAGTACTTCATACTGGCAAGAGCCATCGTCTTTCTGAGCGTTGTCATCGTAATTGGCAGCTGATGGGTCTGTACACCCTTTCTTGTAGCAAGCTTGCAGGAATATAGATGCGCCTAGGGTTGCGATCAAGATGTATCTCGAAGTGGGCATACTTCAAAGAAACGGAGAATTGTTTGTTCGATGACAAAAAGAAAGGAGGCACACAGCTGAATGTTTCTAACCCTATCGAACCTATAGCTGCGGCCTCCTTAGTCTTTGTTAACTAAACCTGGATTACCTTTTTTAGGGTGTTATCCTCCCTTTCAATCCACAGACGAAAATAGAATATACTATCAGATAACCAAGGATTTAAAGTTGCGGGAATCAATTCTTAACGTTAGTTCCATCTCAAGCTTCTGAGTTTTAAAGAACTAACGCTTTGCGCACAGACATTTTATGGTTAGAACATCTTTAGACCAACGGTCAGCTTCGAAGGAGCATCTTTGTATCCAATGCGTTTGATTCCAGGAAAAGAAGAGCCCCACATTTTACATAATGACACGCTTTACTATTGGTGGAATGGGCGTAAACTGACAGAGGTAAGATTGTACGATGAAATGACGCTTTTCTTTGGTCTCTTTCCCTTTCATTCCTATAATTTCGCCCTCCCAAAACAAACCTGATGCGTAGCGCGCAACCATGAAAAACACTTATTTCAACCTGATCGACCAGAGCTTCTATTTCCCTCAAGAAGGCTTCGATCTTAGAGATGACTACCTCACTTTCCACGGGATTTCCCTCAATCACCTGATTGAGAAGTATGGTACACCTTTTCGGTTTATCTACCTCCCAAAAATTGGCGATCAAATCAAGAAAGCGCGCAACCTGTTCAATCGAGCGATTAAAAAGCACGGATACAAAGGACAGTATCACTATTGCTATTGCACCAAATGCAATCACTTCTCGCATGTCATCAGCGAGGCGCTGAAACACGAAGTCCATCTGGAAACCAGCTCGGCTTTTGACATCGATTTGATCTTGAACCTACATGCAGAAGGCAAGATCGACAAGAATCGAATGATTGTGAATAACGGGTATAAGACCGATGAATACCTTCAAAAGATCTTGTCATTGATCGCGCAGGGATTCAAGAACGTGCTGATTGTCTTGGATAGCAAAACAGAGCTCGATCGCATTGTGGTGGTCGCAAAGCAATTGGGCATCACGAAAAAAATCAAGATCGGAATGCGCATGGCGATCAATGAAGAGCCGCAAAGCGCCTACTACACTTCGCGACTTGGTATTCGTCCGGCCGACATGATGGAATTCTACATGAACCACATCAAAGACAATGACGTGGTCGAATTCAAGATGCTCCATTTCTTCGTTGATTCAGGCATCAAAGACAGCCTCTACTATTGGGGTGAATTCCAAAAAGCCCTGAAGCTCTATGTGGATTTGAAGCGGGTAAGCAAATCGCTCAGCTCATTGAATCTGGGTGGTGGGTTTCCTATTCGAAACAATCTTGGATTCGAATACGACTACAACTACATCATCAACGAGATTGTCAAAAACATCAAAGAGACCTGTGAAACCGAGAATGTGCAGGAACCAGACATTTTTACGGAGTTTGGGAAATACACGGTAGGTGAAAGTGGCGCCATCATTTTCGAGGTGCTCGAACAAAAACTTCAGAACGACACCGAAACGTGGTACATCATCAACAACAGTTTGATGAACACCATTCCGGATGCCTGGTCAATCCATGAGAAGTTCATCCTCTTGCCGATCAATAAGTGGAACAACGAATACAAGCGTGCCAACATCGGTGGCATCAGCTGCGATCATTCCGATTACTACAACTCAGAAGACTTCAATCAAGAAGTGCTTCTTCCCTCCTATCCTGTCAACGATAAAGAACCACTCTACCTCGGCTTTTTCCACACCGGCGCATATCAAGATGCAATCAGCGGATACGGAGGAATCAAGCATTGTCTGATCCCTTCTCCGAAGCACGTCATCATCGATCGCGATGAAAAAGGCAATATTGTAGACTACGTGTATCGCAATGAACAATCCGCTGACGACATGTTCCGACTGTTGGGCTACAACCAAGAAGAACTTGTAAGCAAATGAGAAATTACGCCGGCATAGCCGAAGAATTATGCACATACGAGCATGCATCTGTGCTCCTTCAGTCGATTCCATACGACGGTACAAGCACATGGGGAAAAGGCGCCGATGAAGGTTTTGAAGCCTTCCTAGATGCCTCCGAGAATATGGAGCTCTACGACATCGAGACGCGTTCTGAGGTGTATCACAAAGGCGTACACATTCTTCCGGCCATCACGGAAGACGACTCGGCAGAGGCCATGTTTCATGCAGTTTACAGCAAAACGCAAGCGCTCCTTCAAAGCGGAAAGTTTCTGACCTTCTTCGGAGGTGAACACAGCGTGAGCATCGGGATTATTAAAGCGTTTTACGAGAAGTATGACAAGCTCACTGTACTCCAGATTGACGCACATGCTGACCTGAGGCCTAGCTATTTGGGAACGCCGTACAACCATGCCTGCGCCGTGTATGACGCAAGCAAGAACACCAATTTGATCCAAGTCGGGATTCGAAGCATGGACATCGTCGAGGAAGACCATATGGACCGAAGCAAGGTGTACTTCGCCGAGGATATGTATGGTCAAACCGACTGGATGAATGCTTCTATCGCCCAGATGACCGATGACGTGTACATCACCATCGATTTGGATGCCTTTGACGGTTCAATTATGCCGGCAACAGGAACGCCTGAGCCGGGCGGCATGGATTGGAACACGATGATCAAGTACTTGCGCAAGGTGTTTGACCAGAAGAATGTTGTAGGCTTCGATATAGTGGAATTGGCGCCCATTGAAGGTTTCAAGGCTCCCCAATTCCTCGCGGCCAAGTTGTACTATAAAATGTTGAGCTATAAATTTCTGAACGCATGAGCAAAGGACCCATCAGCGATTTCATAGAGAATCACTACAAGCACTTCAATGCCGCAGCACTTGTTGACGCTGCTAAAGGATACGAGAGACACCTCAATGAAGGCAAACAGATGCTCGTGAGCCTTGCTGGAGCAATGAGTACGGCAGAACTCGGCAGATCCTTCGCCGAAATGATACGTCAAGACAAGGTGCATCTCATTTCGTGTACCGGCGCGAATTTGGAAGAAGACATTATGAACCTCGTGGCACACAGCCATTACGAGCGTGTTCCAAACTACCGCGATTTAACTCCTCATGAAGAATGGGGGCTCCTCGAGCGTGGCTTAAACCGAGTGACCGACACATGCATTCCAGAAGAAGAAGCGTTTCGTCGATTGCAGAAGCACATTTTTGAGATTTGGAAAGAAGCTGAAGAAAAGGGTGAACGACTATTCCCGCATGAGTTCATGTTTCGCATGCTAAACAGTGGAGTATTAGAACAGTATTACGAGATTCCTCCGGAGAATTCTTGGATGCTCGCCGCTGCTAAAAAGAACATTCCTATGATCGTGCCGGGCTGGGAAGACAGCACCATGGGCAACATCTTCGCTTCGTATGTTATGAAAGGCGAATTGAAAGCTTCCACCATGAAGTCGGGCATTGAATACATGACCTATTTGGCCGATTACTATGTGAAGAACGCAGGAAAAGACGGAATTGGATTCTTCCAGATCGGCGGTGGAATCGCCGGCGACTTCCCTATCTGTGTCGTCCCGATGCTCTATCAGGACATGGAAATGCACGACATTCCTTTCTGGAGCTATTTCTGCCAAATCAGCGACAGCACTACGAGCTATGGCTCCTATTCTGGTGCCGTTCCAAATGAGAAAATCACATGGGGCAAGCTGGACATCGCGACACCTAAGTACATCGTCGAAAGTGATGCTACGATTGTAGCGCCATTGATCTTCGCGTACTTGTTGGGTTGGTAATCAGCGCATTGCTCAAATCCCCACGATATCCAAATCTCTGTTGCGCATTGCAGATGTTGACAGCAGGGGCTTTACTTGATTTTGAATAAGGAAGGAGAGTTTCTCAATCGCATGCCGATGCGCGTAAGGACGCATGGAGACGATGCTCACTTCACGCACAGGAATTGGCGCTCTGAATGCTTTGCACTTTACCTGTCGCTCCTTAGGCATTTCTCGATGATACAGCTCCGGAACGAGTGTGTACCCGCCAAACGAATCCGTCAAGTTCAGCAAGGTCTCAAACGAACTCCCATGAAACCGAAGTCCATCTGAATCGTCCTGCTTCTCTTGGATGTCGCAAACCGTCATCGCTTGGTTGCGGAAGCAGTGCCCCTCTTCCAACAACCAGATTTTACCGCTCTTGACGTCCTTCCCACTGATGTAGCTCTTCTTTCCATCGGTCACGCCATAGACCATCATTGCCTCGTAATAGAGAATGTGTTCGTCAACTGAAGCTTCGTTGAGCGGTGTTGCCAGGATTCCGACGTCGATGGTGTCGTCCTTTAACTGCTGAACGATCTCCTCTGTTGTTACCTCATCGATCGTCAATCGCAGCTCTGGATTTTCCTTTCTGATGACTGGCAGAATCAGCGGCAAAAGGCTACTGGCAATGGTCGGTATGATGCCAATGCGCAACGCGCCATTGAGCTTTAGTGGACCGGTCGCCTTCAAGCCCGCTATAGCGTGTTTGCGATCGAGAATCTCCTTCGCCAATGGCATAAATCGCTTACCATCCTCGGTCGTCACCACGGGTTGATGCGAACGGTCAAACAAGACTATATCGAGTTCTTCTTCGAGCCGCTTGATCATGGCGCTGAGCGTGGCTTGTGTAATGTTGCAATGCTCTGCTGCACGTCCGAAATTATGATGCGCGTCAACGGCCAAGGCATATTCGAGCTGTTGAAAATTCATGATAGGTTCTATCTATGGCAAATCTAATCCAAATCGAATGTGTCAATTACCCCTGCTTCATTTGCGATGACGAACAACTGTTTCTGATCCATATTATAGTTTGACGAGGTGAAGCTTGCTGTTCATTCGAGAAATCTTGCTAAACTCGAAGGACCCTAAACCAATTCCATGATTTCACCCAAGATTCAAGCCGACGAAGCACAGCGTGTAAAAGCACTCGAAGAGTATCGCATAGCCAATACGCCTGCCGAAAAGATCTACAGCGAGCTTGCGCGCCTGGCTCAGTTGATTTGTAAGACGGAGGTTTCACTCATCTCCTTCATAGACGATGAAATGCAGTGGTTTAAGGCCCACCCCGGCACAGAGATAGACCGAAACACACGAGAATTCGCGATATGTTCTCATTGCATCACCATTCCAGATAGGCTGATGTATATCCCCGATCTATCCAAAGACCCGATCCTCAAGCATAACCCAATGGTTACTGGCCCGACACACGTTCGGTTTTATGCTGGCATCCCTCTGCTCAGTCATGAAGGTTATGCCATCGGCACCATATGCGTCATGGATACCCAACCTCAAGAACTCAATGCAGATCAGCGCGAAGCCATCGTCCTATTGCGCAACCAAGTCATGGAATTGCTCGAGCAGCGCAGGTTTAATCATCAACTGCAAAAGCGTCAAGAATCTTTGAATGCCTTGAACGATCGGCTTTCACAGTTCGCCAGCGCCGTGAGTCATGACATCAAAAGCCCAATCAACAATCTCAAGGCGATCAGCGACACCATTTCGAGTGATCATGCCTCAGGATTGAGCGAAGAATTAAAGGAATACCTCTCCTTCCTGAGCCAAAGCTCAGGGAAGCTCACTCAAGTGATCGAAGACATACTGGGCTATCATCGAGATGGAACGCAGCGGGTTGAAGCGTTCGATTTAAAAGCGCATATCTTGAATTTGAACAGCCTGATCGGCGGCCACGAGCATTCCGAACTGATCATTCAAGAAACCGGCTTGGTGCAATTGAACAAGCCTGCGATGACGCGTGTATTATCCAATCTATTGACCAACTCATACAAATTCTGTGAACGCAAGAACTGCACCATCGAATTCACTTTAGTTGATGTTGGTGACGGATATGAAATGGAGTTCAAAGACAACGGACCTGGCATTCCGAAGCCGGAACTCAAGCGTGTGTTTGATGAATTTTACCGCGGTTCTTCTAACAATGCAGGAAGTGGACTAGGTTTGGCCGCAGTGCGTCAGATCATCAACAATTTGGGAGGCAGCATACGCGTTGACAGTGCGGTCGGCCAAGGGACCACCTTCCACATCCACATGCCGAAACTACAGTCTGCTTGAGATTAGGTTTCTTCCTCGTAGAAGACTTTGTAGAAGTTTAATCCTTTTTGAGCGTCAAAGCCTTTTTCAATTCGGTCGGGGTTGCCGTGCACGTAGATGTGAAAATTCTTGTCAAGTTTCAACACGCTTTTGAAGAATTTCTTGCCTTGTTTAACCGCTTGAGGTGAAGATTCAAAATGATCTTCGATCTCAATCCCTCGATCCTCCGTATAGCGCTCTTTGAACTGATTGAATGAGTCAATCAGGGTCTCTTCCCCCAGCACTTCTTGGCTGAATTCCTTCGTGTCAATGGCATCGTGTTCGGTGAAATATCCGCTCGAACGATTCAAGATTTGGATCTGTTGGGCGCGATCGAAATCGTGTTGAGGAAGTTCTTCTGTCACAAAAGACTTGCACATGCTCATGTATTCGCGGGTCATCGTGAACTCTGTACTCACCTCTTTCACGGCTAGAAAGTCGTCTTTCCAATACTGCGCTTCATCGCCTTTGCTAAGACTATCGTGTACGAGCACCTTGAATCCTGATTCAGAATCTGTGTTGAGGATGATGCAGCCTTTATCCAGCTTCTTGATGTCGATGCCTTCGTCAAAATGCAAATCGAAGCGTTCTTGATTATGTAAGACATTCATGAACATGCTTTTCTGCTCGCTCTTGAACAATCCAATGGCCTCCACGACCTCATCTTCATATACGACATCCTCGAATTGAACCACGTAGAATTCCCCGCCTTTGATGCGCGGGTGCGTGGTGTGCATATGAAGGTGTTTCGCCAGGTTCCTGGAACCTTCTATGAAGTTTACCGAAGTGAGAAATATCTCGTTGACGTAATTGAAGGTTTCATTCAATTCCAAATCGGTATGGTGCGCGAACTGGTAGTAAAAGTCCTCTTTGAATGGGCTGAGAAAATATTTTGAAAGCCGCTGTTCCTCCTCTACAGTGAGCGTTCTGAAGTGATGATCACTCAAGACCAAAGGCTCTTCATGGTGTTTGTTTCCCACCCGGTGGATGACCATCTTCTTGATGACGGCGGCGCTTAAATCGAACATACTTGTGTGTTGAGCCCACGAATCTAAATCACAAGAATGGGATAATTTTCGTTCGTTGCAATTGGGCTGATTATCAATAAAATGCTACTTTTCCTCAAAGCCTCTGCCTATGCGAAAGCTTCTACTCGCCCTTCTCATTCTTGCCTTCAACCCAACATTTGCTCAGCTAGGCGGCGATTACACAATCAATCCAAGTGGTAGTGGCAGCACCAATTACACGTCATTTGATGCGGCGGTTTCTGCGTTGATATCAAATGGTGTTGATGATCCCGTCAGGTTTCATGTCAGCCAGGGAAATTATAATGAACAGCTCACTGTACCATTGATTTCAGGCGCTTCTTTCGTCGATGACATTGTGTTCCTTCCTGACTCGAACAATACTTCGAGCGTGACGCTCACGTTTGCCGCGACTTGCCCGGTCAACTATGTCATAAGCTTCAACGGGGCCAATCATATCAAGCTTGAAGGCATGCAAATAGAGAACACGGGCTCATCAAACTGCGGAACAGCCATAGATTTGAGAAACGACGCAAACGATATCACGCTTTTGAATTGCGAAATCGTCGCGCGAGAATCACCTGTAGACACGAGCGCAGGCGTGTACATTCGACAAAACAGCGACTATGTTTGGATAGAAGGTTGCACCATCGAAGGCGGCGACTACGGGATCAACCAGTTGCTTCAAACTACTACACCTTCTTTCGCATACGACATCCTGAACAACGAGATCTTCGGTCACACAATCGCCGGGGTGTATTTGAGAGAGCTCTACAATGTGAGCGTCCTGGGAAACTACATCCACAGTACAGAAGCAGCATCCTTCTCTTATGGTCTGAATATGAATTACATCGATGAATTCGAGATCAAATCCAACCGGATCATCTCAGATTCTGCTATGGCCACGAACGGCTATCGGTACGGTATGTACTTGAATAATTGTCTAGGAACCAGTTTGCTGCGAAGCCAGATTTACAACAATTGCATTCAGGCTGGCTACAATTCCAGCACGACCTTCGGTGCGGCGATGTATCTGACCTATTCCGGCCTGATCAACATGTACCACAATACCATTAGTGCGCGAGCTCCTTCGAGTCTTCCGGCGCTCTCATTGTTTAATGGTGGGTTGATCGATTCGCGAAACAACATTCTAAGTGCTTTCAACGGTCAAGCCATGACATCCGCAGGCATATACACGCTCTACAAATCAAACAACAACGTTTTTGCTTCTCAGAATGCAAACCCGATCTATTACGGTGAGAATTTTAGCAGCCTCGCGGTTTTTGCCATCGAATTTGGATACGACTCAAACTCCGTAGTGGTCTCGCCGGATTTTATTGACGCGGAGCTAGACTGCAGGCTCTGCAATGACACCATCGATAATGCCGGAGACCCCGAGGTGTCTGTTGGAAATGATATCTATGGAACTTTGCGCAACCCCTTTGCTCCTGATCCCGGTGCTTACGAATTTACGCCTGCCGAACAAGCGTTTCTGGGCCCCGATACTACGCATTGCCAAACCATGCTCGACATGACTTTGAGTGCGGTAGACTCGGTTTATTGGTCCATCAACGGAAGCGGAACCTCCAGCGATACGATCACGCTTACACCTCCAACCTGTGATGTTACAACGTTCAACGTTCAAGCTTGGGTGATTACAGAATTTTGTGGAATCGGTACGGATGCCGTGAACATTACGCTTGTGCCAAAGCCGCAATTGCTTTCCGACACCCATCTCTGCAAGTTAGACACATTGGCAATCACGGCGTGCGCAGACGCCTCGGCCATGATCACGTGGTCAACCGGCGATTCCGTTGCTACTACAGAGATCACGCAACCCAATTCCTACCACGTAAAGACCAAAGCAGTGGGATGTACTTATAGAGACACCATTGTCGTTACGGAGTCCGATCAGTTGGCGCTGGAAGACATCGAAGAATGTGAAGAGATCGCCCCAATCGCCTACGACGCATCTATTGATGGTGGAATCAGTTATCAATGGAATGGGGGCATTGCGCCGAACATGGCCACGAACATTTTCAACGAATCAGGAACCTATTCCCTGACCGTGACCGATTCGAACGGTTGTACACAAATCGACTCCATGGAAGTTTGGTTGCTGCCTTCTCCTGAGGCAGTGATATCGTTTACTTACAGCGGAACAATATTCCTTTTTGATGCGAGCAACTCATTAAATACTAGTCCTTCTTCAACCTACTTCTGGAATTTTGGAGCCGGTGCAGATCCTCCAACCTCTACGAGCCCTACACAAACAGTAGTTTATCCGTGGCCAGATCCAAACAAGCCTGCCTCCTATTCTGTTAGCCTAGAAGTAAACAATAATTGTGGGAATGATATTGCCACAGTAGTCTTGGTAGACATTTATCCAGGCATTGGAGAAACATCGGCCCCCACTATCAATCTGTACCCGAATCCAACTAAAGGGCCCATTCAACTCTCAATTGAAAGCGAAGACATCAGCAAAACGCTGACAGTAAGTACGATTGAAGGAAGACGGATAAAAGAGCATCTCATTGAAGATCAATCAGAACGCATCGACCTCAGCGATCTAGAGAGCGGAGTCTACATCCTTAGTATCGGAGAAAAGCGCCAATCGGTTGTGCTCCAGCACTAACCCGCAAATCCTACGAGCAGCGCTTCTAGCACGTCGCCAGCCATGTAGGCCAAAGCCGCTGCAATCGCACCGAGACCCACCGTTTCCAGAATGCTTCGAACGGCTTCGCTGTGCGTGACGTAGCTCTTGAGCCAGCCTATGTAGACGAAAGCAAATCCCGTCAACAAACTCGACCAGAGGAAGGACTGAAGTCCTGCACCTGAAATGTAATCGTACACGTAAATCAGCAGTGGAATAAGTCCAAACGCCGCAAAGCTCAAAAACGTGCTGAGTCCGATTCGGAAAGGAGACTGTTTTTTCTCAGTCAGCTCCAACTCGTGCTTCATCATCACGTCTACCCATCGGTCTTCGTTTTCCGTGATCTTAGCCACAACCTTATTCAACATCTCTCCTTCCAAACCCAGATCGCTAAAAATTTCGCGAACTTCCTGAATCTCAGATTCGGGTTCTTCCTCGATTTCGCGGTATTCTTTGCGCCGTTCTTTTTGGTAGTACTCCTTCTCCGACTTGCTGCTCAAGTACGCTCCCACCGACATCGAAAAACCATCGGCCACGAGGTTCGCAAAACCGAGTATAATGACAACTTCCGAGCTAAGCCCGGCTCCTTCGGCGCCAGCGACAACTGCGAACGTCGTCACAGCACCGTCAACTCCTCCATACACGATTTCACCTAGATGATTGTTGAGAAACCTTTTGAATGGATTCATCTGGTCACCCGGCGCATTTCATAGGACACCATTGTTGCTTCAGTACGGTCTGCATCCATGAGGGATACATGTATCAACGAGTCGGTCTCATGCTCGTATACGATGACCGAAGGGAAATCATGATCATCATTCGAAAACGTGTAAGACTCCCCTTTCACTCCGGCTAACCCAAACAGGTAGGGACCCCGGGAGTTGACGTAAATCACGTAGCTTGGAATTCCGGCAAACTCCTCCAAATAGATGCGCTCCTTGACGGTTGTGTCACCATCCGTGATGCTATACGCCACGCCTTCGTAGCGATGCTTATTCCACTTCCATGACTCGATCAGCCTTGAGTTCTCATGCTTGCCTTCCCAATGTCCAGCCATCCATCGAAATCGATCACGAAAGGCGTTGTCCGGTTTTGAACATCCGATCAAGGTACCCAGCAATGCAATTATTGAGAGGAGCTTTGCGGTTGACATGATGCAATCAAAACTAATCGATTTGGTCAGATGGAGTGCATGTAGGCTATGTATCTTTGGCCGCGTATGTTGCGCCTCGTATTCTTTGGGACACCTGAATTTGCTGCAGAAAGCTTGCGTGCTCTTCTGGAAGATGGTCACCAAATTCTCGCAGTGGTAACCGCACCGGATAAACCTGCGGGGCGAGGTCAGAAACCGCGGCCCTCGGCTGTAAAAGCGTTTGCACTTGAGAACGATCTGGACGTTCTTCAACCCACCAATCTGAAAGACCCGGATTTCGTAAGAACACTGCGCGAACTTGATCCTGAAATCCAAGTTGTGGTCGCCTTTCGGATGCTGCCGGAAGCGGTTTGGAATTTACCTCCAAAAGGCACCTACAACGTTCATGGGTCCTTGCTTCCGAACTATAGAGGAGCTGCGCCCATCAACTGGGCCATCATCAATGGCGAAGAAGAAACGGGTGTCACTACCTTCAAACTCAAGCATGAGATCGATACGGGCAACATACTTCTGCAAGAAAAAATCCAAATAGGAATCAACGACACCGCCGGTGAAATCTATGCGCGGCTGATGCACTTGGGCGCTCAGGTGCTCGCGAAGTCGTTGAGGCTTATCGAAGAGGACGAAGCCCAATTGAAGCCTCAGGTGTTGAGCGCTGATTTGAAGCATGCGCCAAAAATTCAAAAGGAAGATTGCCACGTACGTTGGGATCGGCCAGCACATGACGTCCACAACTTTATTCGAGGAATGTCACCATTTCCTGGCGCTTTTGCCATAACCAATGAAAGCGCTACTCAACAATGGAAACTGCATCGGACCGACATCCGAACATTTCAACCAGGAAACGCAGTTGAGGGACATCTCAAGACTGAAAATGGAAAGCTCTTCGCCGGCTGCAGCGATGGTTGGCTCGAAATCCTCGAACTCCAACCTCCAGGAAAACGAAAACTGAATGCCTCAGACTTCATCAATGGCTTTCGCGGGGATCTATCAGAAATCCGCCTGCAATAAATGCCGGAGCTGTTTTAGATGCATCTAGGTTCTTGATGCGTTCAAGGTTGGTCGCAATTTCCGCGGACGGCCGTCGGATCAAAGCAGGTCTACGCCTTTTGTGAGATGCTCCACATTTGATTTTAACTAGGCATAAAAAAGCCCGCCATCTTTTGATGACAGGCTCCTTGCAAATTTGATGGTTTCCTTAGTGCTTCACGATTCGTGACACCTTGCTTTTCCCTGATTGGGTAATCGAGATGATGAACACCCCGGAAGGTTCTTCGGTTAAGTCAATACGTTGTAAGACTTCTCCTTCCATCGGAGTTTTCGATTCTTCGAGGATCAGTCTACCGTTGCTATCCATCACCAGCACATCAACGCTTTCATCAGCGCCGACCTGCATATCCAAAAAGAATACACCATCACTCGGATTAGGAGAAATCGAATACCTTTCGGTTACAAGCGAATTGCTAACATCCAAGTCTTTGCCGCTTCGTTTATTCAATTCAGCGATCTCGTCCTCTTCCAGCTCTTCCAGTTCGATACGATAGACGTATTTCATCATTTCTTTTCCATTCTTGCCTGAATGCTTGTGGATCAACTCTTCTTTGAATGGACGCGCACTTTTAAGTGCACCCTTCACTTTTTCAGACTTTCCGTCTCGTTCGTACTCGACCTTTAATTCATCGCCGGGCTTGAGCTCGTTGAGCACTTCAACCAGCTCACCGATGTCTTCCACTTCTTCCCCATTCAACGCCCTTATGATGTCGCCTTTTTGGAGCCCCATTTCTTCTGCAGTTGAATGATCAAAAATCTTTGTAATCTCAACGCCCTCCTGCTCATTGTTCGACTCACCGACGATGCCCAAAAACGCGCGATCCTCCTTATCCAGGTTCACCCACCGATAGTCGAAGTCAAACTTTGGTGACATATCCATATGGTCATCGAAGTCGAAGTTATAGTTGTAGCTGTATCCCCGATTCGGTTTGGGTGTTCGGCTTCCAAGCTCAGCATCCAATTTGATCTTGGCGCCGTCCCTTAGAAATTCGAGCTTCGTTTTCTCTCCTGGTTTATGAGAACGGATGGCTTTGGCCACCTCCCCGAAGTTTGAAACCTTCTCACCATCGATGCTAAGTAGGATATCTCCTTCCTCCAAGCCAGCTTCTTCTGCTGCAGAACCATCTACGATGGATATCAGTTTCGTTCCGTGGTCAATGTCGAGTTCGTCCATTTCTTCGTCGCTCAAACCGGCTGCAACGACTCCTAGAAACGCCATCGGTTCGCACTCTTTGGGCGCGTTGGGCGCTTCGGGCATGGCGTACATGAATGATCTGTAATGAGGATGTTCACGACGTCCGGCCATTTGATTCTGTCGAATGACGATCTCAAGATCGGTGTCTTCGATGTCTTGAACCGCCTCCTCCAAAATGATCTCAATCTCTTCGATCATTTCATCGAGTTGGCCGTTGATGCTTTCTGCATCCAGCTCAAGCTCTTGAATCGAAGTGCTGGTTTTACCATCTTCGGTGACTTCGATCTCAACGCGAACGCGCTTGTGTTTCTCGGGTTCTTGTGCATTGGCGATCAATACGCCGCCAAGCACTAAGAGCACTAGGAACGTCAATTCCTGAAGGCTCTTTTTGTAGGAAATAGTGTGCATATCTAAACGGATTTGATGCAATCAAATGTAAGTCAGCGCCCTAGCCTTCAAAAGTTAAAACCTGCTGAGAAGTGTTAACGGCTGTGAATGGTTAGCTTTGAGGATGAAGGTCATCTCCCTTTTCCTAGCGCTTTCCTTGCAGGCACTCGTTCTTAGTTCACAAGAAGTCTTCGTCCTTGGTATTGCCCAAGACGCTGGACATCCTCAAGCTGGTTGCGAGCAAGCATGCTGTTCTGAAACCTATACGGATCCATCCAAACGACATCTGGTAAGTGCTCTTGCCATCGCCACTGATGCGCATCTTATGCTTGTAGATGCCACTCCCGACATCATTGAACAGTGGCATAATGCCAAAAAATGCCATCCGGAAAAAGACATTCATTCCATCTTTCTGACCCATGCGCATATGGGGCATTACACCGGCTTAATGCATTTGGGTCGAGAATCGATGAACGCACATGGAACCTTCGTGTACGCTATGCCAAGAATGCTCGAATTTTTGAAAGGCAACGGACCATGGTCGCAGTTGGTAGCGCTGGGTAACATTGATCTGGTACCCATAGAAGATGGTGACACCATTCAGATCGCACAGGATATGATCGTGGAGCCGATTCGCGTGCCACACAGAGATGAGTTTTCAGAAACTGTGGGATACATCATTACAGGCCCGAACAAATCCTTGCTCTACATTCCTGATATCGATAAATGGGAACGCTGGGAATTGAGCATTGAAACCTTGATAACCAGAGTTGACTATGCGCTGCTCGATGGCACTTTCTTCAGTTCGGAAGAACTACCAAATCGCGACATGTCTGAAATACCTCACCCACTCGTAGTGGAGACAATGGAACTGCTGAAAGAATACAAGGAAAAGGTTTGGTTCATTCACCTCAACCACAGCAATCCTCTTCTCAACCCTGACAGCGACGCCTTCAAAGAAGTGCACGATGAAGGATTCCACGTCACTCAGGAAGGCCAGCGATTTGTGCTGTAGCTAAGGTGTAAAAATGTCAACTTGACTGACGCACCTGGATTTTTCGACCATTGAGCGAGAAGCCCTTCATTCCTGGTAAGACGTTGCTGGCTTTTGACTTGTCGACATCAAACCTCGAACTTTGAGGCCCCATATTGATTCTTCCAATGTATCGACTACGCACACCTGTAGCATCGCAAATAAGGCGTAGAATTTCTCCTACTTTAATCTGATCTTTCTTTCCTACGTTGATTTCAAAAGTGACCATCCGAGCGTCAGCGGCCTTCCGGTCATTTGACTTACGATCACCGGTATTTCGGTCTGCTCTGGCTCGGGGCGCTTTGGCCTTTCCTTCGCGATGACGCGTTGACTCGACATTGATGTCGTCTTTACCGTTCGCGCTCATGGCATCCAACGATCGCGTGATCAGTTTTGCCATCAGTTCTTCCTTTGAAAGATGTTCTAAATGGTCTTGGATCGAGTAGACCCAACTGCGCGCCTCATCACTGGCTTCGGCCATCATGACCTCATTGACGATGTGCTCTACGCGCTTCATCTTCACCTCGCCCAAGGTTGGAATACGCTCTCGCTCAAACTCAATCTTCAGCTTTCGACTCAGGTGTTCGATTTTATAAAGCTCTGAAGGAGGAATAATTGATATCGCAATCCCTTTGCGCCCAGCCCGTCCGGTACGGCCGCTGCGGTGTGTATAGAAGGCCAGATCATCCGGCAGATCGTAGTGAATTACATGCGTCAGCTGATCCACATCGATACCCCGCGCTGCCACATCGGTTGCAGCAACCAATTGCGTTTGTTGCTTTTTAAACTTGCGCATCACCGTATTTCGCTGAGCCTGTGAGAGGTCACCATGAAGGGCATCAACGGCATAACCAGCATCGGACATGCTGGTTGCTAAGCGCTGGGTTTCGGCCTTCGTACGGCAAAAAATCAACCCATACATCGACTGATCGCGGTCAATCAGTCGCTGGAGGGCAATTTCACGATCTCCTTTCTTCACCAGTGCATACCGGTGCGAGATATCCGTGTTGACGTGATGCTTCTCTCCTACACCCACCTCCTGATAATCGTGCATGTAGTTTTTGATGATCCGGCGGATGTCTTCAGGCATGGTGGCAGAAAAAAGCCACGTGTGCTTTTCTGATCCAGTTGAGGACAAAATGGTATCGATGTCCTCCTTGAACCCCATGTTCAGCATTTCATCCGCTTCGTCAAGTACTACCCATTTAACCTCTTGCAATTGAAGCGCTTTACGATTCACCAAATCAATCATTCGGCCTGGAGTAGCAACAACGATTTGTGGACGATTTGACTTGAGATTCTTGATTTGAGCTGTTATCGGCGCACCACCATACACCACAGTGGTTTGGATGTGCTTCAGGTGTTGCGAAAATGCCTTGAGCTGCTCTTCGATTTGCTGCGCCAACTCTCGTGTTGGAGAGAGCACGATGGCTTGCACTTTGTCGCTGGATCCGTCGATCTTCTCGATCAATGGAATTCCAAACGCAGCCGTTTTGCCTGATCCCGTGCGGGCTAAGCCCAAGAAATCGGTTGGATCACCCAACAGCACCGGAATGGTTTTTTGCTGGATCTCGGTTGGGGTTGTAATGGAAAGTGAGTCGAGAGCTTTGACGATGTGAGCGTCAATCCCTAAGTCGTGAAAAGTTTGCAATGTGCCTAAAATCAGGCGCGAAGGTAGACCGATTGAAAAGATTGACGTGTGTTTCTTTAAAACTATTCTTCCGAGCCTCCTACTGAGGGAATGAACCGACGTACTTCGCCCATCAATGGAATTGTATTCGCATTTGCTTCACACACCTCTTGGTTGGTTTCAACTTCGAGGAACGGTTGAAACCATCACCCACGCACAGTGGATTAATGAAGAAGAAGCAGTGGTTGGTAGATCAGGGGCTAAGTTGAATTGGAACCTTGACGCTGAAGCGCAGTTTGAAGCGTACTTTGCGGGGACCAGAAAGCAATTCAATCTTCCGATTCGATCAGATTTCCCGGAAGAGTTCAAGCGAACCTATGATGCTATCTCGGAGATCCCTTATGGTAAAACGACTGGAACAAAAGACTTAGTAAACCGGCTTGACATTTCTGAGAACCAGGTGCTCTCAGCGATCATTTCGAATCCTTTGTTAATGCTCGTTCCCTGCCACAGAATTCTTGCCGATTCGGATGGTCGACTTCTTTTTTCAGGAGGAAAAGAACGCCATGAGTGGCTGGGTAAGTTCGAATCGGAGAACGCGCTTCAGTTAGCACTATTCGGTTGATCGTCAGCGCAATGCACTTCAGTAGACATCAACTCTCCTTTGCGTTGCTTCATTCCAAGAATTTGTGCAATCCGCAACAACTTGGAATGCTCAGTCCAAATGTTTTCCATGTCGAGTTCCTCGTATCCCAGCTTGTATGACTCTAGATACTTTTTATAGATCGTCTGATCATCCTGAATGAAGGAACCTACTTTGCTCACCTTCTGTAGAAAGAGATAGGCAACGTATTTATCTGCATAATCGGGTAGGTCTGAACGAATAAACCTGTAAGGTCTGACAGCAAATTCTAAACGGTCGTCAAGGTCCTTGCTATGCTCGTTAAAATTCAATCCGACGCGCGGAACGGCATAAATGGGTAGATTACTCTCCTTGGTTCCATTCCGCTTGAGCACGGGCAACCCAATTGGTTCACCTATATCTCCTCCATCTTCAAAAAGCTCCTTGAATACACGAATTGGACCATTGAAGATCGCCATATCTTCATCTCTACATATGGACCGCAGCTGCATGCTCCCATATGCTTCTCCATCACCTAAGGTTATGGAGGCACCTTCATCGGATAGCTGCCAGCGGCCAAAACTCAAGTGTGCTTTACTTTTCTTCGCAAATGGGTCTCGGTGCTCGAATTTTTCAGAGTAATAGTAAAGTTCCAATTCACATATGTGATATGATCCTTTGGGTGTAACTATTTTCCAATTTCGAATTAGGTCAGTAGCGGCTTTTTCAAAGGCTGGGAATACACACTCTGAAGCGCTTAAGGCAAGGATGTTTCGTAGCTGTTCCAAGGGCGGTAGATTCTAGCCATAGGTAGGCTAAATCTTGCATTTCCTTGGTGCTTCTAAAAAGGATTTAGATTGAAACCGTTTAAACTCGGACGAGCTATAGTTCTGTAGCGACGAAATTATAAACCGAGCTTCCGGAGTTCAGGGAGCTCGTCAAAACAGATCCAAAACATGTTCTTGAGACGGTCACAAGACTTGCGTTCTAGACTCACTACGATGCGTTCTTCGTGGTCAATAAGTCCTTCAACCCGCGAGATCATGCCATTAGGTATGTATCCCAGGATGTGCCATTCATTTCGGCAATAAGCTTTTACCGCTATGGTCGTATTGATGATGCCCATCACCTCAAGCTCCAAACGCATACCCTGAAAGAGGTATAGCTCAAAGATTTCCTCTGGTGCCAACTTGCGAATGGCCATCGCATAAGGCAAAGGCACATAGTAAGAAGGATCCTTGCGGGATAAACGTTTTTTGGACTTCATCAGTAGGTTCTTACGAAGATGAATAAAATAGGTTTAGCTGACCGGCTGCTCTAGTCCTTTTACTTCTAGACGACACGAAGCACCAATCCTTTCAAATAGGCACCTTCTGGATGACTTAACAACACGGGATGGTCGCTCGGTTGTCTGCATTCCTGAAGTATTTGCACCTTCTTTCCTGCTTGAATGGCAGCACTTTCTACAGCCCCTTTGAACAGGTCGCGATCGATGACTTGAGAACAGGAAAACGTAAAGAGTATTCCTCCACGCTGCAATTGAGCAATTGCGGCTTGGTTGATCCTCCGATACGCCTGAATCGCATTGTGTCTTGCACTTTTATGCTTCGCAAAAGCAGGAGGGTCCAAAATGATCAGATCAAATTTTTCATTAAGCGCTTCCAAATATTTCACAGCGTCCACTTTCAACGTTCGATGCGCATCGCATCCATTGAGCGACGCATTCTCCTCAGCAAGTGATAAAGCATCTGCCGATGCGTCAACGCTCAAGACATCCATTGCCCCGGCGCGCAAGGCCGCCATGCTGAAACCACCTGTGTAGGAGAATACATTCAAGACCCGCTTTCCCTTGGCAAACTGTTCAACCAAGCTTCGATTCTCACGTTGGTCTAGAAAAAACCCAGTCTTCTGCCCTCCTAACATATCGATGTGATACTTTATTCCGGATTCGCGGACGAGAATTCTTTCTCGGACTTCGCCTCTCAAAACGCGCACAGATGATTTGTCGGTAGGTTTGAGCAATACATTAGAGAATCCAATCGACTCGAGCGACGTGGCAATCACCTCCACACTGCGTTGCATCCCAGCTGAATGCGGTTGAACCACCGCGACCTGATCGTAGATATCGACGATGAGACCAGGTAAAAGATCGCCTTCTCCGTGAACGAGCCGATAACAATCGGTCTCACGGTTCGGCAATCCCAACTCCTTTCTGAAATTTAAAGCCTGACTCAAGCGACCTTCAAACCAAGCAGCATCGATGGTTTCATCTTCGTAACTCAGAATTTTTGCCGCAAGCGAAGCCTTTGCATAATGCGCCAGACCAAGAAACTGATCGCCAGAAGCAACAACGCGCACCACATCTCCTTCTTGTGGGTTTCCGAGCTCGCGTTGGATCGCTCCTGAAAAGATCCACGGATGAAATCGTTGAACCGAACGTTCTCGACCTTTCTTTAATACGATGACAGGTGTGTTCATCCTCGAACGATGATTTTATGCTTAATAATGACTCCTGGCCCATCTACAACCAAATTGTAGACCCCCCACTCAAGCTTCCTTGTGGGAATTCGGATCCGTTGTCGACCCAATCCTAGGAGCTTCGTTTGCTCGTATTGAGCCTTAGCGCTCAAATCGTTGAGAGACAATTTAAAATCACCGGCTTTTGCCACGAAGAGATCGAACTCAATGACTGTTCCTTGTCTGACCACTTCGGGCAACGTAGTAGTAATCCCGGTTTTGGTTGACTGTCCGGATATTGCCACACCTTCAGTAAAAAGAGAATCCAACCACAACGAGGCACGCCGAAACACTTCAAGGTTCGAGCTGTCGCGCGCATCAAGTCCGCTCTTCAGCTCAAATGTTTTCACCCAGTTACCATCCCGGATGAGCGACTCAATCAACGTGTCCGGTCGTTGCTTTGGATAGAAGAGCACACCAACACTGCATGCGGTGTCAAACTCCAGATGATTGCCTTTCGGGTTCACAAGTAGAACCTGCTTGGATTTCCCCAATGGAACCTTCTCGTCCATGCCAAGATTCGCCAAGATGAATTGGCCCCTCGAGACTGTGGTATAATTGGTCCATAGCGAGCTGTTCAGTGGACAGCTCGGATCGATGCTAATGAGATGAATGCTCTTCTGTTGAATCTTGTGAAGCCAACTCCAGCTCTGCGCAAGACTATCGCGCTTTGAGCCGTCCTCGATCGCGTCGCAGACCACAAAACTAGGCACCGTAGTATCAGCGGATATAAAGTTGATGTAGCTGCAGTAAACCGCTCCTTTCGGAAGTGCACTCTCGCTCGAACGTTCCAATTGCTGTGCAGCAAGGAACATCGGTAAAAATAGGAACAGCATCACCAGAGCTCTCATCATCGGGCGGCAAAAATAACAATGTGCGCATGCAGCCTAAGCGATTGAGGATTCATACTTTCGCGGCCCGAATTCAAAGGAATACAATGGCAGGAAACAGAACTTTTACGATGATCAAACCGGAAGCTGTCGCAAACGGCCACACCGGTGCAATATTGGCTAAAATTCAATCGGCAGGATTTCGACTTGTTGCGCTTAAGAAGATGCTTTTAACGGAAAGCCGCGCAGGCAAATTCTACGCAGTGCACAGTGAGCGACCATTCTATGGAGAATTGGTCGAGTACATGTCTTCGGGACCGATCGTGGCAGCCATTCTCGAAAAGAACAACGCAGTTGAAGATTTCCGCACGCTGATCGGCGCAACAGATCCGAGCGAAGCTGCCGACGGAACTATTCGAAAGATGTTTGCGGAATCAAAAGCAAAGAATGCGGTTCATGGAAGCGACAGCGACGAGAACGCAGGCATCGAAAGCGCCTTCTTCTTCTCAGACTTGGAGCAGTTTTAATGCAGGTCGAAGACAAGAAATTCTTTTTGGGGACGATCGCGCTCATGCGCACCCTTGAGCCTGATCAGCAGCCGCTATGGGGGTCAATGACTCCTCAGCACATGGTCGAGCACATCGTTGGTTCTTGGCGGATATCCAATGGTCGCGCCAAGGTGAAATCCCTATTGGACGGTGAACAGCTTGAAGAGCGACGAGCATTCATGTTCTCAGATGCACCATATCCCAAGAACCTGATGAACCCGATGTTCTTAGGTGGACTCCCCCCGCTTAGGAAAGCGAGCCTTGAGGAAGCCATTGACCAGTTGGAAGATGAGATGAGCACTTTCTTCACATACCATGAGCAGCATCCCGGTGCCGAGGAGATCCATCCGATTTTCGGGAGACTTGATTACAATGGGTGGTTGACGTTTCAGACCAAGCACATGAAGCATCACCTCAGCCAATTTGGCTTGCTTTAATCGATGAGTCTTTCTGATGAAATAGCTAAGCGGAAAACGTTCGCTATCATCTCCCACCCGGATGCGGGTAAAACCACCTTGACCGAAAAGTTTCTGCTGTTTGGCGGCGCGATTCAAACTGCAGGTGCCGTTAAGTCAAATAAAATCAAGAAAACCGCCGCGTCCGATTTCATGGAGATCGAACGCCAACGGGGTATTTCGGTTGCGACTTCGGTCATGTCTTTCGAGTACCGCGACCATTTGATCAACCTTCTGGACACCCCTGGTCACAAGGACTTTGCCGAGGACACATACCGCACTTTGACTGCAGTCGACAGCGTTATAGTTGTCGTAGACAGCGTGAATGGTGTCGAAGAACAAACAAAGCGCTTGACGGAGGTATGCCGAATGCGCGATACACCGATCATCATCTTCATCAATAAAATGGACCTAGAAGGTCGGGATCCCTTCGATTTGTTGGATGAACTTGAAAGTCACCTCAATATCAAGGTTCGCCCGCTGAGTTGGCCGATAAATAAGGGAAAACAGTTCAAGGGTGTTTACAACCTGCATACACAATCGTTGAATCTTTTTGAAGCCAGCAAGACAAAGGTTGCTGATGAAGTACTCTCCTTCAAAGACCTCAGCGAGCCCAAACTCGATGACTTGTTGGGCGCTGATGCCGATCAGTTGAGGGAAGATGTCGAGCTGGTAGAAGGCGTTTACGAACCGCTCAACAATCAAGAATACCTGGACGGAAAGCTTGCACCTGTGTTTTTTGGAAGCGCCGTGAACAATTTCGGAGTAAACGAAATGCTCAACACGTTTGTGGACCTGGCTCCAACGCCTCAAAAAAGGCCAAGCAGTGCGGGACCAGTCGACCCCTTTTCTAAGAAATTCTCTGGATTCATTTTTAAGATTCACGCCAATCTTGATCCGAATCACAGAGATCGGATCGCATTTCTAAGAGTGTGTTCGGGAACCTTTGAGCGCAACAAGTTCTACCACCACACACGTCTTGACAAAGACATACGATTCAACAACCCTTACTCTTTCCTAGCGCGAGAGAAAAGCGTGGTCGACACTGCCTATCCCGGCGACGTCATTGGTCTATACGATACAGGAAATTTCAAAATCGGTGACACGCTTACGGAGGGCGAAGATTTTGTTTTCCAGGGAATTCCGAGCTTTTCTCCCGAGATCTTCCGGGAGGTGGTGAACCAAGACCCAATGAAATCAAAGCAATTGGACAAGGGTGTGCGACAACTTACAGACGAAGGCGTTGCCCAGTTGTTCATCCAGCAACCTGGAAGTAAGAAGATCATAGGGACAGTCGGAGAACTCCAATTCGAGGTCATTAAATATCGATTGAACCAAGAGTATGGTGCTGCGTGTGAGTTGGTTCCTAAGAACTTTTATAAAGCATGCTGGATCACCACAACAGATGCAGCACAGCTGGATGAGTTCATTCGAATCAAGGCCGCCGAGGTAGCTTTTGATAAAGATGAGAATCCTGTCTTTCTTGCTCCTTCGGCCTGGATGCTGCAAATGGCGCAGGAGAACTACCCCAAGCTCACCTTCCACTTTACTTCGGAATTTAAAACCGCCGAAAAAAGTGCTTGATTCATATAATCGCTTATTTTGGCAGCAGATTTCGGCCATTGAAACCCCCTATAAACACGGGCTTTCGGCAAATTCGGCTGAATCGAATATTTACTATTTTTGACCCACTTTGATACCTGAAATCTCTAGTAACCTCATGAATAACTACCTCAAAACCATTCTTCTTTTCGGAGGGATTTCTTTTCTGCTTTCGTCCTGTGGTGGCGAGTCAGCCAAGGATGAAACTGCAATCCCTGAAGAAGATTCTGCGGCAGTTCAACCTGCAACAAACCCAATTGGATTTGGCGATGCTGGTAACACAGTATATGCGGTTCCGAGCCCGAATGAACTTTTTTCGATCATCAAGGACAGTGAGCTCCCTTACAAGGATGGCTTGATTTCCACAGAAGCACAGAATTATTCATCATCCAAGGACCAGGCATTGAACTTTGGAAGAATTACGGCCGACATCGCTTACACTGCCTCCTATGAGAAGTTTCAGGAGTCCATGGCCAACTTCGATAATTTAAGAAAGATCGGAGATGATCTCGGTATCGGATACGTCTTTGATGAGCTCATGGTGAATCGTGTGAAGAACAACATGGATAACGTTGATTCCCTCGAGGTGATTTCCAATGATTCGTATCAGCGGATTATAGGGATGCTCGAAGAGAATGAGAAAGGTTCAACCCTAGCCATCATTGCCGCTGGAGGTTTTGTAGAAAGCATTTACATCCTTACCAATCTTGTTGGAGAATACAAAGCAGAAAGTGATGTCATTCAGCGACTGGCAGATGAAAAGCTTGTGTTGGAAAACATCACAGATTATCTACTCCAACATGAAGAAGAAGCCCGGGTCAAAGAAGTGTTGACTGAACTTCAACCTTTGAACAACGTTTTTCTTGGCCTCCAAGAAGTTGAACATACCGATGCGAAGTCCGTAAAAAACGACAAAGTAGTATTGGGAGGAACGAAAGTGAAGATGACTAAAGAGGATTTCAATAAGGTTAAAGAACTGTCTACGGCCTATCGGAATTCGTTCGCAAATCCAAGTAAGAGCTAAACATGAAAGGAAGAATTTTTCTAGGACTTACAATAGCCATCGCTGGATTACTCACCTTGCCTCTTCAGGCACAGGAATGCAGCAATTTTCATAAGAGAAAGTGCTACGGATCAGAGAATCCATACATGCGCTACAACACCCAGTCGAAAAGCGGAATGTTCGTGCTCGGGCACACTTCTGATTTGGTATTTGTAGCGCATTCAGGACAAGATTATCGTGTGAGTCTCTGCCAAGACAAGAAGGTCGAGGAGCCACTGAAGTTTCAAGTAATCGATGGTCGTTCAAACGAAGTTTTGTTTGATAATCAAGAAGCGCAGCTCGACGTTCCACCTGCTGAAGGTGAGGACCCGGAAGATGCAGGATTACCTCAATACTTCGAGTTCAGTGCAGACGCGACCAAAAAGATCATTATCCGAATCACCGCTCCTGGCCCGCCTCCTGAAGAAGGAGCCGAAGGAAAACGAGGCAAGAAAGAAGAGCCGAACCCAGAAGATCTGTTCTGCGTTGGCGTACTGCTTGAAAATATGCCTTCACCGAAGCTTGGATTCTAGCATTAAAGCCCTCCACGAGAGGGCTTTTTTATTGGACGACGATGAGCTTGCTTCTTGAAGCACCGTCCCTCAACATGACGCTCAACAAATAGACTCCTGCATTCAACCCACTCACCTCAATCGACTTGAGGTTTTTAGGTTGCGTCCAAGCTTCGCGCAAACACACCCTTCCTTGAAGGTCTTGCACGAAGACTTCCTGAACGGCCTCATGAAGCTGGTTTGACTCCAAGTAGACCTCAGAGCTGCAAGGATTCGGATACATGATGAATTCTGGATAATCGTGTGGAGCGTACTCCTCAAAATCTAAGCGCTGAACATCCGCGATCCGAGTGAAGTTGTGCGTCAAGCCTCCATATGTAAAACAACTACCGGCAATGTAAGAGAGCGACATACCACGCACCTCACCCAGCGGCAACGAAGGCAACTCCTGCCATTCTTCGGACGCTCCATCAAAGTAATACGCCTCAGACAAGAGGGTTCCATCCGCGCTCTCACCACCGGCAAGCACGGCGCCATGAGCTGTCGTCACCGCAGCCGCATAACTTCTGGCAGCACCTGGATACGCATCCAGTTCATACCACTCACCGCTCACTGTATTGTACTTCCAAACGTCACCATGTACAGCTTCCGAGGAACGCCCGAGCAATACGTAACCGTAAATCCCATGGCTGAAGGAGATCATCTCATCTCTTCCTTGAAAGGGCATGTCAACCTCATACATCCACTGTTCAATTTCAGCATCAAACCTCCAACAATCTGAAAATTTGAGGCTGTCGTTTCGACCACCGCACATGTACGTTCGTTCGCCTACCGAAAATGTTGTCGCCGCCGCCCTTCCTGACCACGGCGCTACAGAGCTCGATAGCCATTGCCGTGATTCGGTATCATATGTCAAAACCTCATTCGAGTACGCGCTATTTCCTAGATCCCCCGCAATGACATATACATATTGACCGTGCACGAACGCTGAGGCATATTGCCTGGGCATACCAGGAATAGCTTCCATCTCTTGCCAGGTTTCATGTGTTGGATCAAATTGCCACCAACGGTTTGACAACTCGTATGCTTGATTGATTCCGGTGCCACAATAGATGATTCCGTTCGAAGCAACGCAAACTGCATCATCGATCCGCTCGTTCTCATCAAAAGGAAGAGCTTCCCATTCAGCATTTAAAATGCGTGATTGAGCCCAAACGGTATGAGCAAGGCCAAGCAGTAGGAATAAAAAAAGGCTCCGCATGTCAGAGCCTTGTAACGAAATATCTACAAGAAGATTTCACTACATCATCTTGAATCCTCCAATTTCTGCCACCTGCTGTTCCAACTGGGGCAGATTTTCTGGTTCCACAGACTTAAATTCACCGCGGATTGCATTGATCCACATTTTCGCTCGATCCGTCAGTTTGAAATCATCCGTCATCATTCTTCCGCGCATAACAAGGATTCCCATATCCGCGCCTTCGTATATGTAGTCACCTTCTCGCATGATTCTTAGGAAGAACGCTTCATTCATGGATTCCACAGCACGTCGATGGGTGTCCATCCGATCGAATGAAAGCTTTCCCTTCGAATCGATGTTGTAGATACCTGAGCGAGGAGCCGAGGTCAATTGTTTGATGCTGTCATCGGTGTGCTTGATGACCATTTGTCCCCAAGAATCGATGTTTTCAGGTAGATGCCAACGCTGATTGATGGCGTTCACGCTGATTTCATAATCCTGATCCATCCATTCCATGATGTGGAAAATGAAAAGCGGCGCATCTGCAAGAGCGAAAACGGCGTGATTCGTAATCGAGCTTGCCCCCGTTATTCTTGGATTCAACTCACCGAGGTAGAGCTCATCGGTGTCTATGTCGATGAGGAAATCCAATTCAAAATAGCCTTTGTATCCTTCCTTTCTCAACTGATCTCCAAACAGTTCTGCATACTTCTTCGCTTTCTTGCGAATCTTAGGTGTGAACACTCCTGCATAAATCTCATTGCCGCACCATCCACCTTTGTAAGGGGTTAACTCCTTAAACCCTACAAGCTCGGTCATAAGTGGCGCTACAATGGTTCCGTGTTGGGTCACACAGGCTTCCATCGCTGCGCCACGGCAGTTGATGCGCTTCATGACCTTCACTTCTTCCTCCTTGATGATCTCTTCAGCGTACTTTTTCCAATCGTCTTCATTGCTGATGAAGAATGTGGTATGGCCGCTGTCTCCAAAAGGCGTTTGAACAACCAACTCTTCCCCAAGGTGCTTCGAAACTTTTCGCAACGTCTCAAAACTGTCAACTTTGGTTAGGACGTTTGGCACCGTAGGTACACCAGCTTTGAGAGCCACTCGGTTGGTAACAACCTTGTTGTCGAGATGCGTTCGAAGTTTTGCTGGCGGGAAGATCAATTCCAAGCCAAGCTGCTTAGCCAACTCCTCTGTTCGCTCATCAAACATGAGGAAGAGTGCTTTGCCTGCAGTGCCATTGACTGAACGCTTGCGGATATACTCGACAATCTCCTTGTGCTCCAACATGTAGTTGACGATGTCTTCGATGCTTTGAAATTCCTCATGCGGCATTTCCTCCTTCGGCGAGAGCACATTCGGATGAAGCCCATCAAAGCATTCGATGTAACTGATGAACTTGAAACCCTTGATCCATTCGTCAGCACCTAGGAGATTGAAATTGGTTGCTGATATGAAATAGATCGGCGTCTCATTTCGATAGAAAAAACGACGAATGTCATGTACCCCTCTCAGCTTCTTTTCGAGTGGAGCCACTTCAGACTTCTTTCCTTTCTTCTTTTTCTTTTTGTCTTTGGACATAAGGTTCAGCTTAGCGTTTGAGAACAGACTCCTTGAATACCAAGAAGCCGAGCTCTGCATTGTATGAGTGAATTTCTTTAACGTCTAGCTCTTTCATGAACTGAAGTATTTCTTCCGTCATCACTTGACCGGGAACCAATATCGGAAACCCCGGAGGATATGGAATCACGAAAGATGCAGATACGACTGCTCTCCCCTTTTTCAAAGCGCGTTCGCAGGCGTCAATGGACATCGATTCGGTTGACTCGTGGTTGTAGGCGAGGAAGTACGCCTCACGCAAGTCTCCTTCAGGCGTGCCATTCAACTTGAAGCGATCGTGAAAGTGACTGAAATTGGGTAAAGCAGGAAGTTTCTTCGTATAGCGCGTCACCTTTTCAGCGTGGAGCTTTGCCTCTTGCACAGTGAAAGCTTCTGCGCGATCTTCCAATTGCTGAGCGATCTTGATTAAGACACTCGTCAATTTCGCCACTGAGCTCCGCGTGGTGCCGATATTGGTCATGAACAGCACGGTGTTCCGTGAGGTTTTGTTGACCTGAATTCCGAACTGATCCATGAGGTAGGCCTTCTTGAACGTATCGCCATCAATTCCGGTTCGTCCGATGTACAGGTTGATCTTGGTCGGGTCAAGAACAAATTCGTCTTGCTTCCATTCGCTCGTGATGTTTCCCCAACCTTTATCCTTGTTGTAATAGCGTTCGAAGCCCGATTTGCGATGTTCTATCGGGATAAGGTTTTCGACGCTGAGAATGTCGAAGTACTTCCTTAAAATTGGTGTATTTGCAATCTTCACGCGCAGCATCATAGCCCGCTCAATGGCACGTTCCACCAACTCATTGCCTTCAAGCTCTGCCTGCCTTCGCCCCATGTCAAGCGATGCCAAAATCTGATAAGACGGCGAAGTTGACGTATGCGTCATGTACGCTTCGATGAAAGGCCCTTCTACTTTCCTCGCAAAATCCTCATCATAGATATGAATCATCGAGCCTTGACGAAGGCTGGTGAGCGTTTTATGTGTTGATTGTGTAGAGTAAACCCGCACGCGAACCTGATCGGGATCAGGCATTCCGCTAGCTTTTCCTTTTTCGAGTGCCTTTGCATACTGCTCTCGGTACTCAGAAGAACGGAATTTGCGCTGAAGTCTCGCCGCTGCGCACATAGCAGTTCGCCTGCGGAAGGTTGAGGAGAACCGCGCATACCCAAACCATGCTTCGTCCCAGAGAAAGACCATGTCAGGTTTTATGGCCAAGACTTCCATCATGACCTTTTCAACATTATAGACAACACCATCAAACGTGCAATTGGTCAAGAGAAGCATCTTCACCTCATCCAGGCGACCAGCCTTTTTAAAGGCATTCAACTGGTGCTTGATCTCCTTCAATGGAACTGCGCCATACATCGAGTATTCTCGCAGGTGATACGAATCAAGATATACCGGTTTCGCGCCACAAAGCACCGTTCCGTAATGGTGGCTTTTATGGCAATCTCGATCAATCAGCACCACATCTCCAGGATGGAGCAATGCTTGAACAACGATCTTGTTCGCGGTGCTCGTACCATTGGTGACAAAGAAGCTGTGCTTACTACCAAAGGCGCGTGCTGCCATCCGCTGCGCCTTCTTCAGTGGGCCTGTTGGTTGTAGGAGAGAATCCAAACCACCGGTCGTTGCCGAAGTCTCTGCCAAGAAGATGTTCTTTCCGTAAAAATCCGCCATCTCACGGATCCAGTTGCTTTTGAAGATGCTGTTTCCTCTGGAGATCGGCATGGCATGGAATACGCCGGTGGGCCGCTTACTATATTGCACTAATGCATTGTAGAATGGGGTCTCAAATCGTTCGTCGATTCCCTTTAAGATGTTTAAATGGAGGTCGGTTAAATCCTCTTGTCGATAAAAGATGTTGCGAAAATGCTCGAGGGCACGGTCAGGAAGTTTCTCGACACTCAAGTCTGTTACAAGAAACAGATCCAATTCGGGCCGCAAGTCCCTGACTTTTTCACCAAGTGAGATTCCGATGGTTGAGGTGCGCTTCGCATGATGCGTTTCAGAAAGCACACCGCTCACAAGCTGCTTGATGTCCTTGCTGATACCTTGTGCACTAAACGGAAATGAATAGCGAATCACACATGTTTGAATGCTGTTGTTGAAGGAAAGTGCCATCAAAGCATCTTGAAAGGTCTTCACGACAACGACGTCATAGATAAAATCGTCCTCTTGGTCACGCAAGGCGCGCAATTGATGGCGAAGCTCCTCCTGCTCGTCATCATCAATGTCATTCACGAAAAGTACTTCGAAATAATGACGTTCCTTCTGATCCCGACGCTCGTAGTCGTCTTCGGAATCTAGTACCGGAATGGTTTCTGGAACATCATGATAATAGGCTCGGCTGACGAGCAAACGAACAAGTTCTTGCACCGTGTGCGAAAATGTCCGGTACTCATTGCGCTGAAGCACATCCACCATACCATTGATTCGATGAAGTCCTGGAAATGCCCAATAGCACTCAATTTCCTTGAGGCTTTTGATCGTCTCCTTCGTCTCCCTAAGGGTGAGTGCGAGCTGTTCGGTTGAAAGTGTGCCCGACTCTAAATTCTCGGCGTGGTCTTTCAACAGGTACCAAAGCTTGGTTCGGTACTCCGATACATTGTAGTATTTGCGGTAGGTTACATTACTTGCTTTCTTCGGCGTATCGGTCTTCGCAATCGTTGACATCAGTGTGACTTATATAGATCCGGGCTCACTGGGAAGTTCGTCGGAGCTTCTTTGCTGTAGGCTTGCTCCATTGAAGTCCGACGTTTTGGTTTCTCCAGTTGTCCCAAGGACTCTAAATAAGGAAAAGTTTTGTCCTTTTCATAAATATCGAAGTGGATTTTTCGATCTCTGAAACTTTTTAAAGTCTGCCCAAGCCGTAAAGTGCCCTTTTCACGGCTTTGTCGAACGCGGTCAACGTCGATTTCTAGCGGAACAATTTCCTCCGATGTATGGGCTTGATACAATACCCTACCGTCTGGTCCACAAACGATGGACTGGCCATTTCCACCAGCTACCAAGCCGTTAAAATCAAAGATGAAGCATTGATTGATTGCGGCTGACGCCCGAACGATGCTTAATTCAACCTCGCGATCAATGGTATTGGTCAGCGTCGGGTGAAGAATCACTTCAGCTCCTTGAAGAACCATCGTGCGTGTAGTTTCCGGAAACCACATGTCGTAGCAGATGCTCACGCCGAATCGGCCAACATTCGGAACGTCAAATAATAAGAACTCATCGCCACGGCTGACCCCCTCCTCGTATGGATAAAACGGGAACATTTTGCGATAGCGACCCACCACATGCCCCTGAGGATTGTACACGGTTGCCGTGTTAAAGACTTTGCCGTTCTTCTTTTCAAACGCTGAACCTGGGAGCAACCAAATCCCATGCTTTCGCGCCATTTCACCGAACTCTTCATCGTATGCTTCCGTCTCGGCAGCAAAGGCTGTTAGAGGACCACGTACGCAGAGTTCAGAGAACATTACCATCTCAACCCATGGATAGATGCTCATCAGAACATCCAATTTGTACTTCATCATCGGAATGTTGCTATGAGCCCCGCTCACAGCCATTTGCACCCCTGCAATTGCGAAATTTTTCATCTATTCAAAGATTAGGCTCTCCCGGTAAGTCGCATCAATTCTTCCTCGATGATCGAGAGGCCCTTGTCAAGTTGTTCGTCGGTAATTACGAGTGGACTAAGGACACGAATCACGTTTTTATGTGTTCCGGCACTTAAAAGAATTAATCCACGTTTCGCGCAAGCGTGCATCAAGTCGTGACAAAGTTTAGCGCTCGGCTTGAACGGGTCGCCGTCTTCAACGAGTGGAAAAGCGATCATGGCACCCAAACCGCGCACTTCACCGATTTCTGGACATTTCTCGCGCAACGTCTCAAAGCGTTCTCGGCAAATGTTCCCGATGCGCTCACCAAGTGCATTGATATTGATGTCTTTCATGTACTGGATGTTCGCCAACGCAGCCGCCGCACACACAGGATTACCTGGATAGGTGCCGCCAATGGTGCCCGGTGTTGCTGCATCCATAATGTCTGCCTTTCCAATGACACATCCAATAGGCATTCCTCCACCCATAGACTTGGCCCACGTACTGATATCAGGTGTTACGTTATAGTGCTGGTAGGCAGCCCATTTCCCTGTGCGCCCGAACCCACTTTGTACTTCATCCAATATCAGCAGAATTCCGAACTCATCACAGATGTTTCGAAGTTCCTGCATGTAGGCTTTTGGCATTGGTACAAAACCACCTTCGCCGAGCACTGGCTCGACAATAATTGCGGCGCAATTGTGTGGATCCAATGTGGTCATCAAGGATTCCCGTAGCAACTGAATCTCACGTTGCACGAAATCGTCATAGCTTAAGTTTCTTCCATATCGAAAATGGTTCGGATATCGAAATCTGTAGACTTCTGGAGCAAAAGGTCCGCAATTGAGCTTATACGCTGGTTTCGCTGTTAAAGTCATCGCCATCATTGTGCGTCCGTGGAAGGCGTCGGTAAAACAGATGATGCCTTGACGCTTTGTAGCCTGACGGGCAATTTTGATCGCGTTTTCAACCGACTCTGCGCCAGTACAGGTCAGCATCACCTTGGTTTTTTCACCATGTGGAAAGAGCTCGATCAATTCCTCAGCAAGCTTCATATACACGTCGTACGTCGCAACATTGAAGCAGGTATGAATGAGTTTTTCAGCCTGTGCTTGAATGGCTTTTACAACCGGTTCAGGGCAGTGTCCAGAGTTGAGAACACCAATCCCACCTCCAAAGTCAATGAGTTCCCGACCTTCTGCATCCTCGATGATGGCTCCTTTCGCCCGAACGGCGGTAGATGGATTAAACACGCCTACGCCATTCGTCACTACTTCACTCCTCCAATCAAACAATGCTTGATTGGTCATCTTCTCAACTGTTTCCATGCTTCTATTCTTGCTTGAAATTTGAAAGCAAAGGTAGAATTAGAGCGCGGGTTGGAATCGACTTCCAAGAGAATTATTTATAGGATGAAACCAGACTTAGAGCGCTATTAATCAAGTGTCTACCTTTACGTGTCCCCAGTTCTCACCTCTTTTGATCCGGTTCAATTGCATTTCGGATATCCCAAACTGCTTCGCTATGATCTTTAGCCTTGTTTTACGCTTAGGATCGAAGATGCGCTTCTTGATCAACCGGACCTTGGTTTCGTCCAATTTGGAGTTGGTCACCTTGCCGATGGTGCTGCGCCAATTTGGATTTTTATGCTGATGGGCTTCTTTCTGCTTTTTGGTAGCCCAGCAGAGGTTGCTCACAGGATTGTTGAGCTTATCGTAGTCTAGATGCAAGACAAACCTATGATCCTTCGATTCGGGTGTGAGAAACGTTTGCGCGATCAATCGATGGACATACCGAGATGTGGATTTCCCGTCAGGTTTTCTCAAATTGATGGTATAATATCCCTCAATCTGCGAGAAATTCATCTGCTTCTTCGATCCGTCTGGATACGTACGGCGCACGCGACCATAGCTGGAAACCTCTATGATAAACTTAGAGTCAACTTTTTCACCCAGGTCAACGAAACGCCATTCTTCGTTGTAGTAGGTCTCTTTCATGTGTAGCAATTGACCTCAACCAAAAAGTATGGCAATCAACATGTAACGTGACGAATGTAACTATTTCCAATGAAGCACAAAATCAGGCCGTGCGCACCCCATCGGTTGTCAATTGACACCGACACGGTACTACCTTCGCACTCCATGGAGCTACCATCAAAACTCTTAGAGCGCACTGTTTCCTTCTTTGAGCGATTACCAGGTGTTGGAAGGCGTACTGCCTTGCGATACACCCTCGAGGTTTTGAAAATGAATGCCGAGGATGCGCGTGCTTTCGGAAAGAGCATCGCCTCGCTTCCGGATGAACTTCAGTTTTGCAACACGTGCCATAACATCTCCGATGGTGAAACCTGCGAAATCTGTTCAAACCCTAAGCGCGACGATGGAGTCATCTGTGTTGTTGAAGACATTCGGGATCTGTTGGCACTCGAATCTACCGGACAATTTTATGGAGTTTACCACGTGTTGGGTGGGGTCATATCACCGCTTGATGGCGTAGGGCCAAGCGATCTGCACATAGAATCATTGATCAATCGTGCATCTTTAGAAACCTGTAAGGAAATCATCTTTGCTCTTCCTTCGACGATGGAGGGCGATACAACCTGTTTTTACCTATTCAAGCGGATGAAAGACCGTTCGATCAACATCACATCCATTGCCCGTGGAGTAGCAATTGGCAATGAGCTTCAATATACAGACGAACTCACATTGGGAAGATCGATCCAAGGCAGAATTCCTTATGAGACATCCATGAAGTCTTCATGACAGTGAAGCTGAGCATCGTCATAGTCAACTACAACGTCCGGTATTTTTTAGAGCAATGCCTCCGTTCTGTCATCAGTGCTTCGAAAAACCTGGAAATGGAAATAATTGTCGTAGATAACAACTCGACGGACGGTTCCAGAGAAATGATGCAGCAATTGTTTCCAGACGTGACGTACCATTTTCTGGATGAAAATTTAGGTTTTTCTAAAGGCAACAACTACGGAATTACCCGTAGTTCAGGTGAATATGTTCTTCTTCTGAATCCAGATACGGTCGTTGCCGAGGATGCCCTTGATTTGGCCGTAGGCTTCATGGATTCCCATATTGATGCCGGTGGATTAGGTGTGCGAATGATCGACGGCACCGGCCATTTTCTGCCTGAAAGTAAGCGCGGGCTCCCTACTCCATCAGTGGCTTTTTACAAGGTGTTTGGATTGGCCAGCCTCTTTCCATCCTCAAGGCGCCTTGCGAAATACCATTTGAGTTACCTCGATGACCGTATGACGCACGAAGTCGAGATTCTTAGCGGTGCATTTATGATGATGCGGCGTTCGGCGCTCGACAAGGCAGGCCTGTTGGATGAAACCTTTTTTATGTATGGTGAAGACATCGATCTCTCCTATCGTTTAATCAAGGCGGGATACAAGAACTATTACTTCCCGAAATCACGGATCATTCACTACAAGGGAGAAAGCACAAAAAAAGGGAGCGTCAACTATGTCTTCGTTTTCTACCGCGCCATGATCATATTCGCCCGGAAGCACTTCGAACGTGGCCAGGCATCGACGTTTGGATTTTTCATACATCTGGCGATATATTTCAGAGCATTTCTTGCATTGATCAGTCGACTGTTCGGGAATTCTTGGCAGCTGATCCTTGATGCGCTGATCGCTTACGGATCCTTCTTATTCATTACCTCTTGGTATGCCGGCTTTGCAGACAAAAACTTTGACCTGCCTTTTGTCTCCGTCTTGTTGATCATCTACACCGGAATCCTTTCGGTTGTGCTCTTATTCTCCAACGTTTACGACCAAAACTTTCGAGTTTTCAGATTGTTTCGAGGGTGGTTCTTTGCCATGCTTATGTTGCTCGGGGCTTATGCTCTTCTACCTGAGTCGATTCGATTTTCACGGGCGGTAGTTTTGATCGGAAGCGGCATGTCGCTCCTTGGAGGGCTCGCTTGGAGATTTGCGTTACACGCGCTGAATCAAAGATCCTTTCCATTGAACCGTTCTAGATTTCTTAAAACGCTGGTAATTGGAACCGAGAGATCGCTGGACCAAGTCACAACACTGCTGGCACAGCACGACATGAAACCATCGTTCATAGCCGGGGTGCATCTTGCATCAGACACGCACTATCCAAAAGGCTTTGTAGGTTGCATCGATCACCTGACTCAAGCCATCGAGGATTTCAGAATCAATGAATTGATTTTTGATCTAAGGGAGGTGCCGTTTGGCGAAATGATGCAGAGGATGGATGAACTGCGGGATTTCCGAGTATCGTTCAAAATGGCCCTAGGCTCTCCGTTATTTATTGTAGGTAGTCAAGAGGCTTTGGCTCCTTTTGATCAGATTCGTATGGGTTGGCGTAAAAACCTAAACCTGCAATCCATTCGAAGATTGAAACGGTTGTTTGACATCCTTACTTCGATCCTCTTTACTTTATTAAGTCCAATTCTTTTGCTCTTCATCGATCAAAAGCTGGGTTTCTTGCGCAACATTGTGCTGAGCCTTTTCGGCAGACAGAGTTGGGTTGGATTGGATCCTCGAGGGAAACACGTATTGCTGCCAAAATTGAAACCCGGGGTAGCTTTTGAGTTGATGAATGTCATCTTGCCAGAAAGCGATCAACAGCAAAGTCTAGATCAAAACATTCAATATTTGAGCAGGTATACTCCTTTCAGCGACGGCGCCCTTCTTTACCGGCATCTTCACGCCCTTGGCAAGCGGGCTGTCTGAACGACAAGGAAACCTCTTAACTTTGAACGCCGTGAAAGAAAGGCTCAAGCGATTATCTGTTTTTGTTATGCTGACCTCCATGCTTCTTAGCAGTTGCATGATTTTGGACGGAAGCAATTCCTACCGTAAAAAGAACAAGTGCTGCGGCATCATCAAATGCGACATGCATCGACGTGGTCAAAAGATGAAGCACAAGAAAGCCGTCACCGGACACAAAAGCCTTCAGAAAAAGGAGCAACGGATCAAACGCGGCTGGTAATCAGCGGTAGATCTTGCGCTTATCCAACTCCTTTCGGTAGCGAATGGCATTGTTGGTGTGCTCTCTCAAGGAAGTTGCAAAGTTGTGGTAACCGCTAAAATCTTCCTTGGCGCACATAAAAATGTAGTTGTGCTCTTCGGCATTTAAAACAGCATCGATGGAGGATACTTCAGGCAGGAGAATTGGTCCGGGAGGCAATCCTAAATTCTTGTACGTATTGTATGGTGAGTCGATTTCTTTATCAACTTTCCACACTCTGCGCACGCTAAAATCTCCTTTAGCGAAGATCAAGGTCGGATCTGATTCGAGTGGCATGCGCTTCTTCAGCCTATTCAAGTAAAGGCCCGCCACCATTGGTCGTTCATCTGCGTGCGCCCCTTGTTCCGCCTGTACGATCGACGCAAGTGTACTCACTTGAGATTGACTGAGCCCGAGTTTCGACGCCTTCTGCTTTCGGTCATCGCTCCAAAAGCGTTTGTATTCCTTGGCCATCCTTGTGATGAATTCGTCAGCGGTTGTGTTCCAATAGAACTCATAGGTGTTAGGAATAAACATCGTGATGAACGTCTCTGAATTAAAACCGTAGTGCGAAGCGACGGCACTGCTGTTCAGCTTATCGAGAAGCTCAAGACTATCAACCTCAATGTAGCGCGAAACTGTACCTGCCAATTGCGTCTTTGTGCGGACGGATTTGATGACCATCCTGACCGGTTTTTGCTCACCGCTTCTCAATAAGTCCACCAGCTGATTGTTGTTCATTCCATCCAGGATAATGTATCGGCCGGGCTTCACCAAAGCAGGATAGCTCTTACGTTCTGCAACCCATTCAAAGCTGGATTGATCGGCAATGATGCCTTCTTCTGCCAGCGCTCGAAGAACATCGTTGTAAGTCCAATGGCTGTGAATGAAAAATTCCTTGGACGAAGCCTCCAGATCAACGTTGGTTGCGAATATCCGCTGATACACATCCCAGCCGATGTAGGCGCCAATGACCAGGATAAATGCAACTACAGCAAACAGAAATCGCTTCATATTCACTCCTTCTGCATCCTTTGGAAGATGTACTGGTCTAGAAATCGTTGTCCATCCCAAAGCCAGTCACGCCTTACCCCGTTCTGATGAAAACCAACTACCTCGAACAGATGACGGCTTGCATCATTGCTCTCGGGCACCTCGGCATAGAGCATATGCATGTCCAGCTTTTCAAAACAGTATGCCACGAGTGTTTCCAACGCGTCTTTGCCAAAGCCCTTTCCCCTGCTGGCCTTATCTATTAAAATTCCAATTCCGACACGCTGATTTTTGGGATCAAAGTCATACAGATCAATGCAGCCGACGACCTGACCAGCTTTCGAAAGAATCATAAGGCGAAGTTGCTGATCTTCATAAATATCCTGACCACCTTCAACAAAGGCCTGAATCTGCTCGCGCGAATAAGGCGCCACCGTGTTGCTCACCAACCAGTGCTCGGGGTCGTTCTCCCAGCCTAAAATCAAATCAACATCCTTAATTTCAGTTGACCGCAAGGTAATATGCTTTCCATCGAGTTTCATCGCTTCACAAATCCTTTGAACACGAAGGTTGCGGGGCCTGTTTTCCAGATTTCCGAGTAAGCGCCATTCTCTTCCGCGAACCGAACGGAGAGGTTACCGCCCCGCGCCTTGAGATGTACTTCATTGTCGGTCCAGCCCCATGCATGCGCAGCAATAGCGGCGGCGGTAACTCCCGTACCACATGCCAAGGTTTCATCTTCAACGCCTCGCTCGTATGTTCTGATTCGTATCAGGTTCTCGCCTTTTTCAACGAAGTTGACGTTTACTCCTTCTTGCTTGAATTGTTCGCTGTATCTGATGACCCTTGCTTGATCCACTAGATTCATTGAATCGAGCTCCTTGGCTTCCAAAACAACATGTGGAGATCCGGTGTCTATGAAGAGCATTCCATTACCAAGGTCTTTTACAGTAGGAACATCGATCATCTTGAGCGCAACCTGCTTATCTTCTTGAATGAGTGCGTCGTGTGGTCCATCAACCGCAATGAAGCGGGCCTCGCTCTGTACAATGCCTAAATCTTGTGCAAAACGGGTGATGCATCTACCTCCATTTCCACACATAGAACTCGGCCGGCCATCTGCATTGTAATACTTCATCCGATAGTCAAATCCGCTTTCGTTTTGAAGCAACATGAGACCGTCAGCACCAATTCCGAAATGGCGATCACATAAGCGCTTTACCCATTCAACTTCGTTCACTGGAAATATACCAGCTCGATCATCCACCAGGATAAAGTCGTTTCCAGCCCCCTCATACTTAAAGAATTCCAGCATTTCGTTGCGTCAATTTTCGTTTTGACAGTCGTCTGCGAAGTTCGTATTTTGTTTAAGTCTGAGTCTAACATTAATTAACATGACAAACGCAACGCTGGCGCGGCTTTGGCAGTTATTTTGATCAAGGAATATTCAAAGAGATTACCATGAAAAAGACCATAGGATACTTCATCGCTGCGTTCACCGGCGCCGTTCTAGCTGGAATTATTGTAAGCAAGTCAACCCAAGATCAACTTGACCGAATAGAGGCCATCGGAGCGCTGAGATCAGAACATTTACAGGAAGCATCGTCACAACGTGTCTCCTATGGACTTCCGACTGAAACCGTAGACTTTGTAGATGCGGCTGAGAGCACCGTCCACACGGTAGTGCACGTAAAGACAACTTATGAGCTGAATGGAGGTTATTATACATTCGACCCCATCCGACACTTCTTCTTTGGAGATGGCTACCAACAAAAGCAACCGCGCATCGGAGCCGGCGCCGGATCAGGCGTTATTCTGTCGAATGACGGTTACATCGTTACGAACAATCACGTAATTGATGGTGCGGCCTCAGTAGAAATCGTGACAAATGAGAACAAATCTTACAAAGCAGAAGTCGTCGGTCAGGATCCATCCACTGACTTGGCCCTCCTAAAAGTCGACGCGGAAGGGCTTCCTAAAATCGAATTGGGTAATTCGGACAATGTGCGCGTTGGAGAATGGGTCCTTGCGGTTGGGAATCCATTCAACTTAGAATCGACCGTCACAGCCGGCATCGTGAGTGCTAAAGGGCGAGACATCAACATTCTGGCGAACGGTCCAGGCGGTGCGTCAGCGATCGAGTCGTTCATTCAAACCGATGCCGCGGTGAATCCCGGAAACAGCGGAGGCGCATTGGTCAATTCCCGAGGTGAACTCATCGGTATTAACGCGGCGATCAAATCGAATACCGGCTCCTACACGGGATACTCCTTTGCCATTCCGGTCAACATCATGAACAAGGTGGTCGAAGATTTGCTCGAATTTGGAGCTGTTCAACGCGGCTACCTTGGTGTACGCATCCAAGACGTTACGCAACAACTCAAAGAGGAGAAGTCGCTATCGGTTTCAGAGGGCATCTATGTTGCGACTACATTGGACTTGGGTGCAGCTAAAGACGCAGGCATCAAAGAAGGTGATGTGATTGTTAAAATCGCCGAAAGAGACGTCAAAAACGTCACCCAGCTTCAAGAACAGTTGAGCAGATACCGTCCTGGTGATAAGGTTTTGGTGACGGTTGACAGAAAGGGAAGCAAGGTTAACATTCCACTCACGCTGAGAAACCAATACGGAGAGGCTGCATTGACTCCTAAAAAGGAGCTTGAGCTTCATGAACAGCTGAATGCACTGTTTGAGAACGTGGATGATGAAACGCTCGCTGAATTGGGAATCAGTTCGGGCGTTCGCGTCAAGGAAGTCGGACCAGGTAAGCTTCGAAATGCGGGGATCAATCCTGATTTCATCATTGTCAAAGTGGATCAAACAGACATTAAAAACAAAGACCATCTGATCGACGTTTTGGAGAATAAAAGCGGCGGTGTGCTGATCGAAGGGGTTTATTCAAATGGAAAGAAGGCCTTCTATGGCTTTGGTCTCTAGTGAAACTTTTTCCTGAAACCCACGTTAATTCAAGTATATACGTCTACATTAATAGAAGATCAACTAAACGTTGCTTGCTACTTTGAAAAGGCTTACCTTTGCAGGCCCGTTTAAGGGGAACGATTAAGGGGGAAGAACAACATTATGAGGCAATTAAAAATTACCAAGTCAATCACGAATCGAGACAGTCAATCGCTCGATAAGTACTTGACAGAAATTAGCCGCGAGGAGATGATCACCGCGGAGCAAGAAGTTGAACTTGCAAAGCGCATCAAGAAAGGAGATCAACGCGCCTTGGAGAAGTTGGTTCGTGCCAACCTTCGATTTGTGGTCTCTGTTTCGAAGCAATACCAAAACCAGGGCTTGACTCTGCCTGACTTGATCAATGAGGGTAACCTAGGTTTGATCAAAGCTGCTCAACGTTTTGATGAAACGCGTGGTTTCAAGTTCATTTCTTATGCGGTTTGGTGGATCCGCCAGTCGATCCTTCAGGCAATTGCTGAGCAGTCACGTATCGTGCGCCTTCCACTGAATCAAGTAGGTTCTTTGAACAAGATCAATAAGGTTTACGCCCAGCTTGAGCAAGAGTATGAGCGTCCTCCAGTTGCAGATGAACTGGCATCGGCATTGGAAATTCCAGAAGAGAAAGTAAAAGATACAATGAGCGTTAGCGGACGACATGTGTCTGTGGATGCTCCGTTGAAGGACGACGAGGATTTTAGCTTGCTGGACTTGATCAGCAACAATGAAAGTCCTAGCGCTGACGGCGACCTGATGCGCGAATCATTGCAACGCGAAATCGAGCGTTCGCTTGAAACGTTGACAGAACGCGAGCGCGATGTGATTCGTTTGTTCTTCGGAATCGGAATGAATCATGGTCTTACACTAGAAGAAATTGGCGACAAGTTTGACCTCACGCGAGAGCGCGTGCGTCAAATTAAAGAGAAGGCCATACGAAGATTGCGGCAGAACTCGAGAAGTCGTTTGCTCAAAATGTATTTGGGCGAGTAATGAGAATTTTAGGCTCCGATTGAATCGGGGCCTTTTTTTATTCCTGTTTATTTAATTTTCAACCTAATTCACTGACATGGAAACCAAAGAGGCGGTCAACTATAAAGACAGTTTCGACGCTTATTTAACGAACGAACGCGGTGCCGTGAGCCTACAGAGCAGCATCGGTCAATTGCTTTACGACAAGGGAATTGAACTCGTACTCTTTCGCAATCCCCTTCTCGACATCAGCGTATCTGAGATTCTTCAATTGCACGAGTACGCAAATGAGATTGTGAACAAGCCCATCCAAGTGGCAGATACCGCAGCCTTGGCAAAGGCACTTCTTGAAATGGATCTTGCTCCTTCAAAGTTGGATATTGGACTGCTCGCGTATGAATGGCATACGGAAAAAGGAAATTACAGCGATTACACTGCCTTCCTTTCGAGCAAGCTCCAAGGATTCGGATTGGATGCCATTGAGCCACTGCAACCAAAGGATGTTGTCCTTTTTGGTTTTGGACGGATCGGTCGATTGGCGGCTCGGCTTTTAGTGAAGCAAGCAGGTCGCGGACAACAACTTCGCCTCCGCGCCATTGTCGTTCGTCGCATCGATGCCGCGCAGTTGAAGAAGCGCGCACATCTACTCAGAAATGATTCGGTTCACGGTCCATTTCAAGGTTCGGTGATCGAGGATTATGAGAATATGGAGTTGATCATCAACGGCCAGCGCGTCAAGTTCATCGCTGCTGCGAATCCAGAGGATATTGACTACACAACGTATGGAATCAACGATGCCTTAATCATCGACAACACAGGTGCTTTTAAGGACAAGACTGCTTTGAGCCGCCACCTTGCATCCAAGGGAGCGAGCAAAGTGCTATTGACTGCCCCTGGAAAAGAAGTTCCAAACATCGTTTATGGCGTCAATCATAAAGTTTTGGATCTTGAGAATGATACCGTTTTGTCAGCTGCCTCTTGCACTACGAACGCGATCGTTCCGGTATTGAAAGTGATTCACGATCATCTTGGTGTTGAGAAAGGACACATCGAAACAGTGCATGCATACACCAACGACCAAAACCTTTTGGATAACATGCATAAGAACACCCGAAGAGGTCGTTCTGCAGCGATCAATATGGTGATCACCGAAACCGGCGCAGGTCGCGCTGTGACCAAAGTGATCCCTGAATTGAAGGACAAACTGACCGCGAATGCAGTGCGCGTTCCGGTTCCAAACGGCTCATTGGCCATACTTAGCCTCACGGTTGGAAAAGAAACCTCCATCGAAGAAGTAGATGGTTTACTAAAAGACGCTGCGCTACGCGGTGACTTGGTCAACCAAATCAATTACAACATCAACGAAGAGTGCGTTTCCAGTGATATCGTAGGAAATACTTGTTGTTCGGTTTACGACAGCAATGCTACGATCGTACACCCGGATAAGAAGAATATCGTGCTCTACGTTTGGTACGACAATGAGTATGGCTACACGAAGCAGGTGCTTCGATTGGCGAAATATGTCGCCAAGGTTCGACGCCTGATTTACTATTGATCTATCACATTGAATGAAGGGAAGGCTGTTCATAAATGGACAGCCTTCTTCGTTTTAGGGCCATGGAAATAAGAACTTTGTGTCATGCTTCGTCAACTATGGGAACGCTTGCCAGGAATTCTTAGAAATCGCTATGCGGTCACCTTGATGCTCTTTGCGTTTTGGATGCTGTTTTTTGATCAGCACAACATGATCAATCAAATCGAGCTCCGCGCCGAATTGTACCAACTTGAATCGGACAAAGAATACTACCAAGGAGATATTATACAAATCCGAGAAGACCTTGAAGAACTACTGTCAGATGAAGAGAAGCTTGAAAAATTCGCCCGAGAGAAGTACTATATGAAGAAGCCAGACGAGGAGATCTTTGTATTCGTTGAAGAGGATTAACCTCCTATCTCCTTAGCGCGCTGATTCGCCTCCTTCATCGACGCGTTGAGTTGCTTATAGTCGATCATTCCACGCTCCTCGATCAAATGTCTGCAAACCACCATCGCTCTGCGTATTTTGATATCGGAGCTTTTTACGTTGTCGCTGTAGTATATGAGCGACCGTTGTTTCCCTGGCGAAAGCGCCAGAAAAAAGCGCTTGGCCTCTTCTTCCTGCTCCAGCACTTCTCGAAACTCATCGCTCATCTTAGCTCCAAATTCAGACGTGTCGGGAACAAGGTCTAGGATAACCAACTGACCTGCCACCAAGCCAAGTTTCGTACGTCGCTCCTTGTTGATCATGATGAAGTACCCGCCTCTTCCATCCGGCATAAACGCGCAATGGAAACTCAGTTTACCATCAACCGTGCAGACGACCCGTTTATGTTCTTCGCTGGAAAGCGCATCGACGACTTCATTCGGAATCTTGAAATGGTAATACCACATCAAGTTCGACTCGCCTTTGTTTAGTGGGACAGAAATCTTCAATGGAAACAAGTTGACGGCAGAAAGATAGCGATCAACCCTTTTCAACTTTTGGATCTACTTAAGATCCTTCTCCGTCAGGTTCAAATTCTTACCGCGCTCATCTTTAACGCGCCAATACTGTCGATCAACCTTAGGAACCTTCTTTATGAGAGTGACTGCGTATTCCTGGTACTTTTCGTTTGTGGTGTCGTTCACGAAGGCTGTTCCTACAACGTCGTTCAAGGCTTTTTTGATCTCCTTGAACTCATCTTCCGTCGGAGGATTCTTGTCGTCCTTCATGTCCCACTTCTTTACCCCAATCATACTGGCAGGACCAAAATGATTCTCGCCCAATGCCTTATAGATGACGATATGAGGTTCATTCAGAATTCGGTCTAACACAAAATCACGCTCCTCTTTTTTCTTCGATTGAAGCATCTTTTCGAGATTGATCAAATTCTCGATGACATCTGCGCGTTTCTTTATAACATTCATCAGGAGATCGAAATTGGTCTAAAACAGGAGCTAACGTAGTTGAATGAACCCAAATAGACCAAACCTGCTAGTGGATTTTCTTAACGGGTTTATGTTATTATATTGATTTAAAGTTGATTATCAAACAGTAAAAATTCCATGCAGAGTCGATATTCCTTAAAACATGATTCAATCGCTCCTTTGCAGTCGCTCATTGGTCGAGCCGTTTATATTCGCATTGATGCTCAAAGAACGCCCAACATTCGATTTTAAAGCCTTTAACGACGAGGACTGGAGAAGCTTAGTTGAGAAAGAACTAAAAGGTAAATCGCACGAAGACTTTTTGGTATGGAAGAGTTTGGATGGATTCGAGCTTGCGGCTTGGCAGAGCTCTAGTCCCTCTCCTTCTCTCGTTGTTCCCGCGCGGACAAAACCCTGGTATATCGTAGAACCCGTACTCGAGACCGATGCACAGAAAGCAAACGAACATGCGCTGAACGCATTGAATCATGGCGCGGAAGCAATATGGTTTCAAAAAGGGTTCCTCGGCGCAGCCGCCGAAGTTGCTTCCAATGACATTGATCAAGAGATCGCTCCAGTATTCATTCGAAATGGCAATGTTATTGACCCTTTTGCCGGCTTTCTTAAGTCAGGTTCGAGTTCAGCAATCAGCCATTCAGTCCACGTTTTGCTTGACGGAGAGCGCTTGCGCGAACGCGGGGCGTCGATCACGCTTGAACTAGGAGTCTTGCTGAGCCAGTTTCTTGAAACGCTTCGAAGCAACCCCAAAGTTTCAAAGGTGCTCGTCAAGACCTCGTGTGGAAGTGCCTATTTGAGTGAAATCGCGAAAATCCGGGCACTTCGATCGCTCCTCAGCTCGATCATTGCAAAGGAATCATCAACGGTGCAATTCGAGATTCTAGCAACGAACCTTACCAACGTTTACGCGGTCAACGATGAGCATACGAACATCCTTCGCGCGACCTCCTCATCCATGTCAAGCGTCATTGGTGGTGCAGATTACGTCATGATCATGCCTTGGGACGCCCACTGGAAATCAGCGAATGCCTTCAGCGCACGGATATCCAGAAACATACAGGTGCTGCTGAAAGATGAGTCTCATTTCGATAAAAACCTTGATCCAGCCGGTGGTAGCTACTTTATAGAACACCTAACTCGTTCGATTGCCCAATCAGCATGGAAAATAGCTCGGGGTTTAGAAGCTAAAGGCGGATTTATAGCGGCATCCAATGCTGGATACGTTAAGCAGATCGTAGGCAACTCTAAGGCAGAAGTATTGGAATCATTTCGCAAAAACAAGCGCATCTTGCTGGGCGTGAATAAGTACAATCCAGCCAACCCTTTAGATGAACTGCGCCCAGAACACAGCGACTATGAGCTCTTGCCAGCATATCTGCACCTTCCAACCGAACTTCAAAACCCCAGCGCATGAAAGATTACGCTTCCATCGGATTTGAAGAGTTGATCCAAGCGGGTTCTATCCCAAGCGAATCAAAGGTGGGACAAACATGGGTTACGCCCGAAGGGATTGATGTTCAACCTGTTATCAGACGTGAGGATCTACAAGCAGCAAGACACCTAGAATTTGGCGCCGGTGCAGCTCCTTACCTGCGCGGTCCCTACGCGAGCATGTACACCATTCGACCTTGGACCATTCGCCAGTACGCCGGTTTCAGCACTGCTGAAGCTTCGAATGCATTTTATCGCCGAAATCTTGCTGCCGGACAAAAAGGACTTTCAGTAGCGTTCGATCTAGCCACGCACCGAGGTTATGACAGCGACCATGAGCGCGTAAAAGGAGATGTTGGAAAAGCGGGCGTTGCGATTGACTCCGTCGAAGACATGAAAATCCTCTTCGACCAAATACCACTCGGCGAGATGTCGGTTTCCATGACCATGAATGGGGCGGTTATTCCAATCATGGCCTTTTTCATTGTTGCGGCCGAAGAGCAAGGAGTAACGCCGGCTCAATTGACAGGGACCATACAGAATGACATTCTCAAAGAATTCATGGTGCGCAATACATACATCTATCCACCTCAGGCATCGATGCGCATCATCGGAGACATCTTTCGATTTACGTCGAAACACATGCCTCGCTTCAATTCCATCAGTATCTCTGGTTACCACATGCACGAAGCGGGTGCCACGGCAGATATTGAATTGGCCTATACCCTATCTGACGGCTTGGAATACATCCGAACAGGACTGGATGCCGGATTGAAGATCGACGAGTTCGCACCGCGCCTATCCTTCTTTTGGGGGATTGGCATGAATCACTTTATGGAGGTCGCAAAGATGCGTGCAGGCCGTGTTTTGTGGGCGGAGATCGTGTCTCAGTTCAAGCCCCAAAAGGAGAAATCAATGGCACTCCGCACCCACAGTCAGACCTCCGGATGGAGCTTGACCGAGCAAGACCCCTTTAACAACGTTGCGCGTACGAGCATCGAAGGGCTTGCAGCCGTAATGGGCGGAACGCAATCATTGCATACCAATTCGCTTGATGAAGCCATCGCCTTACCCACAGACTTTTCAGCTCGAATTGCGCGCAATACCCAGCTCTTCTGGCAGCTCGAAAGTGACATCACGCGGGCGATTGACCCATGGGCTGGTTCCTACTACGTTGAGTACTTGACGAAGGGATTGATCGACCGTGCATGGACGCATATTCTAGAGATTGAAGAACTTGGAGGAATGACGAAGGCCATTGAAGCAGGTGTTCCCAAAATGCGCATCGAAGAGGCTGCAGCTCGAAAACAAGCCAGAATCGACAGTGGTCAAGAAATCATTGTTGGGGTCAATCGCTATGAAGCAGAAGAAGATACCAACATTGAGATTCTCGATGTTGACAATTCGCAAGTTCGACTTCAGCAAATCGACCGCTTGAAAAAGATCAAGGAAGAACGCAACCAAAGCGCCGTAGAGAGCGCTTTGAAAGCAATCACCTCCTGCGCACAAACCGGTGAGGGAAACTTGCTTGCTCTGGCCGTCGAGGCGGCTCGTCACCGCGCTACCTTAGGTGAAATAAGCTCCGCAATGGAAGAAGCCTTCGGTAGACATAAGGCCGAGACAAAAAGTATCAGCGGAGTTTATTCGAGTGAAATGAAAAAAAACCAGCATTTTGAAGCGGCATACACCCGAGCTAAGGAAGTTGAAAAACTGGAAGGAAGGCGGCCACGGATTTTGGTTGCCAAAATGGGGCAAGATGGGCACGATCGGGGTGCGAAAGTGATCGCGACGTCATTCGCTGATATCGGTTTCGATGTTGACATTGGCCCCTTGTTCTCCACCCCTGCAGAAGTGGCCAAAATGGCGATGGAAAATGATGTTCATTTCGTAGGTATAAGTTCTTTAGCAGCAGGACATAAGACCTTGATACCTGAATTGGTAGAGGAATTAAAAAAAGTAGGTCGAGAAGACGCGATTGTTGTCGCTGGAGGAGTGATTCCCAAGCAAGACTACGATTACCTTTATGGCAATGGCGTGTCTGCCGTTTTCGGACCTGGAACTGTCATAAGCAAAGCGGCTATTGCATTACTTGATACGCTGCTGGAACGACTCAAGTAGCGTCATCTCTTCGAACAATCAGGACTTCTCCTTCGCCAAAAGGAAGATATCCCAGTTCGTAGCAAAAGTGGTACACATCCCCTTTCTTATTCTTGTACTGGTGCGTGAAGTAAGTGAACGAAAACCCGGCTTGGATCAATCGATCACGCTTCATGACGGTCTTACCTTCCGGACACAATTCATCAAGGATTCTGCGATTCCGTCGAAGGATGTTGTTGATGTTGCGAACCGTCTTGGTAGTGTCGCTGTTGATGCGATTGTTGAATGCGTTTCGACATTGATCTGAGCAGAACTTTTTATCGGATCGTCCTACCAGAACATCATCACACTCAAGACATTTTCGCTGGGATGACATCCTCCGAATGTATGCAACCCATTTCTAAGTATGTTTACTTTAGTCAAAATCTCGAACCTTTAACCCGCGCTTCATGAACATATCTTCTGGCCTGTCGTATCTTTTGGTTGGTTTCCTGCTTGCCATTGCGTCATTCAATCAATCCATCCTGGCCCAAAGCCAAATCGTAAACACTCCACGTGCAAGTCCGCGAGCAAGCGTCACTCAAACCGTCGGTATCACCACAGTGGAAATCAACTATTCTCGGCCAGCTGTGCGGGGCAGGAAGATCTGGGGCTCTCTGGTACCCTACGGCATGTTCGATCCTGGTTGGGGAACGGCCGACTTAGCACCTTGGCGCGTAGGTGCCGATGAAAACACGACGATTTCATTCTCGACCGACGTCAGCGTAAACGACGTTCCAGTACCAGCAGGCACATACGCGCTGTTCATGGTAATCGAAGAAAGTGGGGAAGTCGAGATTCTTCTGAGCTCAAATTATGAGAGCTGGGGATCCTATTTCTACGAGGCGTCCGAGATCGTTGCGCGCATTAATTCGAGCTTGCTCGAAAGCGAATTCAATGAGTACTTAACTTTTGTGTTCACTGACTTTTCTGAAAACAGCGCCTATTGCGTCATGAATTGGGAAGAAATATCGGTTCCGTTCGAAATCGAAGTGGACCTGAATGCGACAGTCGTTGCAAGCCTTAGGCAGGAGATGAAAGGCAAAGCGCTGTTCAGTTACTTGGGACCTATGGAGGCGGCTCAATGGTGTGTTCAACACAACACCAACCTCGAAGAAGCATTGAAGTGGGCCTCACTGGCCGCCAACATGAATGAAGAATTCATCACGCTTAAAATCAAAGCAGACGTACTCGATGCGCTTGGAAAGAGCGAAGAATCGATGGTGGTTATGAAACGTGCCATCCCGCTTGCGTCTGTTTATGAATTGCATGGTTATGGAAGGCAGTTGATCCAGAATGGACAAGTTGATAAAGCCTTGGAAATCTTCGAAGCAAATGCCAAAGAGCATCCGAATACCTGGCCCATCAACTATGGTCTCGCAAGAGGCTACTCCGCCCAAGGCGACTATAAAAAAGCAAAAGTGTACCTCCTTAAGGCCAAGAAGAATTGCCCCGACGATATCAACCTTGCGCTCATCGAAGAGAACCTCAAAAAACTTGATCGCTCGGAAGATATCAACTGATGTGATTGCGCTCGTTCACAATTTTTAAGCGCCCTATTGGACGGATTCCTTCGTTTTCGAGACCTTCGTCCGCCGGATGAAAAAACACGCAATCTTATTCTTCTTACTCTCACTTTTTGCATCGCCAAACCTCCGAGCTCAAAAGCTCATTTCTCAAGAACTGATCTGGCTGAGGTATTTCAACCAGATCCGCTTGGGTGAAAAATGGACCATCGGAACCGAATTCGAAGAACGCCGCTACATGTTCCCAGATCGGATACATCAACGCTTTCTTCCGCGAGTGACGGTAAATTATGTGATTGCCCCTGGCCTAACAGCAAACGTGGGTGTCGTCTACTTCCAGCAATTTTTACCCCACGACCCTAGTGTTCCTGCCTTTGAAACCATCGAATGGCGGCCACATCAATGGATCACTTACACAAAACATTGGGGAAGGTTTTCGCTCTCTGGGAGAGAAATGCTTGAAGAGCGTTGGATCGAGCTCCCAAATACACCTTCAACCGAGTACTTCTTCACGATGAGGAACCGAACACAACTGCGTGCGGCGTATAAGATTGTGGAGCAATTCGGAGAAAAGCCGAATTCCGGGATGTCATTGATTGCCTATGAAGAGTACATGTTTCATTTTTTAAATAGCAATGACCAATTCCGATTCGATCAAAATCGATTTGGCGTTGGCGTCAATGCATCTTTTGGCCCAAGGCTTGGAGCGGAGGCATCGGTGTTTCATTGGTTTCAACCAACGAACAATTCTGACGAGTACTTTAGCAGAACCATCGTGCATTTCACACTCTTTCATCGCATCAACCTCTAATGTTCGCTTCTCTAGACATCGACGCGTATATCACAGCAGCAGTCATCGTTGGTGCGATCATACTTTTCATATCTGAAAAGCTATCGGTGGACATCATTGCCCTTTTGATCATTGGAGCACTTGTGATTACCGGTGTAATTTCTCCGGCTGAAGGCGTTGAAGGATTCAGCAATTCGGCCACGTTGACGGTAGCGTTCATGTTCGTCATTTCGGCGGCCATACTCAAGACCGGCTCGTTGCAGTTCGTTGCTGGGCAGCTGACCAAAACTTTCAGGAACCACTACCAACGAGGTGTTGTATTGTTGATGCTCGTTGTAAGCGGGGTTTCTGCCTTTATCAACAATACGCCTGTTGTGGCCGTCATGATTCCAGTCACGACGCAGATCGCTAAGAATGCCAACAGAGCGGCCTCCAAGCTTTTAATTCCTGTCAGTTACGCCTCCATTTTCGGCGGCACGTGCACCCTGATCGGCACTTCCACCAACATTCTTGTGAGCGGAATTGCAGAGCAAAAAGGACTAGAACCCTTTGGTATGTTCGACATGACGCCGATGGGACTCATCTTCGTTCTTGTTGGATCGTTGTTCATGATATTCATCGGTCAGCGCATGCTGCCGAGTCGCGAAGAGAACAACGACGATGACCTCGAGGATAGTCTGATCGATTACCTGGCAGAGATTGAGATTCTGGAGGAATCAGAGCTCGCCAACCGAAAGATCCTCGAATCCCCTTTGGTCAAGGAACTCGATATGGAAATCCTTGAATTGCGCCGCAATAGCACCACGGTGAACCTACCGCAAGGCGACATCAAAATGCTCGTCGGCGACGTTTTAAAAGTGCGCTGCAACGTGTCGAAGATTCGTCAACTCAAAGACCAAATGAAGGTGCGCGTCATGCCTTTTTCCGATGATGACGAAGTAGATGATACCGGTGGACAAAGCTCGTTTGTAGAACTCGTTATTCCTACCAACTCGGCCTTAGAAGGAAAAACGTTGAGAGAATTCGACTTCCGTAGAAGGTTCCGATCCGCTCCCTTGGCGATTCGACACCGAGAGGAAGTATTGCACGATCGGTTACAAGACGTTCGACTCAAGGCTGGAGACGTGATCCTTGCAGAGATGAAGAACCACTTCCTCGCACAGTACAGAAATGACCATCGCGACGACAATGTTCCTTTCATCATTTTGAGCGAACAAGGCATCTTGAGCTTTGACCGCCAGCGGTTTTATATTGTCTTAACGGTTATTCTGAGTGTGATCGTAACCGCTTCGATAGGATTCTTGCCCATTGTGATCAGCACCTTACTTGGAGTTTGCGCCTTGGTATTGACAGGGTGCCTAAGCATGAAAGAAGTGTATCGCAGCATCCAATGGCCGATTGTCTTTTTATTGGCGGGGGCGCTGAGTTTGGGTGTGGCCATGGAGAATTCAGGTCTGGCTGCAGCCATCGCCACGGCCATTGTGAACAACCTGGCTGGCTGGGGACCTATTGCCATCCTCTCTGCGATTTATCTCATGACCAGCTTGCTTACAGAAACCATGAGCAACAATGCCACTGCGGCTCTGGTTGCACCGCTGGCAATCGCTACGGCCATCCAGCTTGACGTCTCTCCCACTCCATTTCTCATGGCGACCATGTTTGCGGCCAGCGCGAGTTTCATGACACCTATTGGATATCAAACCAATACGATGATTTACTCGGCCGGTGGCTATCGCTTCCGTGACTTTTTTAAGGTAGGTGTCTGGCTGAACATCTTGTTCTGGATCATCGGCACCCTATTGATTCCGGTATTCTTTCCTTTCTGAGCGTTCGCTTTATTTCGTGAACATCTTCGACAAGGAGTTCAGGCAAGGTGATATGTCGAAGTAGAATCCGTCGATGCCGTATTGATTATCGGCTACTTCCAAATGGTCGTAATGCTCGATCAAACTTTGCTTCCCGCCAAAATCGAAGCCCAGGATGTTCAATACATCGTACTCGTGTGAGACGACGATGACATGGTAAGCTGATTTTTTCTCGAGTCCATCTCCTGAGTTTAAAATGGCGTCAAAGATCACCTTGAATCGAGCAAGGCATTTTGCGTATGCCTCTGAGTCGCCCAATTCTTTGAAGGCATACATGCGCCAATGGAGTGCCCGCGTGTCAAATGGAAAATCCTCAAGCATGGCTTCGGTGACGCCAAGTATGTTTTGAAGATCCTTTTCGCTGTGTTCTTCCAAATCGAGGATTGATTTCAAACTGTCACGGTGGTCAGAAACGCTGTAGGGCGCGTAATCATCATGGAAGGTGTAACCAAAGTAGAGGTGCGCCTTCTCGGTTTGTGACATGGTGCTGTCGCCGGCTAGGAAGCGTTCCATGATTCTTGGATAATAAAGCGGGCTCTTTTCCTTAGAGATGTTCTTTTCGATTTTCTTGTAGTTCGGTGCTTCAACTTCCTGGGCTTGGACATTGAAACCCACCGATATCAGGAAAATCAGGATAGGATAGATCAGTGTTTTGTTCATGGTCTTTGTTTGGCGTGCTGCGCTTAGAACGCTTAATTATCCAACGAGGGTTTATGAATCATTATTACCTATGCTCTTCGTTCAATACTGCGCCATCATAAGGGGTGAGTCGATTTGAGTCGACGTGTTCCGGCGATACTAAAATCATCGCTAACAGGGCTACGATCAAGACCAGAATCAATGCAACGAACCCCCAAGTCATTCTGGGGTTCGAGATGCCTGGGTTGGGATTCGGTTCGTTGCCAACGTGCATCTCAATGGGCATCCCTAGTACATCCTTCGGTTCGAATAAGCCATCACCTGTGGTGTTCATAGGATGAGTTCCTCCAGTATTCGATGTTCGCTTGGAACGCACGTACCAAACTCCGATCACCACGAAAATCACAAGACAAAGCGGCCCCAAATACAGAGAATCACCACCCGGTCCCATGACGTTTGCATCCATCATTTTCCAGGATATCTGTAGTGGCCGATGATCCTATATTCAAACAGCACATCCTCCATCACCTGACCTGAACCTATGTTGTGTACGATGAGTTTGCGTCTGGCATCCGATGAAGGACGGTCTACGACGATGCCGATGTGCGTCAATCCACCTGCCAGCTCCCAACAAACAATGTCGCCCGGTAGATAGTCTGCTCCGTTGTCAGTGATCGGAAGCTCCTTCCCGTATCGTTGGAAGTAAACCATCAAGTTCGGCACGCGACGGTGATCGATGTTAGGATCCGGCTTTGTCAACCCCCAAATCGTCGGATACTTTGAAAAGTTTGCGCGCATGTCTTCGTGTACCTCCTTCTGAAGGTCGATGGAAAGCTTCCGATAGGCACGTACGACCACATCTGTGCAAACGCCTTTATCTGCCGGAACATCCCCCATAGGATATGCAATGGAGAAATACGATCCATCATAGGTGACCTTATCACGCGTCAACTCAATGGCCGCCTCCGACAATTCTTGGGCATTCGTTTGAGCAGATGAGTGCACCGCAATGGAAAGCCAAAAAAAGAGGGTTGCATACCGGAGCATAAAAAACATGCATTAAAGTTAGAATTTTTCGAATCGACTGGATGCCCGTGAAAGTCATTCTCCATGGGAACTTAACCGACCACAAACGATTGCACACATTTCGTATCGACAGTAAGCGGGCCAGAACCGAATAGCGGAAAGCAGTCACCATTCCTTTGCCTCGTCGTTCTTTCAAAACCCCAAAAGTGTGGTGCTGCGAGTCAGTGAAGTAAGATAGATGCCGGTAGAGGCGAGAGATAACAGGACGGACGCAGTCGAACACCCAGGGAATTGCAAGGACAATACATCCTTACTTAATTTTTAAACTTTTCAATTATGAACGCTCTACGCAATCGAGTTCAACTCATCGGAAACCTGGGAATGGACCCAGAAGTCAAAATCTTCGACAACGACCGCAAAATGGCGCGCCTCGCCATCGCAACCAACGAAGTGTACTACAACGCTCAAGGCGAAAAGGTGCAAGACACCCAATGGCACAACGTGGTCATGTGGGGAAAGGTGGCCGAGATCGCCGAGAAGTACCTGCGCAAAGGACAGGAGATCGCTCTTGAAGGCAAGCTCGTAACCCGTTCATGGGAAACCAAGGAAGGCGACAAGCGCTATACCACAGAGGTAGTGGCGAAGGAAGTCGTCATGCTCGGCAAGAAGGAACTGGCCGTATAACCTACCTCCTTCTCTCTTTTAGGCAAGGCCATCCCGGTTTGGGGTGGCCTTTTTTGTTGGAGCCTTACAAGAAGCAAACCGCTCCTTCCCGGCTACATCCTTGATAAGCTGTACTTCGAATCCAGCATTCACGCCCATCTCCAGAAAAAGCTCGGTGTCTGTCGCGTGGGTCTCGAACCAGACTTCATTTACCCCATGTGCATAGGCGTGATCAAGAATCCTTCGGTAGAAATAGAACGGATCGCGTTCAGGCGCGAACAGCGCCAAGGCTGGTTCATAATCTCGAACATTGGCGTCAAGTGTATCCTTTAGATTGGAGGGAATGTACGGAGGGTTGCTGACGATGATATCCACATGTGGCCAATCTTGGTCGTTGTCGATTACGTCGCATTCGAAGAAGTTGATCTCGACCCCATGTTCATGTGCGTTCGTGCGTGCTACATCCAAGGCATCCTTGGAAACATCACAGGCATGAACTTCCCAGTTGGGTCGATGCGTTTTCAACGCGATTGCGATGCACCCTGACCCTGTACCAATGTCCAAAACGGAGTGTTTCCTCTCGCCATTGCGTTGCAATATCAAATCAACCAGCTCTTCGGTTTCGGGCCGTGGAATAAGTACTCGTTCATCCACCTTAAACGTCAGATCCATAAATTCAGCCTTGCCAAACACATATTGTACGGGTTCTCCAGCCTTCAATCGATCCATGACCTGCTCCCAACGGTTCACATCACTGACTGCCTCCTGGCTTTTTGTATAAGCCTCTGCCCTGCTCCAGCCTTCCAATTCTGCTGCGCACCAATGGTAGAGCGCCTGCAATTCTCCCTGGAGATAGTGAGCCGTCAACTCCCTATAAAATAGTTGCCTCAGCGCTGCATGATTCATCGCGGCAAATGTCCGCTTTCACAATAAATACATTGCCGCACGTTTACCAAAAAACTAACTTGTGCATCTAACCTCTAACTACTATGAAACGCAGCCTTCTGTTCTTCTTGGCCGGATTGATGTCTCTCGGATTCTTTAGCACGTGCAAAAAAGGAGAAGACGATCCTTTCCTGAGTCTTCGAACCCGCAATAACCGAATGCGAGGAATTTGGAATCTGACGGCAGCCAATACCGAGTACACGCTCTCAGACTCGGTAGCATATGAATACTGGGGTGAGCATTTCACTAGCTCGAGTGCTGCTGCCGGAAGTGGAGCCTTTGATGGAACTGAATTCGTCAATCATAGTTCCTATGTCTCAGAGTATTCAGATTATACCCAGAGCAATGCCTACGAAGACAGATCCAAGTACATGCTGACAATCGAAATCTTGATTGACGGCACCTTCATTCTTAACGAGCGCAGTGATTTGTTGTACTCTTCCTATTCAAGCACTTACACTTCTGGTGGACAAACAACGACCACGTCCTCCGACACATCGTATGCTGAAGGCGAAAATTTCAACGAGGTGAATATTTCTGACTATTGGTACTGGGTGGATGGTGCCAAGAACAAAATGCACATCTCTCTTGGCTATCTAGGGCTGTTCTATGTCAAAAGGCTTGCTAATAAGGAGCTTGTACTCGAAAGTGTGAGCAGCGAGCAGTCCCATGAAGAAGCAGGTACTAGCATCTACAGATCGAACATCATCAACTCATCCACGCTCGAATTTGAGAAACGCACGGGAGAGTAATTCGGTCCGTATCATCACCCAATCGCTGCGCTATATTTGAGGCGTGAGCGTACACCATGCATTTATGCGTCGCTGCTTCGAACTGGCACAACTTGGTGCTGGCAACGTCGCCCCCAATCCGCTTGTCGGATCTGTTATTGTACATGATGGAAGCATCATTGGAGAAGGATTTCATCAACGCTATGGCGAAGCACATGCAGAGGTTCACGCCATCAACGCCGTGAATGATGAAACGTTGTTGGGTTCATCAACCATCTATATCAATTTAGAACCTTGCGCTCACCTCGGCAAAACTCCTCCCTGTGCAGATTTGATCATAGAAAAGGGCATTCCCCGAGTGGTCATCGCCAACCGCGACCCATTTGATGTAGTGAACGGTAAGGGTATTGAACGTTTAAAAGCAGCGGGCATTGAAGTAACGATGGGCGTTCTCGAAGAAGAAGGTCGGTGGTTGAACCGGCGGTTTTTCACCTTTCATGAACAAAAGCGTCCCTATGTAGTATTGAAGTTTGCACAAACCAACGATGGATTCATAGATCAGCTTAGGTCGCCTGATGATGGCCTGCTTCCACTCCGGATCAGCAACGAACAAACCTATAGGCTCGTCCACAAGTGGCGCGCACAAGAAGCCGCGATCATGGTAGGATCGAATACCGTCACCTTGGACAACCCCACCCTTACAACAAGGCATTGGGCAGGAAAAAATCCGCTCCGTTTGGTAATCGATCCACGTCTGCAGATTCCTGAAGATTCCACGGTTCTGAAAGACGGTCTGCACACTTGGGTGTTTAACGCGGTACGAAACGAGTACTGCGAGGACCATGTCTGCTATGTGCAAATCAATGATCCGGGCAATTTTGAATCGGAGATCTTGGATCATTTGCATAAGGAAAACGTCCAATCGGTCTTCATCGAAGGTGGCGCTACGACCTTGCAACGCTTCATCGATGCTGGTCAGTGGGATGAAGCGCGCATCATTACCGGGCAACAGCGCATCGGGTCGGGCGTATCCTCACCTGATGTTAAAGGAAGCTTGCTTTCTAGTGCCTTCATTGGCTCTGATCTTTTGCAGGTTTATATCCGCGTATGATCTACCTGGCACTCAGCATCCTCTCTTCGATCGGCATTTTTGTGGTCTTCCGCCAGCTGAAACGAAAAGGCGCAAATACACGGCAGGCGATCATGATCAATTACCTCGTCGCTGCGCTGGTGGGAGTAACGCTCTTTTTTCCTCAAGAATTGTGGTTCGATGCGCCGTGGTTTCTTCCATCTTCTGCGATGGGTATCCTGTTTTACATCGTGTTTCGCATCATGGCCAAAGTGACACAAGAGAATGGTGTTTCCATCGTCAGTGTTGCCACAAAAATGAGCGTCGTCATTCCTGTCATCGTAGGATTGGTCATCCTCTCAGAATCAATTTCTCTCCTGAAAGTCATAGGGCTCTTGTTGGGATTGATCGCCGTAGCGCTGACCACGGGAGTTAACGTTAAGGGTGGCACATGGTTGTGGCCTGCCTTGCTCTTCTTGGGAAGCGGAGTCATCGATGCAAGCATCAAACTCTTTCAACACTATTTGGTTTTGGAAAGCGCGTTCCCGATCTTCATCACGAACGTCTTCCTTTTTGCCTTTTTGTCGGCGGTTGTCCATCATTTAGCCATCCGCAATAAAAGCCTGTCAAAAGAAGATTTCGCTTGGGGCGTGATTCTAGGATTGGTCAACTTTGCGGCGCTCTTGTTCATCCTCAAAACGCTGGCCTTGCCAAACTGGGAGAGCTCGGTTGTATTTCCCATCAACAACTTTGGCATCATCGCTGGCTCTACGTTGATCGCTGTAAGTCTTTTCAAAGAGCGACTTCATGCGCGTGGGTGGATAGGTATGGTGACAGCGCTGGTTTCCATCTTCCTACTTTATGCTTCTAAATGACCCATCCAGACGCATACCGAACGATTGAGAAGGAAGGATGCGGCGACTTTCGGGATCGAGGTAGCAAGTTTCCAAGCTATGCACGCGCATGTTCAAACGAAGTCGAACTGAAAGCGTTTATCGAAGCAGTAAAGAAAGAGCACCCTGCTGCTCGGCATGTTTGCTTTGGAGCAGTCATGGGTGTTACCAACCCAGAAGAACGCAGCAACGACGATGGCGAGCCTTCTGGCACTGCTGGCCTTCCTATCCTGAATCAATTGCTCAGCTACAATCTCAAAAATGCCGCAGTAATTGTCGTACGATATTTTGGGGGCACAAAACTTGGAAAGCCGGGATTGATCAACGCGTACAAGGAAAGTGCTGCAAGTGCCCTTTCGAATGCTGGCATCAAGGAAGCTTATCTCACGTCGACATTGAAAGTGCGTTTTCCGTATGAATTGACGGGTGATGTCATCCATCGAATCGAGCAATTTGATCATGCGGAAATCGTTGAACACATCTATGAACAAGATGGCTCTGTGGTGTTTACAGTGCCCAAGAGCACGGTTGATAAAGCCCTACATTTGTTTGATTACAACGATGAGATTATCCTACTTCCTGCCGATTCTGAGTAGCATCCTGCTCCTGACGGCTTCAGGATATACTCAAAACGCCCCCGATCATCATTACTTCAATCTGCCAAGGAGCGTCCAAAGCCAACAGGCATTAGAGGCATTGCTTGAACGTGAACTCAGAGTTGATCTTTCTCTCCTCCCATTTCGGCAAAAGGAAAGCCCAGGGGCTAAACACTATAGCTTCGAACTTGCCATCAACGACGTTCCGGTCTATGGTGCACTTGTGAAGTGGAATGTATACGGAGGTGGTGCGTCGTCATGCTCTTACCCTAAGTTGCAAGCCACGGTCCTCGACGATCAGTTCGTTCCTTCAACCGAAACGCTGCAACGATATATGTCCTTTCGCACGGACGGCCAAATTGTGCCCCGCATCCATTGGGTTTTGGAAGACGGAGTCCTTCACCAGCGTTGGGTGATGCGCGCCTACGACGGCTCGGATGTTGTGGATGTAATTTTGGATGAACGCGGCGAGGTCTCTTCCCGGCTAGATCGAGTGGTCTATGATCACCGCGACACGACCGCCATTGTACCCATTTACCTTCCCGATCCGTTGACGAGTGCAATGGTAGCTTATGGTGATCCGTACGCAGACAATGACGATCAAGCGAATGCCGCGCTGATCGACGAAATGTTCCTCGATACGATTCGCTTCCGTTTTGATAGTACGGCTATGGCCTGGAAGCTTGAATCGAACATTGCCAAGGCCATTGATCATACTTCTCCCGACATAGCACCGCCGTACTTAATTGATGTCAGCAACATTTCTGTGGATCGAAGTGACCCTGATTTTGAGTACTTCAATACCTACTACCACTTGCACCAGACGCAATACATCATTCGAAGTTTAGGATTTGATGACTTGGGTTCTGAAACGGTGCACTTCGACGCGCATGGGTCGACCGCGGATCAATCGAGTTTCTCGGCTATGCCTTGGGGACCTTACCTTTCATTTGGAACAGGAGGTGTGGATGACGCCGAAGACGCCGACGTGATCGTCCATGAATATGGTCACGCGATATCCTACAGCGCAGCTCCAGAAACGAATTTTGGATCTGAACGCGCAGCGTTGGATGAGGGATTTTGCGACTACTTAGCTGCGAGTTACTCCCGCAGAATTAGCGATTTCAACGCATCCGCTCTGTTCAGTTGGGATACCGGGGAGGGGATTTTTTGGAAGCAACGCACGTTGATCAACGATCGAACCTACCCCACGGATCTCCGATTCGACATCTACGAAGACGGTTTGATGTGGGCTTCAGCGCTTGCGGAAATTTCTGATTACAAAGGGTTGGATTTGGTTGACCGCGCAATGCTCTGCTCCTTATTCGAATGGTACGCCAATATGCAACTCTCTGACGCCGCTTCGTTGTTCCTCAAGGCCGATTCGAGTTGCAACGACGGGGCTTTAGGCGAAATCGCCCGCATCGTGTTTTGCAACCGCGGATTATTGAAGGGCTGCGAGGACACTTTGATCAGCACATTGCCCCTACAAAAGCCTTATCTGGGAAACAGTTTTGACTTCGCGTTCAATCGTGGTCCGCTGTACATCTATCAGAATTCATATACAATCACCCGCATCGAAATCATGGATGTGCAGGGAAGGCTGGTTGAAATGCAAGAATTTGCTCCGGATCCGGAACGGCTCTTCTATGAGTTCGCTGACGTTTATCTGCCCCAAGGTGTGTTTATCCTGCGCCTGATTACCACGGAAGGCGAGGAATTCAGTGAAAAACTAATCTCAACGTGGCGCTAGAGCACCTCCAGATCTGCTGATTTTACTTTCGTCTTAAAATTCCCGAAGAGCACTGTAGCTTCCTTGCCTTTCAACTCGATCACCTCCCCTTTCTGCCTTCCATCTTTCATCCGCACCGATGCTCCAACAACAACTGGCTTTGAAGGCGCTTGTGGAACAGATTTCTTCTTCTTAGGCTTACTGCTGGGCTTGGTCTGAACCTGTTTGGTTTTAGACTGTTCGCGTTTCTTAACCAGCTTGCTCTTCTCGATGGCCAGGAACTTTTTCACTTCTTCCAATAGTTCCTTGTTCTTGCTTCTGAGCCGGTAGCTTTGGATGAACTGGGCAGTTTTTTTACCCAAACTCAAGTCCTTGTTGTTGCGCTCAATCAGCTGTTGTTGCTTGAGAAGGCGTTCCTCGTAGTGTTCGACCATCTGTTCATATTCCTCCTTTGCCTCTTCGGCTAGTTCCTGGGCGTTGCGCGATGCCCGATTGATTTCCTCTACCTCACTTTTTTCCTTTTGCAATCGCGCGATGAGTTTGTCCATTTCAACTTTGTTCGCATCAAGTCGTGTCTTCGCTTCCTCGATGATTTCAGAAGGAATACCATTGATCTGGGCGACTTCAAAGGTGAATGATGAACCAGGCTGCCCCACGGAAAGCTGAAACATTGGCTCCAGGGACGTGCTATCGAAAAGCATGCTGGCATTGATGGCGTTCTTGAGCTGTGCTGCCTTCAGCTTGATGTTTGCGTAGTGCGTTGTAATTACCCCAAAACTCTTTCGATTGTAAAGGGTTTCAAAGAACACCTCCGCCAGCGCGCCTCCGAGCTCTGGATCTGACCCAGTGCCGAATTCGTCCAGCAAAAGCAATGATCGTCGATTTGAAACTTCCAGAAAATGCTTCATCCGCTTGAGCCGATAGCTGTACGTGCTGAGTTGATTTGCAATCGATTGGTTGTCGCCAATATCGGAGAGGATCCGGTGAAACCAAGCGAAACGACTGGAAGGGTCGCATGGAACCAACAACCCGGATTGTACCATGAGCTGGAGCAAACCAACGGTTTTGAGAGTGATCGACTTTCCGCCTGCATTTGGCCCGGATATCACCATCATTCTACAGAACTTGTCGAGGTACAAACTCTGCGGCATGGTATCGTGCCCTGCCGCTTGGTTTGATAACAACAACAGTGGATGATACGCTCGAATCAGTTCAACTTCCATTTCATCCGAAATCGCCGGACGGTCGGCGTCCATCCGCATTGCGAGCCGTACTTTGGCGTTGATGAAGTCAAACTCCGTTAAAATCAGCTGGTAAGCCCCAATCAAGTCGAGCTGTCGACGCATAACCTCTGTTAGCTCCTTGAAAATGCGCCTGATTTCGTTGCGCTCGTCGTCGAGCAACATCTCCATCTCGTTGTTCAGGGCCATATTCTCCCTCGGCTCGATGTAGGTGAAGCTTCCCGTTTTCGAATTGCCTACAACATTTCCAGGCACTTGCCGCTTGTAGGTTGAAACAACGGTCAGCACCCGACGATCATTGATATAGGCTTCCACCGTGTCTCCAAGGTATCCGTCGCGCTGAAGTTTGCGCATCACCTTCTCGAAATTCCGATTGATCTGAGATCGTGTAGACTTCAGGCTCTGTCGAATCTTGAGCAATTCTGCGGAGGCATCGTCCTTCACCTTCATCCGCTTGTCCAGAACCTGTTCTATCGGCTCGATGATGCCCTTGGAGAAATGAGCCTCATTTGTCAACACCTCCAGATTCGGGAATTGTGACTTTCGTCCTTTGAAGAAGACAAGCAACTCATTGATCAGCCGTGATGCATCAAGCAACCGAATGAAGCCTTCCAATTCTAAGATGCCTCCTTGAATTCCGAGACGCTTGATGTCACCAGTGAGCTCCGAAAACTCGATGCGTGGAAAATTCAGCCCTTGTTGATGGACAGACAATAACTCCTTTGCTTTATCCAGCGCATGTTCAGCCTCAATTTGGCTTGGAAGAGGTGTTAGTTCAGAGAATCTCAGCTGAGCAGTTGGTCCATGGGCGGCATCACAAAGCATGGCCCGAATAGCCTCGAATTCCAAGTCTTCAATGGTCTGATGATCCAAGGTTGGTTTCACCCCACAAATATTCAGATTTGTGGCTTCTCTGGAAGCAACGTCTACTTGTTAGCTCTCGCGGTGATCCGTTACATTCGTTTTATGGAGCATCGAGACTACCTTGAAAGGCAAATCGAAGCGTTTTCCAAAGCGATGGCGGCAGCGGTCAGTCGAATGCTCCGAAGTGATCATGTTTGGACAATGGAAGCGATCCAAAAAGAACTTGAATCTTCATCTTCCGTGCAACTTGACATGCATCCTTCCGCGTTTCGGAACGATGCTCGATGGACCACTTCAAACCTCGAGTCTTTACTCGAATTAATCTTGAGTAAAGAAGATGGAACACACCTTGCTGAAAAGATCGAAGTAATTGAGACTATTCTGTTGATTCTAAATGAGAAAAGCAGCACTATTTCAATGCGAAGATTGAAACTCATCCAAGACTATTACCGACTAAAAGAACACCATGGCATACGATGAACATTTGGCAGACCGCATCCAGCGCATGCTGGATTCCAAGAAAGTAAAATACGAAGACAAACGCATGTTTGGAGGAATCGCCTTCATGGTCGATGATAAGATGTGTGTGGGTGTCTCTAAAAATCGGCTGATGGCACGCGTTGACCCGGATGCATACGAAAAGCTCATCGCAATCAAGGGTGCGCAGCCTATGGACATGACCAAGCGTCCAATGAAAGGGTTTGTATTCGTTCAGCCTGAAGGCGTGGACAACGAAGCCGACCTTGAATTCTGGATAGAGCAGTGTTTGGAGTACAATCCAAAGGCCAAGTCCTCAAAGAAATAGGTATCATTTCAAAGCATTGAGCCAATCAGAGTGGCTACCTTCGCAGCCGCTTATGCAGCCATACAAAACAGTAGCATTTTATACCTTGGGGTGCAAGCTCAATTTCTCTGAAACCAGCACCATATCACGTCTCTTCGAGCAAGGCGGTTATGCCAAGGTTGACTTCAATGAGCGGCCGGATATCTATGTCATCAATACATGCTCTGTAACGGATCATGCGGATAAAAAATGTCGAAACCTTGTACGTCGCGCCAAGAAGAACAACCCCGAGGCTTTCATTGCTGTAGTGGGTTGCTATGCACAACTGAAACCTAAAGAGATCGCTGAAATAGAAGGCGTAGACGTCGTTCTTGGCGCAAATGAAAAGTTCAACATCCTCGAGTACCTGGACAAGACGGCAAAAGCTGGGATCGCTCATATAGAGAATGGTCACATCAAAGAAGTAAAGGACTTTATTCCATCCTATTCGGCCAACGATCGTACGCGTACCTTTCTGAAAGTTCAAGATGGCTGCGATTATTTCTGCTCCTTTTGCACCATTCCGCTGGCGCGTGGAAGAAGTAGAAATCAGACAATTGAAGAAACCGTCAACGTCGCACGTGAGGTAGAAAAGAGCGGCGTCAAGGAGGTTGTTCTAACCGGGGTCAACATTGGAGACTTCGGTCAAGGCGGTAAGGAAGACTTTTTGGGATTGATCAAAGAACTCGACCAATTACCTGGAATTGAACGCTTCAGAATCTCGAGCATCGAACCCAACTTGCTGAACGACAACATCATTGAGTTTGTATCGACCAGCGCGCGCTTTGTACCCCATTTCCACATTCCACTTCAATCTGGTTCAGACCTCATGTTGAAGAGTATGCGGAGACGCTATGATACGGCGCTGTATCGCAATCGAATTGAACACATCAAGACGGTGATGCCCGATGCGTGTATCGGCGTGGACGTCATCGTCGGCTATCCAGGTGAGACCGATGAAGAATTCATGAAAACGGTTGACTTCATCAAGTCGTTGGAGGTTTCTTACCTGCACGTCTTCACATATTCTGAACGCGCCAATACGACGGCAGTTCGAATGGAAGACAGCGTGCCTATGTCCATCCGCCAAGAACGCAATAAGATCCTTACTCAACTCTCGCTCAAGAAGAAGCGCGCTTTCTATGAGAGCCAGATCTGTAAGCAGAAATTGGTTTTATGGGAAGCCGCAGAGCAAGAGGGTATGATGAATGGCTTTACAGAGAATTACGTGAAGGTTCAAAAGCCATACGATGAATCATCAGTGAACCGTATTGAAAGCGTGCAATTACAAGACATCGACCGCTTCGGAACAGTCAGCGCAGGTGTCGTGGCAGACATGATGCTCATAAGCGAGGATTAGAGGTCGATTGTCTATTTTGGACGCCTCTAAACACTGCGCCAATGAAACGTTTGCTTGCTATCGGATTGACACTTCTCGGATACACTTCCGTTGCTCAGGATTCATGTTCTTGCTGTGACAGCCAACACAAGCGCTTCGACTTCTGGGTGGGCGAATGGGCTGTTTATGACACGCTTGGGGTTCAAATTGGAACCAATACGGTGACTAAATCCGTAGGTGATTGTGTCATCATGGAGCATTGGCAAGGAAGCGATGGATCCGAAGGCAAAAGCATCAACTTCTTTGAGACTGGAGATAAGTCTTGGAATCAAATCTGGGTTGACAATTCTGGAAGCCAACTGGTACTTAAGGGTGAAGGCGATGATGGCGTTATGACGCTGCGCAGCGATCTGGTTCCGGGTCAAAAATTCCACCTCTACCGCAATCAAATCACTTGGACACTTCTAGATGACGGGTCGGTGACTCAGGTTTGGCAGCTTATAGACCGCGACGGGCAGGTTTTAACCACGGTCTTTCATGGCGTATATAAATCGAAGTGACTTTCGATTCTCAGCTGAAATGCGAGTTTTGCAACAAAGACGAAGAGCATGGGTTTACGATTCCTCACTTTAGTATTTCTCACAACAGGTTTAATTGGATGCGGCAACTCAGAATCAAAGCCTGAGAAGTCTGAGCCGACGAAAGAACCGACCAAGAAAGAAGTTAAAACAGATGCGCACGGATGCGTGCCTGACAAAGGAGAGGCGTGGTCAATCATGCGTAATGCGTGTTTGTCGTTACAAGAAGAAGCTTTAATGCTGCGTGTGGATGATGGTTCACCCAATCCGAATTTGATGGCTTTCCTGCTTTTTGACGCATTGGACTCTTCGAATGCAGAGCTGTTTGTTCCGCATGACGCAAAGAGCTTTCTCCTTCCTCGTGTCCAAAATTCAATGGTTTGGAAAGACGAACATTTTGAAGTCCAGGCTTCCGCTGATGGTTTACTTGTCCTTAAGGACGGAATTCCAACCTACAAGCAATAGTGCTTCATTTGATGCAGTCCTGACATCGGCATTGCCGACGGTAATGGCCTGATCATCTTCGCTGAGTTCGGTTCGTCGTTCACCTGCTAACACGAATCCCGATCACATTAAATTGACAATCATGTCGCCAAGGCGCATGCCTTATTCTATGCACTTGCAGTGATATTGTGGAATCTATTCATGGGGCCTGTAGGCATTTGTTCGACAGCCTTCTTCTGGACAAAGCGTAGCATTGCATATGAACCTTGCTGCCATAGACCTTCGTAACCTCACACTTCAGGTGGTTGACCTCTGTGCTCGTGCAGATCGGGAAATCATTCAACCGCTTCGGAAAAACCATGCATTGGCAGCCCGCTCAAAAGATGGCTCCGGAAGAAACTTTGTAACAGAGGCCGACCTCCGAACAGAGCAGTTTTTGGTTCAAGAGCTTTCCAAGCTACTTCCCTCAGCTGGGTTCATCGCCGAGGAAAGCTTTGATGGGCATATCGATCACGTCTTGAATTGGGTGATCGATCCGATTGATGGGACAACCAACTTTATGCATGGCTTACCCCCTTCCTGCATATCGATAGCGCTCGTCGAACATGAACAACCAGTCTTGGGCGTTATTTTCGAGCTCTTCTCAAAGGAAGTTTTTTACGCATGGCGAGGTGGCGGCGCCTGGTGCAACGACCAAGCAATCTCAGTGAGCAAGGTTAGCACGTTGCAAACAGCGCTTCTCTGTACAGGCTTTCCTTACGATCAGGAAAACGAATCGCTGTTCAAGCGATGGATTGCTTTGTTTTCCAATTTACTCACACGCACGCAAGGCGTCCGACGATTGGGAGCAGCGGCGGTGGATTTGGCCTACGTTGCTGTAGGAAGATTCGACGGCTTTTATGAATACAACCTTAACGCCTGGGATGTGGCAGCGGGCGCACTCATCATACAAGAAGCCGGGGGTCAAGTGACCGATTTCAGTGGTTCTGGTAATTATCTATTCGGACAAGAGATGATCGCGAGCAATGGATCTATCCATGCCGAAATGCTGGATGCGCTCAGGAAATCGCTTTAGTCCTTATAAGGTAACCACGTCTGTGTACGGTAGAGGAATAGAATGTACCCCCGAACCTTGAGATTGCCATCATCACCAACCCAGATCTCACAATCGTAAACCTCTCCGTTCTTTGGATCGAGAATGGTTCCTTCAGACAATTCCTTATCGTCGGCGTCCCACTCCATATCCTGAATGATCGTCATACCAATGACGCGTTTCATGTAGCGCGAATCATCTTTATCGCACTCCTTGCACACAGGGTCTTGGTCTTCGTGCGGCTCTCGAAAGAGCTTCAACACCTTGCCTTCATATACATCGCCGTTCTTGTAGATCTCTACAACGGATCTGGGTTTTCCGGTTTCATCGTCGATGGTCTTCCATTTACCCACAACCGATTGGGAGAAAGCGATGACCGTAGAAAAAATAAAGATCGTGGAAAGAATGGTTTTCATGTTTTCGGAATTTGATTGTAAACGTAAGTGCAATTTAGAAGTTTGAAAGCTTTGTCTTCATCCGGTCAATTTTCTCAAAGTAATTTAGGAACACCCTGTTGCGTTCTTTTTCAGAGGTGCCGCTTATCAAAGTGCTGCGACGTTTCAGTATGTCGAGTGCTTTGTAGGATGAATGATAGAATTGTTCGTCGCGCGTTGAGAGCGATGAAATACCATTGCTCGTGAGGTAACTGATGTACTGGTCGCCAAGCTTTACCAAGATGGTATTGTCCGTATGAAGGACCTCGTTGTGGTAGACCTGATAATTGAATTCCTTCTTGTAGGGAACGTGTTCCGGTACGCTACCGTTTTTTTCGCGCTTGAATTTGTATCCCAACTCACATTGGTTCTTGATGTGCTCAACCAAATCTCTGAGCCTATCGAGGAGTATGATAGCTTCTTCTTTGTCTTCAAAGTATCCGGTCACAAAAAAGTACTCGATCTGCTTCAAAGAAGTGTCGATGGTCTCAGAGTGATAAATTTCGGTGCTCGGAATCCTGCAATACAAATCCCGAATTTTCCGGGAAACTTCGTTCACTTCATCGTTCTTCTCGTAGAGGCGAAAGCGCTTATTCTTGAATTCAGAAAAGTCAAGAATCGTTTTTTGCCAAAAGAACAGTTTAAAGGACGCAAGCTCAGGCACATGCATAAGATGAAAGAGCGGGATTTCGTTCGCCATGTACACCACTTCCTTTTCGTCGGCGGCGTGGATTAATTCCATTTGCGCTTGAATGTAGTACAGGTAGCCCATGAAGTCGAACGTTGCCTCTTCCAACGGTTGAAACTGAAACCGAACCTCATTGGAGCCCGCCCCGAGAATGCTGTCGACCGAAACCCCAAAACGCTTAGAAAGCTTCGCGAGTTCTTCCATCGTTAGAGATGTCTCTCCGCGCAATCTTCGATAAGCACTGTCGGTACTGACGCTCAAGAGATCGGCAACTTCATCCACCAATACTACGCCAGGCGGAATATTCTCTTTTAGATACTGGAAGAAGCTGACCTGTAAAGATGTTTCCATGACCTGAGACTTGATTCGGGGAATTGTTGTAGTTTTTCCTAGCGAAAAGTAGCATTTGCGATCAAATTGGCAAATTCTGCAAATTGGACGAAAGTCCGGGAAGCATTCAATTTTTGAAACCCTTCAAAACGGTCTAGGTTCGTGTTCTCAAAGCAATATCTGTGAAGCCAACCTTACGAACCACACTAACCATCCTGGCGCTGCTCAGCTCGGTTGCGATGAAAGCTCAATCATTTGTAGAGTTGGCGAGAATTAGCCATAGCACGACCAGCTCAAACGTAGACCCAAACAACATTCAAGGCATATTCAATGAGACTGCCGTCGACGTCCTACTGCCGCTCAAGCTAAACGACCGAATTGCCCCTCTCACTGGTTTTTATGGTGAACGCTTCACCTTCCGCTCTTCTTCGGTCGATTCAAACGTTGCTATGCATACTGCGCTTCTAAAAATTGGAGTTAACGTCAATCATAGCGAGCAATTCAGTGCAACATACATGTTCCTACCAAAGATCTCTTCGGATTTCGAAAATCTCGATCAGAACCACTTTCAACTTGGCGGACTGATACTCTGCAAGCGCGTTTTTTCCGAAAACTTCACACTCAAATTCGGTGCATACGCAAATAAGGATCTGTTTGGACCATTGGTCGTCCCGATTCTTGGCATGTACGCCCAACGAGGTAGATGGATGATCAATGCTGCCCTTCCAATCAACGCCGAAGTCGCCTATTCCATCATGCAGGACAAGTTTCAGGCAGGACTGCAATTCGATGGAATCAATCGATCTTATTACAGCAATCAACGCCTTCCCAAATACATGGAGAAATTGAACAATGAAATTGGGTTGTTCGCCCAGTATCAGGTTCAGAACATCTACTTCCGCCTCTTCGGTGGAATGGCCGTTGGCCGCAGATGCCGCTTCTACAATCAAGGCGACGAAACCGACTTCGCGATGCCGCTTACCAAGTTCGGCGACGACCGCAAAACAAAGTCTGAAGACGAGCTCGATGGAGCCATGATCCGCTTGAATATTATTTACCGCTTACCGATCAACTAAACCTCTATGATTGAAGTATTACAGGAAATCGACTTTGTTCGGTTGAATTTCTCAGAAGAAGGCAAGACGTTTCTGAATCTTACCATCGCGTTCATCATGTTCGGGGTCGCGCTTGAATTGAAGCCTGCAGACTTCGTAGATATCTTCAAGAAACCCCGGCCGGTGCTCGTTGGCATCTTATCTCAGTTCCTACTGATGCCGCTGTTAACCTTTCTGCTCGCATTGAGCCTCCAATCCTTTATTACACCCACCATCGGTTTAGGGATGATTCTCGTAGCCGCATGTCCCGGCGGCAATATCTCCAATTTCATCAGTTCGCTGGCGCGTGGAAACGTCGCGTTATCTGTAAGCCTCACTGCCTTCTCAAGTTTGGGCGGACTGATTTTGACGCCATTCAACTTCGCATTTTGGGGCAATCTCTATATGCAATTCTACAGTGGAGCAATCGACAATGAATTGGTTCGCGAGTTAAACATCGATGTACTCGACGTTTTGCACACCATCGCCATCATACTTGGCTTACCCCTCTTGCTCGGGATTCTCTTCTCTCGCTTTTTTCCGAGCCTTCAGCAACGCGTTCTGATCCCGATCAAGCGGCTTTCAATCTTCATTTTCATTGCGTTGATCGTTATCATCTTCACTAAGAACTTGGACATCTTCCTCCAGTACATCAAGTACATCTTTCTGATCGTGCTTTTTCATAATGCGTTGGCCTTGGCAATGGGGTATTTCACTGGAAGGTTGTTCCGTTTAAACACCCAGAATTGCAAGACGATCTCCATCGAAACTGGCATTCAGAATTCTGGTCTTGCCCTTGCCCTTCTATTTAGTCCCGACATCTTTCCAGAACACTTGGCCACGGGAGGGATGACCTTCATTGCCGCTTGGTGGGGGGTGTGGCACATCGTGTCAGGACTCACGATCGCCGGTTTTTGGACTGGATTCAAACTAAAATCGGAGAAATCTAAACCATGAAAGCGCTTTATACTTTAATCCTGTTGGCTTGCGTCCATGTTGGAATTTCTCAAAACGTTCCACTTGAACGCTTGTTACGCGTTGGTTCAATGTACACGGTGATCATCGAAAGCAATCACACGCTGAAAGGAACCGTCGTCTCGGTTGACTCTGAAGATGTAGTAATCAAAACAATGAGTGGCCGAGAAGTGCGCCTTGGCCTGATACGTATTTCACAGGTTGTAGATGAAAATCGAAGAATCTTCATCTACCCTCCTGAGATCTACGGAGATTCTGTAGCACATGTTCCGGTCGTTCCTGTTCAACTTAAAAAGCCGGACATCTACATCCCAGACTCGCTGGTTCGATTAGGCAGAAACACGTTCTATGGAAGCTTTGGAATCAGCGCCCTTTATGTGGGTTACTTTACGACCTTGACCTACGAATTCAAGCCATATGTATCCAAAAATCGTGACCACAACCTTGAATTCCACGGTGGATTTGGCGTATGCGGGTCATGGAATCAGGGCGACTTCGATGTTCTTTATGGAGGTGTGGGATATGCTTATCGGTTTTCGAAGATTCGCTTACCTCACAACTTCTTCAATTTATACCTTGAAACGCACGCTGAGGTAGCCTACCTGCACAACGGATCTTTCACCGACGCTCGAGATCACTACTTTCCAATGTTCGAATGGGGAATTAGAGGTGACTTTCAAAATTGGGGACCGATGTTTCATGCAACACTCAACAGCACTTTAGGCGCAAGCGTTGGACTAGGCTTTCGCTTCTAGACTCAAAAGTTTATCGATGAAAATATTGATTTTGCCGATGGAATCTTTAACTTCATAGCAAAATCTATATCATGAGGTATCATTTACTTTTAGCGCTAATAGCGCTTCTTCCAAGCTTCCTTTTCGCACAACTTACCACAACTGTTTCGTCCACGAATGTGACGTGCAATGGCTATGACGATGGCACGGCTACTGTTTATGGCGGTTTGGTTGGCGCTAGTGCTCCGATCCTCATAACAGAAGTGAATACCAACACCCCGGATTTCATGGAATTGACCAATGTCAGCGGAACAACGGTCAATACTGATGGTTGGTTCGTCATCACGAGCGATGATTACTCTAACATCAACGACGTCAATACATTGAGTTGGAGTTTGCCTTCTTCGGTCAACGCGAATTGGGTTGATCATCGAGATGACAATTCATCGAGTTCTAACTATTGGGGTAATAATCTCTTTTATAACAACACGAGCTCTGGCTGGGTGTTGTTGTCGGATGACAACGGAAACATCGTTGATTTCGTGGCATGGGACTGGGATTCAAACTCAATCACGAACACTTTCAACGTTTCCTTTGGTAGCTTCACCTTCAACATTACCAATGAATGGTCAGGCGATGCCGAGCCTATGAACAGCTGTTCAGGCAGCATCATCCGTTCAGGTTCATCTGACAATGACGACGAATCCGACTGGACGTGCATCACCAGTTCTTCGATGGGTTCTATCAACAGTACCTTAACCTTGCCCTTCACCGGCCAAATTGGTGTAAGTTATTTGTGGAGTACCGGCGATACTACATCGACCGTTGACAGCCTTGCCCCTGGCACGTATTATGTGACAACTACGGCTCAGTCTGGAGGCTCCATCGTCGATACGGTGATCATCACTGAGCCACCTGTTCCAACGTTCAATTTACCCAACGACACCTTTATCTGTGATGGCAATGCCATCATTCTCGACGCGGGAAGTGGATGGGATTCTTATGCATGGAGTTCAGGACAGACGCTCCAGACATTTCTATTAACCATGCCAGGCACATATTACTGCACGGTAACAGACTCCGCTGGATGCCCGGCATCAGATTCCATTATCATTGGAGAAGGTGAATCAGCCAACACTGATTTAGGGAATGACACGAGCGTTTGCGCGGATGAGTACTTGGTCAATGCGTTTTATCCCGGGGCTACTTATTTGTGGAACGACGGCACCACAGGCTCGTCGGTCACAGCGACTGAAACTGGCACGTTTGCGGTCACCGTTACAAGTTCGGATGGATGCCAGAGCATGGATCTGATCAACATCATCATGTATCCTCCTGTTGAAATCGATCTCGGTGAAGACTTCTTGCTATGCATTCCGTTCTTCCAAACGAAACTTCTGAATGCCGGCGCCGGTTACGCCAGCTATATGTGGAGCGATGGGTCAACCAGTACTACATTCCTTGCAGGCGCTGGTGTGACGAGCATTGGAACTGAAGACATCAGCGTTACGGTGACCGATGACAATGGCTGTGTTGGAAGCGACACGGTAACTGCAACCTATTCCAATTGCGTTGGAATCGACGAAGCTACCTCCGCTTCTTTTGACATATATCCGAATCCAACAGACGGCATCGTGCAGCTATCTTCTTCCAGTAAGATTGATCGTATTGAAATCATGGACCTGACGGGTAAAATCGTCTTCACCAAGGTGGAGGAACAGAGCGGCAATCTTGTTGAACTGGACCTTTCCGAATTGGCAACTGGTTCTTACTTCGTGCGCATCACCCAGAACGAACAAGCCACGGTGAGGCGTATGATCATACGCTAAACGAAATTCGACCTATTGACCTGAGCCTCTCGCTTTTAGTGAGGGGCTTCTTTTGTGCTTTATGTCACTCTTATTGGCCTTGATTCTCAATAATCTTGGTCTATGAAAACATTCGTACTTATCTGCATGAGCATTTGGGTGAATACCTTGTTCTTTGCTCAAGATTTTAACTACACGTTGCGCTTGGAATCTGTGGAACATGACGGGCCTGGGATTCATTCATATGCGATAGGCCAACACGACGGAGTGTGGTTGATTGTGGGCGGAAGAATCGACGGCATCCATCCAAGACAGCCCTTCGCCAGCTTCAGCGCGACGTACAATAACGATCAGCTTTATGTACTCAATCCAACCACGGGTCATGTATGGCAGCGAGGATTGACAGAACTTTCAACGAGCCTGGCTGAGCAGCTGCAGTCTACCAACTGTGAATTCTATCAACTTGAAGACACCTTGTATGTGATTGGTGGTTATGGCTACAGCCCCTCCATTCAAGACCATCGCACACACCCATACTTGACCACCATTATCGTATCAGAAACCATTGAAGCGATCCAATCAAATTCTACTGTGGCGCCTTTTATCAAACAAATTGAAAACAGCTCGATGGCGGTCACCGGCGGCCACCTTGCCCGATTGAATGAAGCGCTCATCTTGGTCGGCGGTCATCAGTTCGATGGAAGATACAACCCAATGGGCCATCAAACCTACACGCAGACCTATTCGAATGCGGTGAAAGCATTCACAGTAAATAACTCGGATAGCCTTCCGTTACTCAGTGCCATTACCACAACGACCGACGAAGCGCACTTTCATCGAAGGGATTACAATCTGGTTCCACAGATCTACTCGGATGGTTCGTATGGCCACATGATTTCATCCGGCGTTTTTCAAACATCTGCCGACCTTCCGTACCTGTATCCCGTTGAAATACGGGAAGGTTCGCACACTGCGATTACATGGTTCAATCAGTACTTGAGCCACTACCATTCCGCCAATGTCTCTTTGTACGATTCAGCTCAGCACGCGACATTTAGCATATTCTTCGGCGGGATGAGTCAGTACTACTACGATGGAGAAGAATTGATTGAAGATGATTTAGTGCCCTTCGTAAAGACCATCTCCATGTTGGTTCGTGACGAAAATGACAATCTGGAGGAGCGCACATTCAGACTTGAAATGCCCGGCTACGCTGGTTCGAGTGCAGAATTCGTAATGAATGAAGACTTAGAGATGGCTGGAGAAGGCTTGATCTTGATGGATGCTTTTGATAGTGATTCAGTCATGATCGGTCACATTTATGGTGGCATTACCAGTTCAGCACTCAATCCATTTTCCGCCAATCAAATAAGCTTGACTTCGGCAGATGCAAATCTCTATGAAGTTTGGCTCCTTGCCTCAGAGGAGCCAAGTTCAATCGCAGTGCACTCCGAAAGGAAATTTGAATGCAGCCTGTATCCAAATCCTGCACAACGAATGATTACGTTGAATCTGGAAAGTGAGCAGGGAGGTTGGGTGGATGTTCAATTCTTTGACACAAGTGGACGCCAGGTTCACGAGCTATCCGTAACGTCACGGCAAGCGAGCGACGCATTGGAAATAGAGCTTCCTGGCACGCTGTCTCCAGGGTTGTATCAAGTGATCGTTGCTTTAGACAATGAGTTCTTCACCCAGCAGAGCTTGGTCATTCAGCCATAGTCACTGGCGATACCCCTCCATCTTTTTTGCGCGATCCGCCATTTGTTGGCGCAACCAAGGCACGTATTTGCCCTTGAAAAAGCGCAATTCCGTGGATTGATGAGGATTGAAATCGATGACCAAATCGTCATGGAGGGTGTCGATTCTGTGAAGATCGTACACCTTCAGCAAAACCTCGGTGGATGCAAACTCCAGCTGCCACTCATCTCTCATGTCCATTTCTGAAAGAAACACTTTCGAGGGCGTCATGGTCGTATCATCGATGTGATTCATTCGAACGGTTGCATGTACATGCTGCTGGAGAAGTTCCAGCACCTGACATTGCTCTGCCGTTCCTAGCGCACACGGCGTAGGTGCTTCAGAACATCCTATGAAAAGCAAGGAGCAAAGAATCAGGATCGAAAGGCGCATCACCCGCCAAAAATCAAAAAAATAGACGGCTTCCATCCAAGTCTCCTTCGGGAGCGTAATTTTAGCACCGATGAAAGGCCTGATTGCTACACTTCTTTTCGTATGCTCATTTTGCTTGGTGAGAAGCCAAGACAAACCCATCCTTATTTATGAATTTGACATCAAGGACGAGATCGCTGCGCCTGTTTGGAGGACGACCAAGCTCGCGATTGAAGAAGCGCATGAGAAGGGTGCCGATCTCATTTTCATTCACATGAATACGTACGGCGGCGCTGTGGATGCTGCCGACTCGATCCGAACAAAGATTCTCCAATCAGACATCCCCGTCGTCGTGTTGATCGAAAACAACGCGGCAAGTGCTGGAGCGCTCATTTCGTTAGCGTGCGACAGCATCTTCATGCAGCCTGGTTCCACAATTGGCGCGGCTACGGTTGTAGATCAAACCGGTGAGCAGGTGCCCGACAAGTACCAGAGCTACATGCGGAAAAAGATGCGCGCAACGGCTGAAGAAAACAACAGAAACCCGGACATAGCCGAGGCCATGGTAGACCCTGACAAAGAAGTTGAAGGCGTTTCAGAGAAAGGTAAGGTAGTTACACTCACCGTGAGCGAAGCCATCGATCTTGGGTTCTGCGAAGGCGAATTCGATTCGATGAAGGAGGTGCTTGACTACATGAATGTCAAAGAGTACAACATAAGTCGTCAACGCCTAAGTACAGTTGATCGCATCATCGGATGGTTGATACATCCAGCGGTCAGCGGACTGCTCATTCTGATCATCTTTGGTGGAATCTACTTCGAGCTTCAAAGTCCCGGCCTGGGCTTCCCGATCATTGCGGCTATCATCGCAGCGGTCATGTATTTCGCCCCACTATATCTCGAAGGGCTCGCCGAAAACTGGGAGATCATTGTGTTTTTAGCTGGCCTCGCGCTCATTGCCATCGAGCTCTTTGCGATACCCGGTTTCGGAGTAGCTGGAATCGCCGGAATCACATTGGTCGTCACGTCGCTCGCCTTGGCCATGGTGCGTAATGTGGGTTTTGACTTTTCACCTGTCGATACGACCTCCCTTGTTCAATCCTTCTTGATCTCCATTCTAGCTTCAGGTTTATCAGTGATAGGTTCCATCTTGCTGGCGGTTCGACTCTTCGAAACTTCCGCGTTCAGTCGACTTGTGCTGCAAACCACCCAAACCAAAGAAGAAGGCTACGTTGGCGCCAAGCAGGAGTCGTTCAGTTTAATCGGACTAGAAGGCGTCGCCTATACGGATATGCGGCCGAGCGGTAAAGTAGAGATCAACGACCGACTCTATGACGCCGCCTCCGAAACAGGCTTCATCTCCAAGGGCACGAAAATCAAAGTTCAAGACTACTCCACTACACAACTGAAGGTAAGAGCCATATGACCAACTTCTTAGGGCGCCTGACCGCGCTGGCACTGCTCATTTCAAGCTTTTCGACCTTTTCTGCCTCAAACGCTCAGGCTCAAAGCAAGTACGTAATCAAGGTGGAAAAGAAACTGAGCAAGGGTGACACGCTCAATGCGCTCAAAAAACTGAATAAATACATCGACAAGCACCCAGAAGATGCGGGGCTGTACCTCAAACGAGCCGTTCTTAAAATAGACCGTGGTGATCTGGATCCAGCGATGGTCGACCTCAATAGTTATTGCAGCATCAACAAAACCTGTGGTATTGCCGACTTCTATAAAGGCGTCGTTCGATTCAAGCAGCATGATTACAACGGTGCAATAGGTGTATTGTCCGGCTATGCAAACGCACACCCAAGTTCAGAAGTCTGGACCTATTTAGCCCTGAGTCATATGTGGTTACAGCACTATCCGCTTGCCGTCAACGGATTTCTAAAATCCTTAGAGCTCAATCCAAATCAACCACTTGCCTACTATAATGGCGGACTTGCAGCGTTCTACCAAGAAGAGTATTCCCTGGCGGATAGTCTCTTTGGCCAAGCGCTTCGCTTGGAACCAAAAGACACTGATTTGAAAATGGCCCGTGCGTTGACCTGGCTTCAGTTGAAGCGCTATGATGAGAGCATCGCCTTGTTCGCAGAAATTCCTGAGGCGAACAAGCATTATGCAGGTGCACAATACAACATCGGCGTGAACTACTACAACCAAGACCAGTATCGAGAAGCCTGCTACTACTGGGAAAAAGCCTCGGCTGCAGGTCATTTGCAAGCGCCCGAATCTATTGAGCGCTACTGCGAAGAGAAATGAGCCACAGACCGACCGCGGTCAACAATCCATTGATCAAGAGCAATTCAAATCCGATTTGGTAGCCACCAAACCAAGCCTCACTGTTGTCTTTCAAGAAATAACAGACGAGTGGTGAACCAACTGCCACAGCTGGAACCCAAGCATCTTTCAAGCTCCTTTTGGTGAATAAACCGAAGGCATAAAGACCCAGCAGCGGACCATACGTATAGCCAGCTACCGTAAATAACTCTGCGATGACACTGTTGTTGTTGATCGCCTTAAAAATGATGATGACCACAAAGAGCAGCAACGAAAAACCGATGTGCACGATCTTGCGTGTTCGCTTATCCGAAGCTCTTTGGTGGCGACCCATTCCGAGGAAGTCAACACAAAAGGATGTAGTCAACGATGTCAACGCACTATCGGCGCTTGAATAAGCCGCCGCGACCAAGCCAACGATGAACAGAACGGCTGCTAAGGAGCCAAGCTCACCACTCAAGGCCAGCGCAGGATAGAGCTTGTCAGCAGTTTGGCCCATGTCGAATCCGATGCGATCGGAATACAAATACAAAAGCGCTCCCAATGATAGAAAGAGCAAGTTGGCTACGACGAGCACAACGCTGAACCAGAACATATTTTTTTGTGCTTCCTTGATGTTCTTGCAACTCAAGTTTTTCTGCATCATATCCTGGTCAAGACCGGTCATTCCGATTGTAATGAACATCCCCGCGAAAAACTGCTTCACAAAGTGGCGCGAGTCGTTCCAATCGTCGAAAAAGAACCATTGTGAATAGTCCGAGTCCCCTATCCCACTAACCAATTCTGGTAACGACCAATTGAATGCATCCTTGATGACATAGATGGTTGCAAGCACCGCCAGGAGCATGGATGCCGTTTGCAGCGTATCGGTCCAAATGATGGTCTTGATGCCACTTCTGAAGGTATAGACCCAAATCAGCAGCACAGCAACCAAGACGGCAAGCCAAAACGGAAGCTCAAGCGGCTCGAATACGGCGATGTGCAATGCAATCGCCACGAGGTACAAGCGAAATGAGGCGCCGATGACGCGGCTAAGTAGAAAATAGAACGCGCCGGTTTTGTAGCTCCAAAAGCCAAAGCGTTGTTCAAGGTAGCCGTAGATTGACGTGAGGTTGAGGCGGTAGTACAGCGGCATCAGAATCGTGCCGATTACGAGGTAGCCAGCTAAGTAGCCCAGCACCATTTGCATGTAACTGAACTGGCTCGTGGCAACCCAGCCAGGTACGCTGATGAACGTAACTCCACTCAAGGAAGCCCCGATCATACCGAAAGCAACGATGTACCAGGGAGACTGCCGCTTGCCAAGAAAAAAAGCCTCGTTCGAATCGTCCTTTCCGGTCAGGAATGATATCAATATCAGCCCCAAGAAATAGGCGACGATGATGATGATGGCCATAGTGGGTGACATGCCACAAAGTTGCAGAGCACTTAAGGCCATCAGAAGTGCAGCCACGACGAATTGTCAACATTTGACCACTTGAGATGTCAAGAAAGCTTATATGTGCGTGAACAATCAAGTGCTTTTTGCTATTATATAAGCATGAGGACTTTCGACACGATGACTTCCGCCATCCAGACTTTTCAAGGGGAAGGCTACACTGCCAATTTTGAAATGGGTTTTGATACGATCATTCAATCCGAAAACAAGAAAAACTTTGGCACGGAATCGTTCGATGTAGCCGAGATCGTACGATTTGAAGGAATGACCAATCCGTCCGATAGTTCGATTCTTTTTGCGATTAAGACTGTGGACGGTACGAAGGGCCTCCTTGTTGACGCATACGGCGCCAAATCTGACCCGATGAGTATTGAGATGATCGAGAAATTTCAGTTACCCAACCTCAGCAGACGATAGTCACCTTGTAGCGAGGTACTCGGACCTGAATTTTTGCAAGGTATTCAGGAGCTCATCTCGCTCCCGCAGAAGCGCCGTACGTGTAGAAACATCGATTCTGCGCCACTTCAAGAACTTAAAGATCCTGCTCGCTACCCGTATGTAGAAGATCGAAAACCTTCCGGCCAGCATAGCCGTTCCAATCAGCACGGGAATCGAAAGCCAGGCGGTATATAGCGTCGCAGCTATCATCGCGAGGATGGCATACCAAAGAACGAATGAACCCAATCCCATCACGAAAGCCAAGGAGCCTGCAAAAGCCGGATTGATCTGCCCATCCGCGTGTTCCATGGTCACCTTCCGAAGCAACAGTCGAAGAAATAACTCGCGTGAAAGCATCACGGGAAGTCCATTCAGCACGATTCCTATCACAAAAAGTGGCAGTCCAACAAGAAGCAACAGCGCCCTTAGGAAGGCCTGTTGTTTGCCTTCCTCAAACGGATTGTACTTTTTAAAACCAAGCGCTTCAAATTTTTCCAGGTAAGCCTCCAACTGCTCTTCTAAGGATGAAGTGTCCCGATTCGGCTGTGACTTGAAATACTGCACCGCGGCGATGATTTCTTTATTGGCTTTGAACTCCAATTCGGCATCGTTCTCGGCTCGTTTGATGTCTTCCGATTGGACGATTTGCACCATCATTTTTTGGACTTTCTTGATGAGCGGAAATTCTTCTTCCTCTTCTACATGAAGCACACAAGCTTCCATGGCGCGCTTGATTTCCTCTGTCATCACCACGGCTTGCTCCTTTTCGTCCAATGGGCTCACATCAGAGAACTGGATTGGTTCGCCGATCTTGAGTGTGACCCGTGTGGTAAAGCGGTGCGGATTGATATAGTTCATTCCAACGGGGATGACCTTCACGGCTGGCAATTCAGGATTTGTGGACTCAGCTCCCAGCTTGATGCGAGCAGCCCCTGTTTTGATTTCGCGCACCCATGGAACCGTGATGCTGCTTGCTTCCGGATAGATCAGAATGCGTGCTCCACCCGCAAGGCTCTGATAGCATTCGGCGAACATGTCTTTGTTGCTGCCGACCTGTTTGCCATCCTTTTGAAGCCACGGGCGAAAGACGGGTATCATATTGAATTGATTCTTGAAGATCCATGCCTTCAACCCTTTGCCGAACCATTCTGCCCCGGCGATGAAGTGATATGGTTTCGTGGAGACCGCTGCGAGCAAAATGGGGTCGAACATCGCTCCCGGGTGATTGGATACGTAGATGGCCCTGTCTTCTTCGAGCCATGTTCGTCCGATCACATCAATGCGACGGAAGTAGCCGTGCAGAGCGATGGAAATGATGGGCTTTAGAATCCAATACAGCATAGCCGAAAAGTACTTTTTCTTAAGACATTTGCGGACTCATGCTCGCACCACACGACATTTCTGCCTCGTTGAAAGACGATCGAAGCAAGGCCAATGTAGACCGCTTGGTTGAACGCATGGCTCGGGAACACTTTGATTTTCATGCATACCTGGAGCATATAGACGCGATTGACCTTCCTGTAAAATGGTACATGACATGGACACTCAATCACTATCTAGATCGATATCCCCACATCGGAAAAAAGAAGCAAGAGGCACTGTGGAATCAGTTGCTTCTTACCGAGCACGAAGGCATCCTCCGAGATTATTGGCGCATGTTTACCCAATTGACGATCGATGAAGATTTGGCAGGGCTTGTCTACGAAAAGGCCGTGCTGCTTTTTCCGTCGCAATCTTACCCAGTAGCGATTCGCGTACATGCATTGCAGTGCGCTTTCAACATTGCAAAGCCCTATCCAGAACTTATGCACGAAATCGTCCAAGTCATGGATGACATCTACCCTTTTGAGCAGGTTTCAATGCAAGCGCGGTTAAGAAAATTGAAGGGAAAGGCGAACAAACTGTTATCGAGGTGAGCCCAGGTCATTCATTTTGAGAATGACCGTGCATTAATTTGAAAAAACCTTTCTCCGAACATTGCTCTTTGGAATTGCCATCAATTCTTGAACGCCTTCCTGCGCCGGCCAACTATCAGGCTCAAAAGGGCCAGCAATTCGGACTTCGATGGTACTCAATGATACGTGCTCCGCGGTGACAATTTCGCCCTGCTCGAAGCACTTCAAATCGTTTCCAACAAAGCCACCGACAAAGATTTCATCGCAATAGTCTTTTTTGAACTTGAATTGAGTGCCTTCACCCCCTTTACTGCAAGCGGTCAAAAGAAGTAATGGAAAAATAAAAAGAAGGGCCAGGTCTTTCATGTTGCTAGAGTTTTATGGTTTTAAAATTACCCAATCTGATCCAAGCAGGCTGAAATTTAGAGGACAAAATGGCGACCAAACCACTAGATCAAGAGGGCTGGCAGTCTTCCATAGAGAACGTTCATTAATCAGAGACGAATTCCCAATCCCAATCGAATTTGAATGCTATTTGGGAAGGATTCAAATTCTGTGGTATATGTAGATTGGTTTTCTGCTACCGTTGGATTCTGAACTCCGGTTACCTTCCATTGGAAGTCAGTGATCGTGATCAGAACGTTCAAATCGACGACCCATCGTTCCGAAAACGAATACGTCAAGCGGGGCACTACTTGCGTGCTTCCTCCGATCGCGGTCTCATTTCTTGGAAACATATAGGAGACCGAGGGAGCAAAGCTCGCATTGGAGAAATAGGGCATCACGGCAACTCCAAGGTACGGCTTGAGTTTCAGGTCTTCTTTCTTCTTGAGCAGAAGGAGGTTGTATTCATAGCGCAATCCAAGCGCGACGTTGGTCCTAAGGTTTCCGACTACTTGCTGGACAAGTGCGCCATCCGCATTCTCGGAAAATCTTGTTTCAACATGACTTTGATTGATTGCAATCCTCGAGAGTTCGATTTCGTGGTAGTTCCCGGATCTGGTTTGGATTCCAAACGCCGGCGTAAAATATCCGATTCTGGTATCTCGCACCCGCTGCGTTGATGTAAGCATCGAAGACGTATCAAACCCGATGGTTTCATGGGTAGTGGTTTGCTGAAAATTTGAATAGATCTTGAGTTGTTTTTGTCTCTGTGCGTCCTGACCATAAACCCAAGTGGTGCAGCAAGCGAGCGCGATGAGCAATATCTTTTTCATGTTGAACGTAGTTGGTCGATTTATCGGGAGAACGCGCGTTTTCAATGCAAATTGTGTGTCCCTATTCCAAGAGGATACCGAACTACCGAAGTGTAGACGCACATGACGCATTGAGCTGCCGACGCAGAAGATGATCATAGAGACTTTTTCTCCGAAGTCTCCTGAAATGAACGTGATTTCCTTAGAACAGCGTCAACCCCAACATCGGAAGAAAAATGAAAAGGGTGGTGATCACCATAGCGATGCCGCAGGCAGTTGATCGGACGTAGTTCTTTGACTTAATCGCCTTTTGTTGGATGATGAGCATTCCGATAAACCAAATGAAGGACCAGCAGAGTATCAGCATGGCTGAAAGCATGAATGGCGCCAATCCAGCGCCAGCCCCACCTCCACCAATGCTTGCGTCGGTGCCCATGGAATAGTCGTAGTCCAACGAAAAACATATGACCGCCATCAGTGCTGAAGCGCCCAACCAAATCATCATGTACCCAGTTGCGAGGGCGAGGGATTTGCCGATTTGTTTGAGGGTGATTTTCATAAGATGTGGATGTTTCTTTACAAAACGCATGTAAGCGCCATAAGAACCTCCAGAGCTTGCCAAAGAAAGTGAAGTTTGGGATAGAGGTAAATCAACAACCAGGTGAACGATTCTATTGAATCACGAACGTGGTCCGAATGCTCGATGAGGCGTTTGCAATCTCAAGCAGATAAATTCCTGCAGGAAAGGCGATGTCTAAGCTTGTCGGTTGCTCTGAATGCAAGGAGGATACTTCCAACAACGTACCATCAAGGCTGAAAATCTTCAACACAGCGTCTTCCATGTCTTGATCAACGGTCACTGTCAATTGATCTCTCGCCGGGTTGGGGTAAACACGAACCTCTACATTAGACCATGCGTCGTTCACTCCAACACCTGTTATTGAAATGCACTCTGAAGTATCAATGCAGCCCATATCACTGACGATTACAGCATAGTTTCCATTGGCTTGAACGACAAATGACTGCGAACTTTGACCTGAAATTACTGCGTTGCTATCGCAGTTTAGCCATTGGTAGCTAGCGTTTGAATCTTGGGCGATGAGCGTATCTCCCTGTACAATCACACCGTCATCTGGACTTTCGTTGATGATCAGGTCAAGCTGGACGAAGGAGTCACATCCGAAGGTATTGGTGGTGAGGTAGGTTGCAGAATCAGTGGATGATGTATAGGTGTTTCCATCAATCCACGTGTATGCATCGCAAGCCGTTACGTTTTGCCAGATGGAATCACTTTCATGAATCGTCAGATTTAGGGTGACGATCGAATCGCAGCCATTTCCGTTGACCAAACTTACGGTGGCTGTGGAATTCGAGGTACTGTACATGTATCCATCCAGCCATGTATATGTATCACAGGCGACGACAGTATGTGTACTCATTTGAAGAGAGCATGGCTCGAATTTTAAGACGTAGGTGTCATAACTACCTTTCGAGGCGAGATAAAGGTCTGACGTGCCAGGATTAACATCCGTGCTTGCAGTGAACTGGCCAGTCGTGTAAAAAGCAGCATTATCAGCCAGCTTAATACGTTTCATGAAGTTTTCCAATGTGTCGCGCGTTTGGATTGACCAAAGCACACCCCCTGTGCTGTCAAGCTTCTGTATGAATGATTCGTAGTCTCCTTCTGATATTAGATCCAAGGTATCATTGGCCGTTATGATGCTCATCGACTCTTCGAAGAGGCCTATGACATATACACCCCCGTTTTCGTCAACATCAATGCTTCGCACCTGTTCATTCCCTAGTCCTCCGCCTGTATTGGTCCATACCAGATTCGCTGAAGTGTCATACTTGGAAATGAAAAAGTCTCGACCACCAATTGCAAACGCATTCGACTGACCACTTCCAGGATCCAAATCGATTGAGTCAGAAAATAGACCTCCGTGGTACAGGTAGCCATCCATATACTTTACATCCAACCCGATGTCCGCCGAATTGCCGCCGATTTGCTTGACCCAGATCAAGCTACCTGATGAGTCAATTTTTTGCAGAAACATGTCGTAAACTCCATTTGAATTCAGATTCTGAACTCCTGGACCAGGATCATAATCGGCAACCTGCTGAAAATAACCAGTCGTGTATAGATTTCCATATTCATCTACGTCAATCCCATGCACATATTGGTCCCCAGTCCCCCCCATATGTCCTGCCCACTCAAAATCTCCATCGACAGATAATCGTAGAACAAAATTGTCCCAGCCACCAAGTGCACTGTACGTTTGGTTCCCAGGTCCTGGATCAAAATCCATGCTTCCAAAGAAGTCGCCTCCTATCAATACGTTGCCCTGGGCATCGACAACAACTCGATGGGGTTCAATTGCAGCGTTGGAGCTTTCAATCTTTTTCATCCAAATAAGGTTTGCGGATGAGTCAAGCTTCAGGATGTACCCTGCACCAATGTTTGGATAAGAAGCGCTGTCGATGTATACCCCTGAACCGGGATCGAAATCAACAACCCCATGGAAGCTACCAGCGAGCACTATTTCGTTTTGCGGTGTAATAGCCATGTCCCAAACGCGAACACTACCCGTACCTCCGATAGTTCGCACCCAAATGAGGTTCCCATTTGGATCAAGCTTTTGCACGTATGTATCTTGGTATGCTGAGGCTGATATCAACAACGTATCTTGACCGGGATCAAAGTCGACTGTGTCGCTGAACCGACCTGTAGCAAGAATGTTACCTCCGAGCGAAAGTTCGACATCACGAGCATCGTCAAAACCACTGCCACCAGTATGTGCGGCCCATGATAACTGATGATTCTGAGCAAGCGAAGTTGGCGCTACAAATAAGGCAACAGATACAAAGAGAATTTCTGCTCGGGTCATGGAATAGGGTTTTGATTCGAAACCTAGCTGTGCTAAAAGTAATGAACTCTCTTGTGGGTTCACTCCCCCTTCTCAAATATTAAAAGCTGAATTCCCGTTCCATCGCTGATCATGGATGCGGAGATGAGCCTCCAGCCGTCGCTTGTCATGTCATTGAGCAAGTTCGTCAATGCCTTTGAGAGGTCTACGACTGTACCCGCCGAAAGCTTCGCGTCGATTGGTCGTTCTTCGACTTGTCCGTCGGGCGTACACACCACAGCGGTTGACTTGCCCATCGCTGCTTTGTTCCAATGGATTGTTACGGTAAGTAATTGCTGATTCGACGATTGTGCAAGTGCTGATCCTGAAACAATGGAGAACAGAAATAACGTTGCGAATAGATGCCTCACTTTCTGCGGGTTTTAAGGTGCGTCAAATTCCACCGAACAAACACAACGCACACCAATGTTGGCTGCTGCTTCGCTTTCGGTCTTGGCTGCTGCATGATCGCCGTCGGGCATGTCATGCCAGGAACCGCCAGCGTGGGTGTCTGGTGTCAATAGCCACTCGGAGACGTTGCCCTTGATGTTGTAGACGCCGAAATCATTGGGCCAATAGCTCTTCACAGGGGCTGTGACGTCTGCATTGTCATTGAGCTGACCGGCCACACCGTCTTCCTGCTCTACCTTTCGACGGAGATTGTAGCGATACATTCCCTCATATTTCCGCGGTCCCTCTTCCCCGATTTGGTTCGGGTATTGATTCATGTTCTCAAACATTGTCATGAATTCCTCTTCATTGGGAAGACGGTAGGTGAAGTAAGGTGGAACCTTTTCCAATCTTCCATCCTGCTCGAGTTGCAATCGAACCTGCTCTGTCTTCCACTGACAATAAGCGCTCGCCTGCTCCCAAGTAATTCCAACAACCGGGTACGACTGATACGCTGGATGCGTGAGGTAATACTCGACGTAAGGGTCTGCTGACCAATTGTTGCTGCGCCAAACAAGTGTGTCTGGATAGGCATCGGTGTATTGTTCAGATTCTTTGCCGTACTGGACCTCGATGGATGCGAGGTATTCCAACCATTCATAGTTGGTTACTTCATAGGTGCCATAGTAGACCTTCTCATCAACCTTGACTGTGCCAGGGAAGTACTTCGAATAATCCATGGTTTTTTGAGAATGGCCGCTGTAGCAAATAAGCGAAGCAAAAATGACTAGAAGTAGACGCATGCTTTAGGAGTTTCCTCAAAGCTATTGAAATGAACGTATCTCTCCATTCACCCACCGACCCTTACCGAACCCTAAATGGGATTCTCATCGCACAATTAAATGCCTACCTTAAGTCTATGAAAGCACTAAAACCCTTTATCCTTGGCGTGCTTCTGCTTGGTTCAGCTAGCACCTCAGAAGCCCAATTCAGCGAACAGTTTCACGGCTATGATGAGCTCTACTTCACCGACATGACCGTCGATGCAGAAGGCAACATTATCGTTAGTGGCAACGCTTTGCTATTTGTCGACTCAGCTCAAGGGGCCGAATGGGCATTTGGCTATGGCTTCGGGAGCACCTATCAACTTTCACCGACCGAATTGATCGGCTCTGTGAACAACAGCGGCCTGGTACGCTTTGACACCGCAGGAAGCGTGAGCTGGTCGAAGGTGTATACCGACTTTTTCATCCGTGATGTATCCTTAAATGCTGATCAACACATCGTTGGGTTCGGTCAGAACAAAACCTCCAGCGGTGTGTCGCTGAGTCGGTTTGATTTGAATGGTTCACCGATCCTCATTCTTGGAGAAAAGATGAACTCAGCGCATAGCATCAGGGGATATTCGATCTGCAAAAGGCCGCAAGGAGGGTTCTACGCAGTGTCTACCATTCAACAGAATTTCGACATTATCTCAAGGATTACACTGCTCACCGAGCATCTCGAGGAAGTTTGGACACGATACATCGATCCAGAACTGGATATGCGCCTTTACGGTGTAGAAGCCGACAACATGGGCAATGCCATCATCATCGGCTCTCAAATCCACGATGTCTCGGATGTAGACGGCGTCGTGCTGAGCGTCGACTCATCTGGTGCGGTGACATGGGCCAACGTATTTGGGTCGCATGACGATGATTTCATCTACGACTTGGACGTGTTTGAGGATGGTGAAATCATTCTCGCAGGCCAGACGGCGTTGAACGGAGAAGGTGATGGAACTACCGAGTGTTGGTGTGAAGACAATGAAGATCCAGATCGTTGCCCAAACGGATTTTATATGCTTTTGGAGGAGGATGGTTCGTTGAAATGGACACATACGTATGGCGATTTTGGATGCGAGTACGCCGTGGCGATTCAAGTTCTGGGAGAGGATATCTTCATAGGCGGCCATGCCTTCGAATACGCACAAGGTTTGATTGGAACCTTCTTCAAAAGAACTCGAAGCAACTACGCGTTGTGCACGGGAGAGGATGTGAATATGCCGTTTGAGGCCATCGAGGTAAACTTATTTGACACAAACTTGGTCTTCGACACCCTCGCGACAACCGTCTCGAGCGGGCCACTGCTATCTTTTGGGGAATACGAAGAGTCGATGGATGTGTGCCCAATACTCGGAACTCCTGAGACGGAGACCGTGCGGCACACACTTGAACTCTTCCCCAATCCTGCAGATGGTGCCGTTACCATTAAAAAACCTGTAGGCTTTTCGAGAGGTGCGCTCACTATTGTTGATGCACAGGGCCGCATAGTCGCAGATAAAAGGATCGACGCCTCGCCGGCCATCGAACTATCACTTCACGGCATGGATGGATGCCTCTACTTCGTGTCCTTGGTTGATGATCAAGGACAACGTGCTTCGAGCAGGTTGGTCGTGCGTGATTAAAACCGGCGTCAATTCCAGCGCGTTCGGTACTTTGGCTGTATGTCGAAACAGAATATTGTAGCACTCCTTATCCTGTTTTCAGGATTGATGGAGCTGAAAGCGCAGTACGTTTTTACGCCCATCACCAACATTTCAAGCGCTTCACAAAGCGGCAACATCCGCCCTCGAATCCTCCAATCCAACGGAAATCGTGCGTGCCTTTGGTCCAAATCCGGAGACGGGGCTTATTTCTCCTACCAATTGCAGTCAGGGGAGTTCAGCACGCCTGAATTGATCAGCAGCAGCAACCACTCGGTCTTCGTTTCTGATTATGGAGGTGCAGATCTTGCTATGGTTGGAAACGACATTTTCCTAGTCTACATGACGACGCCCTACCTGGAAGCTCAATTGTTCCTCAGACATTCCTCCAATGGCGGGGAATCTTGGGAAGACATCGTACAGATTGCTCTACCTGACAGCATCATTCCTTTCCTTCCTACGATCGATGTTTCATCATCCGGACAGCCGCATGTCATGTTCATGGGCTACGATTCCAACTACAGCAACCCACAATACTTCCTCCTTCGTTCAAGCGACGGAGGCGCTTCGTTTGATTCGCCGATCAATCTATCTCAAAATGCTCCGCACGAAGTTTGTGACTGCTGTCCGGGTCACCTTCTAGAACTGGATGGCCAGGCGCATGCTTACTTCCGAAACAACGACAACAATCTTAGAGAAATGTGGTATGCAAGGTCGACAGGACAAACAGCCGCGGCCGATACAACGTTCGATATTGATCCATCCGACTGGTTTCTAAACGGATGTCCATCTCAAGGGCCGGATGCTGTGGCCAGTGACGACAGCATCATCGCAGTTTGGATGACTGCAGGCAGTGGTACCCCTCAAATCATCATGAACAAGCTCGATCCGCAGACTTCTTCAAATGAGTCCGTTTACCTGACCAATACTGATATGAGCAAATCCGCGCCTCGCATTGCAGGTAATGGAGATACCATCGGCATTGCATTCGAACAAATCGAGAGTCCGGTTAGCGCATGCGTGATCATGTATTCATTGGATGGCGGAACGACCTTTTCGGACCCGATTGATATCGTTCAAGATTCAGCGGGTCTTTATAAAACTCCAGACATCGCATTTTCTGAAGGCGGATTTGACCTGGTGTTCCGCGACATATTTGGCCAGCAGCTGAGCTACAGGAGGTTCGAGTTTGGTTTTCCCGTGGGAATAAAGAAAGCTCAACATTCCGTTGATATTTATCCAAATCCTACGTCAGATCAACTCAGATTCCAGTCTGAGTCTAGGAAGACTTTCGAAGTGTTGGATATTCAAGGAAAAGAAGTGCTAAACGGAAATTCAACGGCAGATGGAGTCATTTCTGTTTCAAGTCTGAACCCCGGTATTTATATTTTGGTCCTTGAGTCCAATAGAATCCGCTTCGTTAAATTCTAGGTTAAAATAATTTCAATTGAGGCTGCTTCAGCGCCAAGTACGCTTCCGAATTCAACTTCAACCGATCCGGCTGACCAAATACCCGTTGTCGGGCAAGTGCAAAGGTTTGCGCTATATTCTGAGCGACCTTCCCTTCACCTCTCATGCGCTTTCCATATCGGCTGTCTTTGAGTGACCCTCGATGCACACCATTGATCTGATTGAGGATTTTCGAAGCTTTGTCTGGTAGCGCTTGTTCGACCCAATTCGTAAATATATCTGCGATCTGCCCATTCAACCTCACCATCGTATAGTGTGCATCCCGTGCCCCAGCTTGTTTCACTGCTTTCAGCACATCGAAGATTTCATGGTTGTTCAAACCGGGAATGATCGGTGCCATCATCACGGTCACTGGAATGCCTGCCGAACTAAGCGCACCGATGGTCTCTAATCGCTTCTGAACGGATGCCGTGCGCGGTTCCATAATTCTGCGCAGTCCATCGTCCATAGTTGTTACCGAGATGACTGTGCTCACCAGACGCTTCTCAGCCATTTTACTCAGCAGGTCGATGTCGCGTTGGATGAGCGCGTTCTTGGTGATGATGCCGAGCGGATGTTGGTGCGACTCAAATACCTTGATCAAAGACCGAGTAATCTCCAGCTTACGCTCGATGGGTTGATAGCAATCGGTGTTGCCTGACAACACGATGGGTTTTCCACCCCAAGACTTCTTTCGGAGCATCGCTTCGAGCAATGCCGGAGCGTTCTTCTTCACGAGAATGACCCGTTCAAAGTCCACCCCTGCGCTGTAGCCCCAATATTCATGGGTATTTCTGGCGTAGCAATACACACATCCGTGCTCACAACCTTGGTAGGGATTTAGCGAGTAATCCATATGCACGTCCGGACTCGTCACCTCGTTGACGATGCTCTTAGGATGCACTTCGACCACCTTCGTCTTCGCCTTGTTCTCCTCTCCTTCCGCTACGAGGTAATCAAGATAAGCTTCGTCCATCACATGTTGATGCTGGGCAAATCGGTTGTTCGGATTGTGTTGGGCGCCTTGGCCTTTGGTTGGATTCACGCTATAAATTTATGAATCCTAATATATTTAGCAGACTAATATTTCAACAAATCACCGAGGCCTTGATGAACCGATGTTACTTCATCATTCGTTGCTGTTCCCATCTTCTCGCTGAGTCGGGATTTTGAGACCGAGCGCACGTGGAAGGTCAGGATTTCTGATTTCGTTTTCAGTCCATTTTTCCTAGTCGGCTCGAGCACCACGTTGCCTTTGTAATTCTTGACGGACGAAGTGATCGGACACACGATGACCACGTCCAAATAGGTGTTCATAAGATCGCCACTGATGATGACCGCTGGTCGGAACCCCGCTTGTTCTCTTCCTTTCACAGGATCAAGACTCAATTTCCAAATCTCGCCCTGCTTCATCGATCCTCGATTGAGCGGAGGTATTCGACCATTCCTTCCTCGGCGATGGACATGGCGTCGGCATCTTGAGACGCTTCCTTAAACGACTTGATGTACTCGGCACGGGTCAAGTGATCCAGGTAGAGTTGGAGCGCTTTCTCGATCAGCTTGTTTTTTGGCAATTGCATGGCTTTGGCGTACTGATCGAGCCGATCGAGCAGATCTTGCGGCAGAGAAGAGGTGAATGTCGTCATGTGTATTTATTTACGAAACGTAAATATAAAAGTTATTTCTTCCTGCTACTGACAGATCATCTAATCACAGTCAACGCACCACGGAACACACGATCTGCTTCACCTCCTTCACTCTTAAGGTGATAGCTAAGAACGTAATAGTAGGTGCCCTCTGGAACGAGCTCGCCTTTAAACGAACCACCCCATCCTTTTCTTGGATCGGAAGTCTGAAATAACTCAACTCCCCACCTAGAGTACACCCTTAGGTCAAAGGCATCCGTAGCACACTGAATTCCAATTAGGAACAGATCGTTCAAGTCATCGGAATTCGGAGTCATCACATTGGGAATGATTGGCTTGCACGTTGAATCGATCATAACCGTATCGGACGGAATGAAATAGCTGGCTGTATCGTAACATCCACCACGCTCTGCTATTACCGCATACAGACCCGGTTCTTGCACCTGAAGCCATCTCCTACTCTCCCTATCGATGACAACACAACCTTGATTGCATTCCATCCATCTGTATTTCAATCCGTCCGGGAAGGCAACCAACGTGTCGTTTCGTTTTTCAATGTGCGTTGATAGCGGGTTTAGGGTTATGCTCGTAGAAACGATAGAATCACATCGTCCCGCACGCTCAAATGTGTCACGAATCAAGGTGTCCGATGAAATAGTGATCCCATCAAAGTCAATTATTGCAGCGCAATGCGTCTCAAATACCTTCTCAAAGACAGTCATTTGGACTTCCAAATCCAAGTGCACAACCGTAGAGCATCCCGCAGGGTTCAAATAGGAATATGTAATGTCGTTATTACTGGAATAGTAAGTCTTGCCATCCAGCCATTCAAGGCTGTCGCAAACGCGCTTGGAAAAGAACTCTTCTGAATGGTAAATGTCAAGGTTCAGTTTAACAATCGAGTCGCAACCATTTGCACCAGAAAACACCGCAATCGTTGTGTCATTGTCATCGTGGTATGTTTGGCCGTTTAACCACGTCAAAGAATCGCATGCGAGCACTGTGTCGATATGCTCCTCCTCCAATTCAAAAGACATCACGAATGCATCCATACCTCCAGTCCTTGACACTTGATAGGCATTGGGCGTAGCAATATTGGCATCTGAACTGGTATTTCCGGCGAGGACTAAAGACGCCTGATCCACAGTTCCAACCAACATCCACTCGGTTCCTTCACCACCAATGTATGAATCCCATTCCTTGTAGCCACCCGCAGAAAATTTGACAGCAAACAAGTCGTACTGAGAACCGGAATAACCGGATTGCCAAGCGCACGAATCAGCTAAATCTTCTGTTGTTGTGGTGCCTGTTATGTAGACACCTGAACCATTCGCACCACACCATCGCGCTGTCTCATCTCCTACTCCGCCATGGTACGTTGACCAAACCAAGGTTCCATTGGTATCAAAGCGCGCAATAAAATTGTCATACAGTCCTGCCAAGTTTGCTTGGTAGGCATTCGATGTTGCAATGTTTGACGTACTGGACGTCGGACCAGCAAGGTACAATGCGTCTTCGTCCAATGCACTGCACCATCCATAATCATATCCCACATCGCCGAAATACGTTGACCATATGGGAACCCCATCCAAGTTAAATCGTGCAAGAAAAGCATCCGTGTTTCCTCCCAATTCGGTCTGGTAGGCACCTTCTGTAGCTATACCTTCAGGAGAGTAGGTCCAGCCAGAAATGTATATGCTGTTTTCAGATATTCCGGCAATGATCGCGTGGTCATTTCCAGACCCACCGAAATACGAGCCCCAAAGCAACCCGCCTTCTGCAGTTAGTTTGAGCATCAAAATGTCCGCAGCGCCATGATACTCAGAATTATATCCCTCGGAAGTCGCCACGCCGTCATCAGAAGACGTGCTTCCGACAACGTATAAGGCATTTTCCTTCCAAGTGCACCAAGATGAATGTTCCATACGATCTCCTCCGTAGTAAGTTGACCAGAGCCGTGTACCTGTCGAATCGAAACTCACGATAAAGAAATCTCGCTGACCCGCATTGGAAGTCTGCAATGCATCTGAAGTTGCGATCCCACTTTCAGACTCGGTTTCACCTATACAGTACAATGCTGTGCCCCCACGAGTACAAGTACGTATATAATCCAAATCACTTCCACCATAGTACGTCGACCAATTCAGGTTTCCGTCACGATCAAACTGGGCCATATAACCATCCGAATCCCCCACCCAGATCGTTTGATGGCCCCCAGAGGTCGCGATGTTTGATGTGGAACGCGTATGTCCAACGAGGTAAATGCTTTCTCCAATGATTTGGACGTCACTAACTCCTTCGGTGCTCTCCCCTCCGAAATAAGTCCCCCAAGACCGAGCGATAGGATCGATAATCAGCGGAAGGCTTGGATCATAGTCATTGAGTTCAATCCAGACGACATTCTTGTTGAACTTCCAGTCCGCAGCAATCATCGTTTCCCCCTGAAATGCGATCGGTTTTTCTTGAATAATATTCGCCTGAGGAGTGTGTATGATAAGATTTCCGGATTGATCAATGGAGATCGAATCTGAGCCGTCGACGCGCACCTTGATTTGGTCTGGGTTGCCCGAAGGGAAAACGATGTAGTCGTATTCAAGCCGCCCATTCCGCTCGTAAAAGCGCACATCAATTCCCTCATAGACGTTTTGGTAAGTGACCGTATGGTATGAACGAACATTGGTAGCTCCCTTGGGACATTGAGCCAGATAGAAGTTGGCGTAATTTGAAGAAGGCTTTGATGCCTCGATCTTGACTTTCCGTTTGCAGCCTATCCAAGTCAAGTCGGTTCTGAAAAAGCTTATCGTATCCCGTTCCACATCTGGCGCCATTGGATCTTTTACGGCCCGGACCTCTGAACTCGTATTGTGAGACTTCATCTCCTTCGTTTGAAAGCTGATTCCATTCTTCCGCAAAAAGAACTGCATCCCATCAACGTGCCCGGAAAAAGTCACATCTCGCCTGACTTTGTGGTGTTGGTTGGCAATTTGCCCTTTGTTTTCTTGAAAGAGCGCCTGATGTGTTTTAGAGGTGAGCCCCGCTAATTTGGAGCTTTGGGCATAGATTGCATTGCAGTTCAGTATCCAGATCAAGGCTGGCGCGAGTAGATATTTCCAGTTGATGCTCAAGACAGTGATAGGGCTTCCAAGTTGTTTTAAATGTATGACTTGATCTTCAATCGAATGTTACAAGCATCGTTCCATTTTCTATCCCATTGTCCATCCGAACTTCACTAAGTTTTTGAATTCCCCTCATGTTTCCGCTCAAAATACCGCGCATTGTGGTTGTCGTTCACGGTTGAGATTTCGGGCTTTTCAGCCTCCCTGTAACTGGCGCGTTCCGGCTTCTTCTTGTTGAGTTCCTCGCTGTAGCGCGGGTCGGGGATCATCGCTTCCTTGTACATCTCGCTGACCTCGATGCAGTGGAAGCCAAACTCTTCGGTCACCTTGCCGATGATGCGGTACACGCCGCGTCCGCGGAACGGGAACTTGCGGGCCACATCCGGAAAATGCACGCTGTCGAGGAAGTAGCCCTTGCGGTCGAGGAAGGTGCCGAAATTCATGCGGTCGCCGCCTGCGGTTTTCGTGTCTTTCGTGGTGACGAGGTAGCCGTACGCTACAACGGTTTGATTGACAAAGTCGCCAAGGTCGGCCGCCAGAATGCCGCCTTTGGGCGATCGGCGCAAGAGCATGAACGGGTCACAAAGCGGGTAACCGAGCAGCTCGATTTGGTCGTAGGCTTCCTCCAGCGGGGCGGTGAAGAACTCCGGGAACTTGAAGGGCTTGCTCCGCTCCACAAAGAGCTTCGGGTCAACGCTGCGCTTCTTGGCCTTGGTCATCGTGAGGTGCGCCTCCCACATCAATTCTTTCTTGCTCTTTCCGGTAAATCGAAACGCGCCGACCTGCACCAACGTCGTCACCTGTTCGATGCCCGCTGGCACGCGCTCGGTAAAATCGATCAGCGACTCAAACGGACCGCCCTCTGCCCTCGCCTTGCAGAGCCATTCAACGGTTTTGTAGTCGATGTCTTTGATGAAGGAAAGCCCGAGGAATATCGTGTCGCCGTACACCACCGCGCCGGGCTCGCTGCGGTTGACGCAAGGCGCCTCGATGTTTCCGCCCTGCATGCGCGCTTCGTGGACATAGAACTCCGGACGGTAGAACCCGCCCGAATTGTTGAGCGTAGCAACGAGGTACTCCAGCGGGTAATGCGCTTTGAGGAAGAGGCTTTGATAGCTTTCCACCGCATACGAAGCCGAATGTCCCTTCGCGAAGGCGTAGCCCGCAAAGCTCTCGGTTTGGCGCCACACCTCTTCGACCATCTCCGCAGGATGCCCCTTGGCCAACGCCTTTCGAAAGAAGGCCTCCTTGGCGTGCTCGAATTCTTCCCTCGAGCGGTATTTCCCACTCATACCGCGGCGCAGTACGTCGGCCTCGCCGAGTGTGAGCCCGGCAAAGTAGTGCGCCACCTTGATGACATCTTCCTGATACACCATCACGCCAAAGGTGTCGGGCATGATGTCCATCATCACCGGATGCGCTTTCTTGCGTTCCTCAGGATCGCGGAAACGCTTGATGTACTCCCGCATCATGCCTGATTTGGCCACGCCCGGACGTATGATCGAACTCGCTGCGACCAAGCCGAGGTAATCGTCAACGCGCAGCTTTTGCAGCAGCATGCGCATTGCGGGCGACTCTACATAGAAGCAGCCGATGGCCTTTCCGTTGCGGAGCATGTCTTTCACGTCTTCGTCCTGCTTGAAGCGCGCCAAGTCGTGGATGTCGATGGGCTGTGGGTTCTCCCGATTCACAATCTGCACGGCGTCTTTGATCTTTCCAAGTCCGCGCTGACTGAGGATGTCGAACTTATACAAGCCGACATCCTCAGCCACGACCATGTCGAACTGCGTCGTTGGAAAGCCCTTGGGCGGCATGTTGGTCGCCGTGTAGTATTCAATAGGTTTCTCGGAAATCAGGATGCCACCGGCGTGGATGCTCAAGTGGCTTGGGAAGTCTTGAATCAACGTACCGTACTTCAACACCAGCTGAGAAAGCTTGTCGAGCCGCTTCATGTCGAGGTTCCCCTTGCTCAGCTTATCGATCTCGTGCTTGGGCAACCCAAACACCTTTCCAAGCTCACGAACGACCGCCCGGTATTGAAACGTGCTGTACGTCGCCAGCAAGGCCACGTTCTTAAACTTATCGAAAATGTAGCGCGTCACGTCGTCGCGATCGGTCCACGAAAAGTCGATGTCGAAGTCGGGCGGATTGCGGCGGTAGAGGTTGATAAACCGCTCAAAGTATAAATCGAGGTCAATAGGATCAACATCAGTGATTCTCAACAAGTAAGCTATAACACTATTCGCGCCGCTTCCGCGACCTACATAGAAGTATCCTTTGCTGCGCGCGTAGGAAACGATGTCCCAATTGATGAGGAAATACGACAGGAATCCTTTGTCGCGAATGATCTCCATTTCCTTCTCGATCCGCGAAGTAATGTTGTCGTCGAGGTTCGGATAGCGGTACGGCAAATTTTCTTCGCAGATCTTCTGGATGAGTTTAAAGTCGCCCTCCTCGGTTCCGGTGTAGGTCTTCTTGTTCTTGGGCGGAATGTTGTCGCCAAACTCGAAGTGTACGTCGCATTGATCAACCAGGGCTTGCGTGTTTTCGATGATCTGTGGAAACTCTTCGTATGCCTGCAGAAGTTGATCTTTCGGCATCAAGACGTGGCGCGGGTCGTCTTCCTCGGACTTGGGGAGCTTGCTGAGCAAAGTATTGTTGTCGATGGCGCGCAGCAAGCGGTGCGCGTTGAAGTCGCGCTGATCGCGGAAGGAGACCGTGGGCAGCATCACAAGACGATCGAGCTGTTGGCGCAGCGGCGAGAAACGCAATCGGGAGACTTCGTAAGGGCGAATGCCGATGAGGGGGCTGTCTACTTCTCGATACATTCCGCTCCGCGGAACACTCGAAGTGACAGCCGATTGGTGCTTTGTCATTTCGAGTGATCGCTTGGTCTTACCTCCATCATCGGATGATGCATTTGCGATCGTATCGAGAAGCGGCAAAGCACCATTCCCTTCGCGCGGCGGCAGCGACGAAGTAAACGGATAAACAACGATCACCTCTTCCATTTCAGGGGCGATATCGGGAAAGGGTTCGCCGCTGTGGCTGTGTTTGGTGAGGAGGCGGTTGATTTGTTCAAACCCGTGATTGTCCTTGGCAATGGCGACAAACTTCTGCTCGACGCCATTTCGAAAATCCACGCCAGGAACGACCTTGATGCCCAGCTTCTGACCGATGCGCATGCTGTCCAGGCACGCCGACGTGTTGTTGATGTCGGTGATGCACACGCTGTCATATCCCCACTCCAATGCTTGGCGCAGCAGGTCGTCCGGCTTCCATGTGCCGAATTTTAGGGAGAAATATGTATGGGTGTTTAGGAGCATAAGGCCGTTATTTCACCGCTGCCGCCGCCGCGCGGGTCTTTCGCGTGGCCATCCACCACGCGACGGGAGTCGCGCGGCAGCGGTATTATGAAGCTCATCCCCATATCAAGCCCGTCTATTCGCTAGCAACAACGGCGCCTGCCCGTTGAAGGGGTTGGTTCTTCCGATGGTGCGGGCGTGGATGCCGGAGGCGCGCAAAACAGCGCGATCACCGAAGCGCTCGCGGATGCGATCCATGGCTTGGTAGAGGTTGATGTATTCCTCGCTGTCTTCAAACAGATTGATTTGGTAGCCTCCGCCCACGAGGTGACTGAACCGCACACCGATGAGGCGGACCAACAAACGGCGGTTGTACACCTTGTTGAACAATTCCAGCACCTTTTCAATCAAAATATGATCGGCCGACGTGTAAGGTATCCGTGCCTGAAGGGTTTGGGTTTGAAAGTCGGAATACCGCACCTTCACTGTAACACAGCCCGTCAGCTTCTTTCCACGGCGGAGCTGGTACGACAGGTTCTCCGCCATGGCCAGCATAATGCCTTTGAGCTTGATGACGTCGGTCGTATCGCGATCAAAGGTGCGTTCGGTGCTGATGCTTTTGCGCTCGTTGAAGGCGATGACCGGACTATTGTCGATGCCGTTGGCCTTCTTCCAAATCACTTGACCGTTTTGCCCGAGCACACGTTCCATCATGTCTTGAGGCATCTCCTGGATGGTCTTGATTTGCTTGATGCCGAGGTTTCGCAGGGTTTGGTAGGTCTTCTCACCCACCATCGGAATTTTCCGCACCGACAGCGGCGCCAGAAAAGGCTTCTCCTCACCCTTCCGAATCTCCAAACGGTTGTTGGGCTTCGCTTCGCCCGTAGCCACCTTTGATACTGTCTTGTTGATCGACAAACCAAAGGAGTTGGGCAACCCTGTTTCCTTGATGATGCGGGAGCGCATTTCGTCGGCCATCTTCGCGCAACCGAAGAAGCGATCCATGCCCGTCAAATCCGCATAAAACTCGTCGATCGATGTCTTCTCCAGCACAGGAACTTGCTCCTGCATGATTTCGGTCACCATGTCGCTGTACTTCGAATACGTCATGCTGTTGCCCTTGATCACGATGGCCTCCGGGCACAGCTCGCGCGCCATTCGCATCGGCATGGCCGAGTGAATACCAAAAGCCCGCGCCTCGTAGCTGCACGACGCCACCACGCCGCGATCGCTCGTTCCACCGATGAGCACCGGTTTGCCTTCCAGTCGACTGTCAAGCAAGCGCTCTACCGAAACGAAAAAAGAATCCAAATCCAAATGAAGGATGTGCTTTGAGTTGCGAGCTTCGAGCTCTGAGCTTTGAGCTTTGAGCTTTGAGCTGCGAGCTTCGAGCTGTGAGCTGCGAGCTACTCTATCCACCTGATCATTACTCACTGGTTCAATTATTTTCTTAATGCTGCCAAATACGCCATGAGCATTTTCTCCTCCTCATCGACCATCGGAAGCAAATCGGCAACCTGTTCTTCCATCATACCCACATCTTGCATAATGATCAACTGAGTTTCCAACTCAAAACAAGACCCAAGGGCTATCTCAATGAAACGCGCTTTGTCTTTTTCGCTTTTTCGAGAACTTCCTTCGGCGATGTTGGATGGTATTGAAACCCCTGATCGTCCCACCTGATTAGACAAAACGAATTCATTCTGCTTACTAAGCTCATTAGCGATTCGATAAGCCGATGTCGCTATGCTTCTTCCTGCTTGCCAAACTTTCAACTTCTTAAAATCCCTCATACATCCTTGATTAACGTGATAAAAGCTAGCAGCTCGAAGCTCAAGGCTAGAAGCCGCTTAACTTATTATTTAAGAATGCTAAAATATTTAGCCTAAACTAAATTTCAAAGCTGATTTTATCCACATCGATTGAAAGCCTACGCTCAAAAGGATGCACCGAAAATTTTCTTTATTTGCTCGGAATGAAACGCCCTGTCACAACCATCATATTCCTGATCCTTATTCAGGGTGTTCACGCACAGGAAGCCCTGCATCAGAAGCTTCAGGCCGACGCGGTGGAGCGGAATTACGACGGAGCATATGCATTCAGCAACCGCGGACTGGCTCAGATCATGCTGACAGGATACCAGAAAATCATCTCACCACAGTTGAACGGTGAATGCCTTTATACCACGTCCTGTTCGCGCTACAGCAGGAAGGCCATCAACAGGTATGGTTTGATCAAAGGGGTCTTCTTGACGGGCGATCGACTCACTCGCTGCAACCGATTCATATTGCCACACGTGCATTACCACGAGATCGAAGATGGCGCCATCATAGACGAGCCATAGATGAGACGATCAACCCTTACGCTCATGCTCATGCTCAGCACCGTGACAATCGCCACGGCTCAAGAACTGAACTATCACGCAGAACCGCTTGCATTTGCCGAGCACCTGATCGATCAAGGGAAACTTGAAGATGCTAGATTCGTCCTCAGCACAGCTCCGCTGAACGACACAGAAAAGTTGAAGGCCAACCATATAAAAGCTACCACCTTTTACATTGAAGGCCAGCTCGACTCAGCGCTCTGGTACGAACAGCTTTCATACGATGCTTCTTTTCCCTCAACACTGGTCAACCAAATCTATCTGCACCAAGGCAAGCAAATCGATGCACCTACAAGTTCCGCCCATGCGAAGTATGAAATCCTCCTGCTTCAGCACATGGCCTTCCTTGCGCAAGAAGGACAACTTGATAGTTTCAAACTGCTTATGGAGCGACACACGTTCTCGACAGAAGAGCTCGCCAATGCAGAATTCACACTATTCTTAAAGGCTGCGTCGGAAGCGTATTACAAGCCGAAGAAGCCGTGGATCGGGGGAGTGTTTTCTACCGTAATTCCAGGCTCAGGACGCATCTACGCAGGCAAATGGCGGGAAGGAATCACCTCGCTCGTGCCCATCTTGATCTTCAGCGCTCAAGCCGCAGAAGGCTTCTACTTCCTCGGATTCGCAAGTCCGCATTTCTACGCGTTTGCACCGCTTGCTTTGGTTTTCTATGGCGCTAATATCGCCGGGAGCATTCGGGCGGTTCGCCGTGAGAACTACAGTCACACCCAAAAACTCCATCATGAGGTACTTGATCTGCTCGATCCTCTTGTTCTGCAACAATAGTGGGTTCTCAGAGAGCATCCAGGAGAAAAGACTCGCTTTGGAATATGCGCGCTTTGTTTCGAACGACTCTGCCGAGATCGTTGATCTGACGTGTGGCGTATCACGCCTTTATCTGGAAGCTGAGCAATTCGAGGAAGCGAGCACTGAGCTCGAGCGCTATGAGCAACCATATCGACGTCATCTTACTCCGGAGTATTGGTATTGTAGAGCGCTTACGGAGTTTTTTCTTGAGCGCTACGATCAGGCTTACGCTCTCACCGAAGTACTAACAATCACAGGCGACACGACCATCGCATTGCAGGTTCTAAAGATCATGTGCACGAACTACATGGGCGATTGGCGAACCGGCGGCATGATGTTGCGACGGTTGCAAAAACGAATCGGTGAAGCGCAAGACGTCAGCAAAGTCTACGGAGGAGTTCCGATCGAAAAACTCAAAAATCCTCATACGGCCCAGCGGCTTTCTTCCATAATTCCTGGACTTGGACAGGCTTATGCTGGCAAGCCAGGTCGCGGATTGGCAAGTTTCGTCCTCGTTGGCGGCTCCGCTTCCTATGCCATAGCGCATGCCCTGACCGGATATTACGTAACCGGCGCCCTCACGGGTGTGTTGATGTTCGTTCGTTTCTACCAAGGAGGAAAAGCGGCTTCTGTGCGTTATGCCGAACAACACAATCAGGAAACAATTCGGATGCGCGCGGCGAAGTTGAATCATATTTTAATCGATTATTTGGCCAATTCGGGTGTTGATATAGATTTGCTTCACACAAAACTCAATTGACCTATGAAACCCCTGTTGACCTCCCTAGGCTTTGCCCTACTCCTTAGTTCATGCGCTCAAATGGTAGCGCCACCGTATACCACAGTTGAAAAAATTGCCCGTATTAACCCTGGAATGGGTTACTCAGAAGTGGCTACAACGCTCGGAATTCCGCCGTTCGACATCTACCATATGTCCGGCAATGGAAGCACGGTGCACTTATTCACCTACAAACTGAAAGAGCGACGCAACAAGGGCTGCGGCTTGTTCATGCGTGATTACTACTCAAAGGAGGCAAATCTTACCACAGGAAGTTCCTTCTACACCAAAGAGCAGAAGCTTTACGTGCTGTACAACGAAGGAAAGGTTGCGGGCATGATCACAGATGCAGGCCGCGATGAATCAGAGGACCTGATGGTTCAAAACAACACGATCCAGTTTATCTCTAAGAGTGAGCGTCATGCACTCACATACGAAAAGCTTGACATGGGCGAGTCACTCATCCGACTCGATCACAAGGGCCGCTTCGATCGTAAGCAGAAGGAATCGATCCTGATGGGCGGTAAAGTGAAGAAAAAGGGATGCCTTGGAATGATCAACTGATTCCATCAAATCAGCTGAGATGCTAAGTTCCACGCACATAAAACGCCTAAGCGGTGGCTTATTCCTAGCGCTTTTGATGATCATCATCGGCGTCGAGAGGACATCCGCTTCCGTCAATGCTGAGATCACTTATTACAGCATTGAGAAGGCACTCGAAGATCCCGCGTCCGCCGGGTCACTCATCTTAAAAGGTCAAGGGCTCGAAAAGATTCCAGCGGAAATTGAGCAATTGACCAATCTCAAAAGGCTTGACGTCTCGGGCAATTCAATCAGCATTTTACCCGCTGGAATCGTCAAACTGACACAACTCGAAGAACTGGATCTATCGAACAATGCGTTCACCTCGATCCCGAAAGAGATAGCCTTGATCAAATCCCTTCGAGCCGTAAAGCTTGGTGGGAACCAGATCAAGGATCTATCTGGACTCGCGGGCTATTCGGGAAAAAACCTGAAGAAGCTCACATTGCACGGCAATGAAATCGCAAGTCTCAGTGATTCGGACCTTCAAAAACTCAACAGTTTGGAGTATCTGTCTTTGCAGGGGAACCCACTGAAATCGATTCCGGACGCCATTTGCTCCTTCGATAGCTTGAACATTTTGATCATCCCGAATGACATCATGTTCAACACGCCAGGGTGCTTGAAGTACTTTCAGGAGATCGGACCGAAACATCAAATCTGGAATCGGCAACACGCATTCAACCTACTGAATTTTGCTGGGCAGATCAATGCCAGCGATGAAGGCGGCGAACGAGGTGGAAACCAGACATTCATATCGTCGAACCAACTCAGATTGGCTGGGAATGGCTACTACACACAAGAAGTGAACTACCCAGTAGGTTTTAAAAAGGTAACACCCATAACTTACGTTAGTTTCGTAGTGTTCTATTGGTGGAATGTTCCTCGCTACTTCATTTCGAGACGGTACCATAATCGGTTCACCTACACCTCCTTGTTGAAGTTAGACCGAAAAATTGACCGCGAATCCATGAGCACTCCCATGAATAAGGATAAGTTGAACGTATGGGAAGACAAGAAAACAAAGAAGATCAATCGCCTAAGGTAAAGGGGTTTAGAATACTTCCTCTGATCTTGCTGTTGATTCTGAGCATGCCTGCATGGTCTCAGGATTATGCCACCTTGTATTTCTTTAGGAAGGAAAAACTCACGCAAGCCGGCGTCGACTTTAAAGTCTTCCTGAACACCCTCGAAGTGGCTCAGATTCATAATGGCGGTAGACTGGAATATCGCATTTATAAACCCGGCCGGTACAACATCTCCGTAGGCGTATACAATGAGTATTTGCCGAAATCTGACAAGCACACGAACGTAGCTGCGCTCGATTTGAAGTTGGGCGAATCGTACTATTTCGAAGGAGACAACAACGGCATGGAGATGGTCTCCAACGATGAAGGACGATTGAAATTCGCGCGCCACAAGGACTTCAATGGCATGCCTGAGTTGATCGACACCAAACCTTTCAACCATGAAGCGTACTCAGAGAAGCAAGTGGAATCGAACAAGGTGCCAGATGTCTTGATTACGGAGCCTCCCCTTACTCCTACTTCAGTGCATGAAACCACCTCAGGCCTACTTACGATCAAAGGCGTTGTTGGTCAAGGCGATAAGGTCAGCGAAATTCTGATCAATGGATCGAAAGCGATCATGACGGGAACAAACGAATTCACCGCAGTGGTTCAAATCAACGATGGTGAGAACTTGCTCGAGGTTGTCACCAAAACAGATAAAGGATCGAAGTCCACATCGAGTTACAGCGTCAATGGACTACCCCAAAATCCTGAAGAATCTGTATTTCGTGGGGGTGGTGATCCGCTGCAAGGATTGAACGTTTCGCAGGCCAAACGTCTACAAATCAACGGTAAGTACTACGCCTTGATCATCGGTATCGACAACTACAGCGGACATTGGAATCGGCTGAGCAATGCCGTGAACGACGCAAAAGCCATCGAGCGCACCCTCAACGATAAGTATCGCTTCGATGAGTTCATCACGCTATACAATGAGCAGGCGACGCGCTCCAACATCCTCGCTAAAATGGAGTATTTGGTCGAGCGGATCAAACCGGAAGACAACCTCCTCATTTACTATTCCGGTCATGGTGAGTTTAAGGAATCCCTGGACAAGGGGTATTGGGTACCGATCGACTCTAAATCTGGAAGCTTGAGTGAGTACATCTCCAACTCTGATATTCAAACATTCCTTGCGGCGATTGACTCCAAACACACGCTGCTGATTTCCGATGCCTGCTTCAGTGGTGATATTTTCCGTGGAAATACGGTTTCCATTCCTTTTGAGGACTCTGAGCGTTACTACGCAGAAGTCTCCTCTCGGCGATCTCGTCAGGCCATCAGTTCTGGCGGTATTGAGCCTGTAATGGATGGTGGACGCGATGGGCACTCGGTGTTTACGTACTACGTTTTGCAAGCCCTTGAAGGCAACAGCAGCCCCTATTTCGATTCAAGCCAACTGTATGAGAAGATCAAGATTCCTGTGATCAACAATTCGTCTCAAACCCCGAAGTACAGTCCGATCAAGGATTCAGGAGATGAAGGCGGACACTTCATCTTCGTCAAGAAATAGAACATCCTTTCCAGTCTCGGTGTTACATCCATATCTTAGCCCAGCTCGTGAACTGGAAACACCACCTATTCGTTTTGTTTTGCCTTTGGGGAGGTTTGATGACCCCTTCGGCCATGGCGCATGGTCCGCGCTACACCCATCTGGCAACCTCGGCCATGATCGCCGAGGACGTGCACAATGCATGGATCGCTGAGGATGTTGCAAGCGGAATGTACGATGCCTATTTCGCGCCCATTGAATCGCCGGAACCAAATCTCAACTTCACGACATCTACCTGGTGGGTGCGTTTTAGCGTAAGCAACGGCACACGCACTACCAATGATTTTTACATCGAAACGGGCCGCCCATTGACCAACGTCATCAATCTTTATCGCATAAGTGAAATCGGTACGCAATTGTTGTATCAGGCCGGCGATGACCTTCCGTTCACCGATCGACCTGTGGTCTACAGGAAATTTGCCTTCCCCATTACACTCACTCCGAGGGATACCGTTGATCTCATGTTTCAGTTGAAGAGCGACGGAGAAGTCATCAATCTACCGATCAAACTTTGGGAAGAAGACAACTTCAACGGCTATGTACAACGTGAAAACCTGACATTGGGCTTCTACTACGGGCTGCTGATGTTCGTGACGGGCCTCTTCCTGTTTTTCTCTTTTGTGATTCGTGAAAAAATCTATGCATACTACACGATGTATGTGGCCTTCCTTTTCTTCATGCAGGCCTCGCTGGACGGTCTAGCCTTTGAATACTTATGGCCGCAGTCTCCATGGATGGCAAATCACTCGATCTTGTTCTTTTCAGGCGCATCGGTTTTTGCCATCATGCTCTATGCGGCCGAATTCCTCAACATCTCGAATATGCCCCGTTGGTATCGCCTCACCTACCGTGTGCTCGTGGGAGTGGTTTTCCTTTGCATCCTCACCGGACTCGCGAGCGGAAAACTCTATGAACTCACTTATCCGACGGTCAATGGCTTGTCGTTGATCTCACTCCTCTGGATCATTTTGGGCATCGAATGGAATCGTAGAACCCAAAACAAACTGAACATCTTCTTTGCGCTCGGCTTTCTTAGCGTGTTGGCCGGAGGCATTCTTTTCATTCTCACCAATTTCAACTTGATCTACAGTGAATTCCTGAGCGAAAACGCTATCAAATTGGGCTCCGCGGCAGAAGTGACGTTTCTAAGCCTTGCGATGGTGGGCCGCTACCGCGAGGTTCAAAAAGAGAAGGAAGCCGCCCAAAAGGAGGCGTTTGCAAACCTGGAACGCCTCAATGAATTGACGCGCGAGCAAAACGTAATGCTCGAAAGACAGGTCAAGGAGCGCACCGCCGAAATTGCTGAGAAAAGTGAACAGCTCGCTGAGAAAAATCGAGAAATCATCGATTCGATCACCTATGCGAAACGTATTCAAAAGGCAATTCTTCCTCCCGACAATCTGGTACAGTCGACCTTGCCAAATGCTTTTGTCCTTTACATCCCCAAAGACATTGTGGCCGGAGACTTTTACTGGATGGAGTCGACAGAAGATGCAATCCTCCTTGCAGCTGCAGATTGCACAGGCCACGGCGTTCCCGGCGCGATGGTAAGCGTGGTATGCCACAACGCACTGAACAGGGCTGTACGCGAGTTTGGCCTGACCAGCCCTGCGCCCTTGTTGGATCGTACCGCACTGATCGTGGATGAAACCTTTGAGAAGAGTGAGCAAGAGGTCAAAGACGGAATGGACATTTCATTGGTTTCGCTAACGAAGGACAGCCGGACCATTGAATGGGCAGGGGCAAACAATCCCATTTGGATCGTATCAAGCCAGAGCATCTCAGGCGCTGGAGACCCGGTTATGGAGCTGAATGACATGCGCCTGTACGAGGTCAAGGCGGACAAGCAGCCCATCGGTCGATATCCCAACCGCCAGAACTATGTGAACCACAGCTTCGATCTACACGAAGGAGATATGATCTATCTTTTTTCCGATGGCTTTCCAGACCAATTTGGTGGGCCGAAGGGCAAGAAGTACAAATACAAAGTGTTCAAAGCGTTTTTATTGGGCATTGCCGAGCAGGACCTACAAGCCCAAAAGGATGTCATAGAACAAGAGTTTCTACAGTGGAAAGGCAGTATGGAACAAATCGATGATGTGTGCATCATTGGCGTTCGAATCACCTAACATCGCTGGTTTCCGCCATTGAGCCATGGTCGGAAATTGCGTTTATTTGCTATGACCTACTTGCTATGAAAAACCTCTGTGTTGCCCTATTTCTGGCTTTACCGCTGATCACCTTCGGGCAATACCGTGATCTAAGCAGTCAACAAGTTGCCTCCTACATCGATGAAACCGTCGATTCCTCCAATATCAGCGCTGCCCTTGAATTGGCGGAACGACTGCAACGGATCGAGAAATATGATTCCGCTACATATTGGATCGATCGAGCCGAAGCTTGGATGGTTGAGATTTCGGATCTTTCGCGCCTTCAGCTTGCCCACTTGCGTAGGGGGGTTCACTACGAATTCGCTGTTGGAAGTTTCGACTCGGCACGCACAGAATACGTGCAATGCATCGATCTCAGTCGTAAGAACCACGACATCAAAAGTCAAATCCGAGGACTGCGGAATCTAGGTATTGCGTCCGGCCGCAATGGCGACACAACCGCCATGGATTCCATTATGAAGGAAGCAGCCTCGGTCGCGCTGAAGAACAAACGCTACGCTCAGTTTTTTGATGTCCTGGAAATCCATGCGATCGGATGGTATATGAACGGTGGTGAGAAGCATGCCACCGAGATCATCGATACGATCAAGGCTTACGCAAAACGCAGCACCGATGAGCGCATACGCGGACTGGCTCTGAATGAAGTCGGCAACTACAGTTGGTCTGTTGGTAACCTTCCGGCGGTCGTGCTTCATTACCTGCAATCGCTCGAAATCTGGAAAGCCCGACAGCACAATTATCGGATGTGGGATGCCTATTCGACCCTGGGAAATGTATTTGACGAGATGGGCGAGTTCGATCGCGCAGCCTTTTATCAAGAGGAGGCAATTGCTTGCTTGAAAAGCATGCCCAGCCATCCGGAATTAGCGAACAGCTACAATACGCTTGGCTGGTTCTACTACCACCTCGGCGACTCTGCAAAGGCTTTGGAAGCCATTCAGATTTCTGAATACCTCTACACGAAATATCATCCAGACGATCCTCAAATAGCCTTTCCTGTGGGCAACATGGGTTTAATTATGACCAGTCAAGGGCTCTTTGACTCTGCCATCGTCTTCTCCAGAAGGGCAGTCAAGCTGTTCGATGTCTACAACTATCCATCCGGTATTGCTGAGGCCTACAACAACATAGGGATCGCTTACATCGGTCTTAAGAACCTGGACAGTGCGCTGTTTTATCTGAATAAGGGATTGGAAATAGCGTTGGATGTCGGGGATCCGATGGAGGAACGCAATGCCCAAGAAGGACTGGCCCAGATCTTCAAATCGAAAGGTCAGTTCAAGGATGCTTTGGCGGCTTATGAACGCTTCACCTACCTCAACGACTCCATCTACGACGACGAGGCAAAAACCAAGTCAAACCGTTACCAGCAGCAACTGAGCGAAGAGCGCGACGCGGCCATCATTCGCAGCCTTGAGGCCGAGTCAGAACTCAACAAGGCACGGATTCGGCAGCAGCAAATCATCGGGATCGGGGGCATCGTGTTCATACTGTTCATCCTCGCCTTCCTCATCCAGATCTATCGCATCTGGAAAGCGCGGAAGAAGGCATACGAAAAGCTCGAACAAAAACACCGGGAGTTGGAAGCGTCTCAAAAGACAATCCTCGAACAAAAGGATCAGATCGGTGATCAAAAAGCCCAGATCGAGCAGCAGCACAACGACATCATCGACAGCATCAACTTCGCGAGCCGTATTCAGCAAGCGCTGCTGAAGCCGGAAGAGCACATCAATCAAGCCCTTCCACCCCATTTCATCTTCTACAAACCGCGCGACATCGTAAGCGGCGATTGTTACTGGGCCGCTCATGATCATCCTTACCTCTACATCAGCGCGATTGACTGCACCGGACACGGCGTACCGGGTGCAATGATGAGTATGTTGGGCATTGCCTTCTTGAATGAAATCATGGCCAGCAAACAACACATCGAACCAGCAGAGCTCCTCGACCACTTGCGCGATAAGGTCATCAAGGAGTTGGGTCAGGAAAAAGACACGAGCACAAGTTCATACCGAGAAGGCATGGACCTCGCGCTTGTGCGGCTCAATCTGGAGACCAAGGAACTCGTTTTTGCAGGAGCCAACAACCCGCTTTGGCTTTTCCGCGATGGTGAGGTGAAAATTGTCAAGGGCAGCAAACAAGGGATCTCCTATTCTGAGCGAATGGAACCCTTCACCCAGGAAAACATCGTTCTACAGCCGGGTGATACCTTCTACATTTTCAGCGATGGCTACCCCGATCAATTGGGCGGGCCAAAAGGCAAGAAACTCAAGTCTACGGTGTTCCGAGACTTCCTGCTGTCTATCCACGAACACGATTTGAATCGTCAAAAAGAACTGCTCGATCAGCACTTTTTGAACTGGATGGGCGATATGGAACAAGTGGATGACGTTTGCGTCATCGGCATGCGCGTATGACGGAAAATCCGACCAACCCAAGTCGGGCTACAATCTTACTTTTACCGCACAGACGAACTCAACCATGCTGCGCCTTTCGCTTACAGGATTTCTCATCGTGCTTGGTGCTTTGGCTTTTGGACAAAGCAACGATAGTCTTGAGCAAAGCATTTCAGCGCTTGAAGGTGAAAAACGCCTAAAATTTCTGGAGGATTACGCGTACAGCGTTACCCACCCTGACGATCAATTCTATTGGTCTGATCGGCTTATGAATGAGGCGAAAGCGCAGAATTCAGAATATTTTCAAGGTATTGCGCTTCACTACTCGGCCCTCGCCTATTCCGCCTATGGAAAGGAAGACAGTAGCATTCTTTTACGCTGGCGAGCAATCGAACTGTTCGAAGGCATTGAGCGTGAAGACAAAATGTCGCGCCAGCTGCTGAGCATCGGAAATTCTCTGGCCAACTTGGCGATGTATGATTCAGCGCTCTCCGTTTACGAACGCGCCGGGGAACTTGCGAAGCGATCCAAAGACACAACGGCGCTTACCGGGACCTACACGAACATCGGCACCGTTTATCATGAATTGGGGAACCGCGAAAAAGAACTCGAATGGCTCATGAAGGGGCTGGATATGAGCCGGGAAGTAAACGACAGCAGTCAGCTCGCCACGATGCTCTTCAATCTTGCCATCTTTCATCTCGAATCCGGTGAATACGACAAAATGAATGCGCTGCTCTCGGAGGTGAAGGCGATTTACACGCGAACGAACAATCTCTGGGGCCTCGCAAGCACCTACACCATCGAGGCCCATCAGGCCTTTGAGGAGGAAGATTACGACCGGAGCTTGGAATTGCTCGATATGGCCTCGAAGAACTATGAACAGCTAGGAGAACGTTCAAGGATCGCCACAACGTGGATGAATCAGGGAGAAGTTCTCGGGAAGGCTGAGCGATGGGATGAGTGCGTCGCGAAGCTCCTTGCAGCAAAGAGCGTGTTTGAGGAAATCGGCGAGCGGCGCTATGTAAGCATCACTTTGAACGACCTGGCCTCGGCTTATATGTACCTCGGAAAAACCAACAAAGCCATCGATGCAGAAGAGAAAGCCATTGAAATCGCAACAGAAATCGGCGCGTTGAGGGATTTGTCGCCTTGGTACAAAGACTTGGCGGAGTTGTACTTCAAGGCAGGCAGGCTCAACGACGCCTATCAAGCCATGATACAGCACAGCATCTTCAAGGATACGCTGATGGCGATGAGCAAGCAAGACGCAATCCAAGAAATGGAGGCCAAGTATCAAAATGAGAAAAAGCAGCTCGAGATAGAAAACTTAGAACAGGAACGCAAACTCGACAAGGCTCAAATCGAAAAGAACCAGGCCCAACGCCGCGTTATGCTGATCGGGCTTGGGTTGGCGCTGATTGTCATCTTGGTTGTTGGCTATGCCTTCATCACGAAACGTCGCGACAACCGGATCATCCAAGCGCAGAAAGAACAAGTTGAAGAACAGCGGACCATCTTGGAGGTCAAGAACAAGGAAATCCTCGACTCGATCGAATACGCCAAGCGCATCCAGAACGCCATTTTACCGCCAGAACGTATCGTCAAGGAATACCTTCAGAACAGCTTCATTCTCTACAAGCCAAAAGACGTTGTTGCCGGTGATTTCTATTGGATGGAGCACGTCGGCGACGAGGTGCTCTTCGCAGCGGCTGACTGCACCGGACACGGCGTTCCGGGCGCGATGGTTTCGGTCATTTGCGTGAACAGTCTGAACCGTGCTGTTCGGGAATTCGGACTCACCAATCCTGCCCAAATTCTCGACAAGACGCGCGAATTGGTCATCAAGGAATTTGAGAAGAGCGAAGAGGACGTGAAGGACGGCATGGACATTTCGCTGTGCGCGCTCAATACCAAGACGAACCATCTCACTTGGGCAGGCGCGCATAACCCGTTGTGGATTGCCACCTCAAACGCTGGTCATGCTGAGTTCATAGAAGCATCAGAACAGCGCGTGTCCATCCTTCGATCAACTCAGGATGACACGCTTTATCTCATCGAATTAAAGGCAGACAAGCAACCCATCGGAAAGTTTGAAGCTGCTTCACCCTTTACCTCCCACTCCATCCAACTGGAATCGGGCGACACCATCTACATTTTCTCTGACGGCTATCCGGATCAGTTTGGAGGCGACAATGGAAAGAAGTACAAGACAGGAAACTTCAAGAAAACACTTCTCAGGCTCGCAAGTCTTTCGGTTGAAGAGCAGCGCAACACGCTCGAATCGGAATTCGAATCATGGCGTGGTGATTTGGAACAAGTGGATGATGTGTGCATCATCGGTGTGCAGATTTAGCCGCAGCAATCCCTGCCGTTCACCTTATTCCCTACCTTAGCGGAAACCTCTAGCCCTTGAATACCAAGAGCATACACCTATGTTTCGTATTTGCTCTACTCGCTTCCACCGCATTCGCGCAGACTTCGGATGAAGAGCGCGGTCGTGCCGCTGGCCAGTCGATCTTGAAGTCGGTCTTCATCTCAAACTTCATGAATTACGTGGCCTGGCCCCAATCGAGCGATGATGGCACGTTCACCGTTGGCGTGGTTCAGGATACCATGATCTCGAGTACTCTTCGTCAGATGCATCTCAAACCGCATCCGAAGCACGGGAAGGTCAGGGTGATTTCCATGACCAACTTGACCGGCGCGGACACGATGGACATTCTGTACACCCACGTTGCCTCGGGTCATTCCGCCAGCGACCTGTTTGCGGTGATTGGCCAACAACCGGTGCTTCTCGTTACCGAAGGCTACGACTACAATGCAACCATGGTCAACTTCATTCAGGTGGACAACGAAATGAAGTTTCAGCTCAATACTTCGAATCTAAGTCTGCAGGGGCTTACGGCCACCAAACTGATGGAGTCCTTGGCCGACGAGGTGACCGAAGAAGACTGGGAGTCGCTCGTCAAGGATGCACGAGAGACCATATCGGAAGAAAAGGAAAAGAGTCATGCGTTGGAGGCGCAAAATCAGGAGATGTCCAGGGACATGAAAGTGCTCTCCTCCCGCATGCGCGAGCTTCGATCCGAAATCAACACACTAGAAGCTCGGATTGAGAGCGGAAAGGCAGAATTGCAAAAGCTGCAAGCACAGTCCGCCGCCAAGCGCAAAGAAATCTCTGAGATCCAATCGAGCCTGGAACGTAAGGAACTTGAGTTCATACAAAGTCAGGCAGCGCTGTCTGAGAAGAGCAGAGAATTGGAAACAAAAGCAGCAGAAGTAGCCGACGCAGAAGAAACCTTGCGGCTTAAAAACCAGCTTTTGAGCGACATTTCAGCTCAATACGAAGAAGTTAAAGCGCAAATGACGCGCGTAACAATACTCTTGGAGAACCAGAAGTTTGTGAACCTAGTACTCACGCTCATCGGATTGTTGATCGCTGCGTTGGCCATCATTGCTTACATCAATTACCGCAAGCAGCGCAAGCAGGCTGAGGTCATTTCTTCGCAGCGCGACACGCTCCAACTTCAACACCAAGAATTGGCGATCAAGAATCGTGAGATTCTGGACTCCATCACCTACGCCAAGCGCATCCAGCAAGCCATTCTTCCACCCCACCGCATCGTGCAGAATTATTTGGAACAGAGCTTCATCCTGTACATTCCGAAAGACATTGTAGCGGGGGATTTTTATTGGATGCACACGCTTGAGAACCGCGTGATTTTCACCGCCGCCGATTGCACGGGGCACGGCGTTCCCGGAGCGATGGTAAGCGTGGTGTGCAGCAACGCTCTGAACCGTGCTGTGCGTGAGTTTGGTTTGACGAGCCCTTCCGATATTCTCGACAAGACCATTCAGATCGTGACCGAGCGTTTTGAAAAGAGCGAGGAAGACGTGAAGGACGGTATGGACATCGCGCTGTGCACGCTGCACACAGATACATCGATCCTTGAGTATTCAGGCGCACACAACCCGCTTTGGCTCGTAACCAAACCCGGGCATCACGAAGAACTCGTCGACAGTGAGCGGAAGAACATCAACACGCATCACATCGAGGGCAAAGAAGACCATGTGCTGATCGAAATCAAGGCCGATAAGCAGCCCATCGGAAAAGTAAGTGAGGCTAAGCCTTATACTCCGCATCAGATCCAACTGGAGCCCGGCGACACCATCTACCTCTTCAGCGACGGCTACCCCGATCAGTTTGGCGGACCAAAAGGAAAGAAATTCAAGTACAAGACCTTCAAAGAACTCCTCCTTGAAATCTACGACCAGAGCATGGAGGAACAGCGTGTAACGCTCAACCGAGTATTTGAAGAGTGGAAAGGCGACCTCGATCAGGTCGATGACGTGTGCGTGATTGGAATGCGGGTTTAAAAAGGGATTGACTAACTATTCTAACCCAATTAATCCTCTGGCTTAATCACCTTGTAGGGTTGTCCACCAACCGTGATTTTAATTACGCTGCCTTCCTTTCTAAATACATCCAGTTGTTTCAGAATCTCATCGTATGTAAATGGTTGTTGCGCTGCGGAATCAAGGGTCACTAAATCAACTGTAATAGTTGGTATGTATGGCTTATTTTCTTCCATGATTACTTCTTAGGCGGCTTGGGATGTTTCGCGCTTTTATCCTTCTTCACCGATAGTTTCAGGATGTCGTCCATCGAGCCTTTCAGCTTTAGCGGCTTTTCTTTTGGTTTGTTGCCTTGATTTTTGTCTTTGCTCATCACTATTTTTTCGACCTCCAACCGTGGTTAAACCATTGTCTTTGAGTTAACCAATACTCAGACGCTTCTTGAATGTCGTCAACGAGTTTAGTCATGGAGATGTCAATACTGTGTATTCTGTCGTTATCAATATCCTTGTTTGATAAGACGTACATCGAATGCCACCCGTTAATCTCATAATCAGCAGAACCACCGTTTACCATATGTTGAAATTTAGGGAGCTTCATAAAGTCGCCATCAAGAACAACTGCAATTGATAAAAAGAAGGCGCTCATTGCGTTAATTGACGGTTCTCGGTCTCTTGTAACACGATCCCTTATACTCGTTTTAGACTGTATACACCCAAAAACAATCTTTTTATCCCCTTTCGTAATCGTGATATATAGGTCAAAAACACTTGATTTAACCTGCTCCTTTAACCAACTAACATCCCTTACCTCGTTTGCCACCGCACCCGCTTTGAGTAGGATGTTTAAATCGCGTTGAAGAATTATCTCTATGTCATGTTCTTTAAGGGAAAGATTGCCAAGCTCTTTTATCATTTCTTCAAACGCGTGACCGCTTGACTTTTTCCAGCTATTGTCCGCAGATATGATGGAGGATATTATTTCTGAGTCCACAATACCCGACACGTTGTTAACGTGAGCCACATAGATCGTTTTCCATATGTCGGAAGGCTCAACTTCTGGAAACTTTCGTATTGCATTAACTGATGCAGACTTAATCGCCTCTCGCTGCGCCTCTGTTCTCCGTTTGTTGCTATCCTTAATGTCTGAAAGCTCTTTAAGGTATTTTCCAAAAAGACTCTTATACTCTGCAAGACAAAAATCACGGTAATTACTTGCCATTGACAAGGGTGTCTATTATGGTTATACCCCAATGATATGCCAACAAAGGCGGAACTGCATCGCCTATTTGTTCGTATTTATCTTGAGTCTCGTAGACATGAGGGCAAATGTATGGGCCTCCTTTAAAGTCGTAAAAATCTGGAAAACTCTGTAACCTCGCGACCTCCCTTACGGTCAACGCTCTATTCAATTTAGGGTGAACCAGTTCGTCTAAACAGTGGGAAGTGACTGTTTTACTTGGTTCATTTTCAACAAGTCGCTTATTGCGCTGGATATACCATTTCTTAGGTAAGATTTTCTGCTCTTGCAGCCTCGCGACCTCATCCTTATCGTGTTTCTTAAATAAGTCCACCAGACTTTCTCCGGGGGCAAGAAGTTTAAATCTCTCTATCGTTCCCTTTCGGTGATTTGGTGCTTTATGATATGTGACACATCCGTTAAGTTGGTTTTCTATTTTCCAAAAGGTTCGATCTTTCAAAAGTGAGGTGTAAGCGTTATCCTTTCCTCCATATTTGCTCAGTTCGCGCTTATCGTTAGCCTCAATCTTTGGAAGTCCAACTAATGCATCTTTCACAGTAAGTGACTTAGATTCGATTCCAATAGGCGCGGACAGCTTCATTTTTTTATCTCTTGTCGCTATCAGAAAAAATCGACTTCGTGATTGAGGAACGCCAAAATCATTTGAGTTTAAAACAGAAATTAGGTGGTTAGTGTATCCATTTGTTTCAAGCTCTTCAATAATATCATCCACAACGAAGCGACTCCCGCCTTTAACTACCTTTTTACTTTGAATAGCGGGCACGTTTTCAAACAATATCATCTTGGCGTTTACCGCCTTTGCTAATCGAATTGATTCAGAATAAAGCTGTTGCCTGTAATCGTATGAGCTACGAGATGTAGACCCTGCCGTACTGAATGTTTCACAAGGCATTCCAGAGGATAAAACGTGTATCTCTTTGCCGCCTACGGCCTCTATAATTTCATCATTCGTAACCTTTCTAATGTCTCTGTGAATGACGTTAACCTCAGAGTGATTAGCCTTGTATGTGTCCACACAGCTATCAACCTTTTCGATAGCAACTAAAGTCTTTAATCCAGCAGCCTTGAAGCCTGTGCATATACCCCCTGGCCCTGAAAAACAGTCAATATGATTGATCGTTGGCATAGTCTTGTTATCCATCGCAAACTTATGTTATGTTACTCTATCAATATAACGCTTCGAGATGAATAATCACACGATGTGTGTGAATTACGCAGCCTCCCTGCGTTGCAGTAAATCAAGCCACCGTAATTGACGGCCATTGCTTTGTGCAATTGCTACATCAAAGCGTTGTGCCTCATTGATCTTTCTTGTGTTGTAACGAAATACCGTTTCATCGCAATAGCTTTCAAGGTGTTGAGGGCTTGCATGGTGGTAAATCCCGATCATCGAACGAACCAAACACGCCCAAGCTGATTCAATACTATTCGTGTGAACCTTTCCAACCACATATTCACCGCTTGAATGTCGAACAAAAGCATGGTTGTAAGCTGATTTAAGCCCCTTGTATGATGCGTGTTCATCGGTGTAAACCGTGGAGCCAAAAGGCACTTTGTCGGCTATCTCAGGAAGCAAAGTCTTTGCACTTGTATTTGTAACTGGCTTCGCTGTAAGATTTCCGCCTCTCTGAACGATTCCGAGTATTGGTGTCTTGCCAACTGTTCCACGTCCAGCATTCAGCTTCTTAGACTTGTGCTTGTTCATTTCCTTGCCTCCGTGGAAATGCTCGTCAACTTCGTATTCAGCACCCGTGTCGATGAAACTTGCGTCCGTAGTCTTTACCATTTCACGGATGCGGTGTAGCATGTGCCATGCACTTTTCTGACTGATAGAAATGTCTTTTGCAAGTTGGTGGCTACTAATGCCTTTTTTGTGTGAAGTAGCTAAGTAGATAGCCGCAAACCACTTGCGAAGTGGAATATTGCTCGACTCGAATATGGTTCCAACCTTCACAGTAAATTGCTTTCTGCAAGACTTGCACTTGAAACGCTTACCATCTGAGTAGCGATAAACGGTGTCATGCTCGCAATGTGGACACTCAGGATTGCCGTCAGGCCACCTAAGATTTTCCAAATGTTCTCTGCATGTTTGTTCATCTTCAAAGTGAGTCATTACTCCGATTAAACTGTTGTATTTACTTTGCTTGCACATAGCTTTCTGAATTGATAAGTAAATATCAAACTCAGCAATACCATGTATTTACGTTCTGCTAAAAGTTGGGTTAACATTGTTAGTCAATCCCTTTAAAAAAGCCTCCCCGGCCACAGACCGAAGAGGCTTCTCCTAAACTCAAATCTATGCTTACTGCTGAGCGACTTGGATGTTGAAGTGCAATTTCACTTCGTCGCCCACTACTACTCCACCAGCTTCTGTAACCGCATCCCAGCTCAAACCGAATTCTTTGCGGTTTACCTTGCCGTTCACTTCGAAGCCTGCTTTAGTATTGCCGTATGGGTCTTGCATGACTCCACCCAAGCTTGCATCCAGCTGCACACGCTTCGTTACGTCGCGGATGGTCAGGTCTCCTTCCAACATGTACGCGTCTCCAGTCTTTGAAAGACGTCCATTTTCAAAGGTGATGTTTGGGTACTTCTCGGCTGAGAAGAAGTCGTCCGACTTCAGGTGGTTGTCGCGGTCTGTTTGGTTGGTGTCGATGCTGTTCACATCGAGCTTGAAGGTAACCTCCGCCCCATCAAAGTCTTCCCGCTCGGTGACGACGGAGCCGTCAAACGATCGAAAAGATCCTGTTACGGTGGAGATGACCAGGTGCTTCACCTTGAATTGAACTTCGCTGTGTGTGGGATCTACTGCCCACTTTGTGGCTACCAATGTTTCTGTTGACATGTTTGTGATGTTTTAATTGTTGATCAAAAGTAACACTTTATATGTTGCTACATATATGTATATACACTTTTAACAATTTCCATTCATTTAACCGAAGAACCGTTCATCAATTTGAACCCTCTAGACTCCACTCTACCAGAGTTTTAACCACTCATACTTTGCCTGTAACATTCGACTTCTTTCCGCGTCACATTTGAAACATCAAACTGTTTTATTATGAAGTCAATCAACCTGTTTAGCATTTTACTGGCGCTTGGAATTTCTACCTCAAGCGTCAGCGCATCTCCGGCCAACAATGGCATCACCTCTTCCGCAATGCACAAGAACATCAAAGAAGTGTGGGAGAAATCATCCAAGAAGGTCGCAGATCACAGCATCGAGGCCACCATTCTTTTTACCGTTACAGAAGAAGGAACGCTGCACGTAGTCAACGTGCTTTCTCATGACCGCGAAATCAAGGAGTGCCTCTTCAATGAACTTGAAGGCATGAATGCGGCCGCAGGGATGACGCAAGGCGAAGTCTACGCCATCGATTTCAGCTTCCTCAAGCTTTAGTCTTTCGGGTTCAGCTTGATGTAGTTGCCGGAAATCGGCGTGACGCCGCGTGGAATTCCTGTCTCAGGGTCCAGGGATTCGCGAAGAATGACGATGCCCTTTACGCGCTTGTAGAGCGCCATGTGGGTCGCATCCATGTACCAGTCTTCAAAGAACCGAATGCCCACGACGTCATCGATTTTATATTGATCCTCTACCACAACGGTGTCGGTCACATTCGTTTCGATGTTTTGAACGTATACGGTGTCCGTGAATTTCGCATCGTCGAACCACGTGATGGGATGCACTTTCTTAAGGTTATCGATGTCGAAGTTGAGCGGATCGTACTCATAGACATTCAGCACACCTTGCTTGACGTTGTGAAGAATTGAAATCAGAAATTGTACGCGCTCAATCGGCTCAATGTATCCGTAGGCTTCTGAAGCGCGTGCCATACCATAATAATGAATGTCTTCGTCCTCACGGGAGAAGTCGCGGTTGAAAAGCACGTTGTATTCAATGTTCTCTCGGATCAGCGCTTGTTCGTTGATGTTCTTCTTGCTGAACTTCCCGTGTTTGAACATGAACAAAGGTTTCAACCCCCGATAGGAACCATCCTGACTATTCATCACCGCCATTTGCAACCCGATGTATCTGATCTCCTTTTCCAACGATCCCTTCCTGTGATCAAAATGCCACTCCTCGATAAAACTTCCGCCGACGCACTTTTCATAGAAGTCGTGGTTGTTCTTGATCACCTTCAACTCCATTTGTCCGGTTTTGATGTTCTCGGTGTACACACTGTCCACTCCAAGCATCAATACGCTCCCGGAAACCAAAGGAGATTCGTTCAGATAAACCGTATCGGTTTTGAATGTCAGCTCGTCTTCGTACTGCGCCACTTCCATAAACATCCTACCTACACGCTCGAGCTTCCCATTGTTGATTTTAATGATGGCTTCCTGAAAACCGCGGTCGCCCAGCGAATTGGGCGTGGCTGTCCCCAGCGGACCAACATAATTCCTCACCGTGCGCATGGTTTCGATGTGCTTCACAAAAGCGCCCTGATACAACAACATCTCTGGCGGATACAACTTGGTGAACATGGTGGCCATTCCAGGTTCATAGACATATTGCACCTCCCGCGTGAGATCGTTTTCGAGCATGAGCAAATTGTAATGAATGCCGACCCCTTCTGATTTGGATTGCGCAAGGATGGAAAGCGACAACACCATTCCAATGGCCAGGAAAGCAAGATTCTTCATAGGCAAGCGATCATCGGCAATGTTAATACATCACCGAGGTTCTTACAATGGTCGATTGAAATAGATTGGTTTGATTTGCAACAAATACTCGTAGGATGTTTGATATGATGAAGAAACTCCAGCAGGCGCAGGAGGAAATGAAGAAGATCAAGGCGCGATTGGGCGACATCACGGTGGATGGATACGCACCGGAGAATAAGATCAAGATCACCTTGAATGGCAACCGAGAAGTTCGCGGTATAGAAATTGTTGATGACCAACTCCTGCAAGACAAGGAGCAGCTCGAAGATTATCTGGTTCTCGCGATGAAGGATGCCATCAGCAAGGCCGACAACGTCAACGAATCCGAGATGAAAAGCGCTGCAAGCAGCATGATGCCTGGTCTTGGTGGAATGTTCAAGTGAACCTGAAACGCACAACATATCGATGGATGCTCACGGTCTTCGCCGTCTGCTCACTCTTCACGGGGTTTGCTCAAGAAGGCCCACTCTCAGCTGTGAGTCGATTCTTTGACGCGTGCACCCATCCTGATCAATTCAACGCAGATCTCTTCTCTCAGAAAGCATCCATCCGGGTGATCGCATATGATCAAGCAGGCCAATCGAGCCTCTTGGAATTCTCTCCCGAATCGTACGCCAACGAGATCCAATCCATCCACGATGCGTTTGATTTCGCCATCTATCCCGTGGTGCTTGTTGAACGCGAATACGGTCCCATGGCGACATTTTTCTGCAGCGTGGCGTCAACGTTCGTTGATGGCTCAACTCAAGACACGTTCTATCTAAAAAGCATTTACAGCTTCAATGTCGTCGACGAGAACGGCTGGAAGGTTGCATCGTTGGTCTCGCAACCAGAGGTGGCTTCCCATCCCCTTTCAAAGGAGCTGTGGCCGTCTGAAATCACAAGCTCCTATGAGGTACGCTATTCAAACAGCAGCCGCGTCAGGGATGATTATGACCCCAATCAGGTTTTTAATCCGGAACAAGTCGACATTCGTCCAGAATACCCCGCACAGCCTGAGGTGTTCAACGCTTTGATGCAGAGCTTTGATGTTACCAACTCTGCCGACGATGCGCACACACCTTTCACCGTGATCGTGCAAGAAGACGGCCTTGCAGAGCTTGGCTATGTTGGGGATTTGAGCGGTGATCAAATCAAAAAGGCCAAAGACTTCGTGGCATCGATGCTCGTGTGGTATCCGGCCATTTTGGAAGAGGCCAGCGTTTCGTGCAAACTCATTTTCTACGTACAATGAGGTATTGGTTGAGCATAGCATTCGTGTCACTGTTCGCCCTTGGACAAGCACAGACATATCAGAACCCGGACGACCTTATACAGGATCTGTTCAAGGCGCTCCAAGAAGAGAACGACTCCGTGCGCGGAGCAGGCCTCGAGAAAGTTTTCATGCCAGACGGTCGGTTCAATGTCATCATCTACCACAACAGCGATCAATCGCGTATACACCAAGGCACGTGGCGCACGTTTTTGAATGAATCCAAAGATTTTTACGATGCGCATAAGGTTGGATTGGATGAGATCGATCGAACGATAGATTACTATCAGGATCTTGCCCACATCCACGGCGAACTGTTTCAAACCATGCGCGAAGAATCCGGAAACCAAGACCTCTATGAGGAGATTCTTTGGTACCATCTCCAGCTTGCCTATATAGGAGATGGTTGGAAAGCGATTAGCCTCTCATGGGTCAACGCATGGGACGGTGAGCCGATGGAAGAAACCATTTCCTCCGATACGATTTGGTTCAAGCCAAATCGTTAACAAAAACTCAGAACCTTCGTAAGAAAGGATGCAAGTTTCCCTAAACTTGCATGAATAGCCTTTAAAACCGAAGAACTATGAGACGTCTACTAATCCTTGTTTTTGTATTAGCTGGGGCCGTAGCCATCACGCTGTCATGCCGAAAAACCGAATTTGCCTTCAAGCCGACTTATGCATTCCCATTGGTGGATGCTGAACTCACGGTTGCTGACATTGTCGGAGCGCGGCCTTCGGAAGTTGAACTTGTATTCGAAAATGAGAATGGTGGAGATTCTCTCTTTTCATATCGGCTTGTTTATCTAGACACCTTCCCTCCTCTGACTTTTGATTCGTTTGGTGGATCGACAACCCTTCCTGATGGAGCAACCTTTGAGTTTCCTGAGAAACGAGTTTTTCTCCGAATGACCGGCAGAAGTGAAGATGGAACAGGAAAATTCTACTTTACAGATCCAATTGTTGAGTTTCAATTCGAAAACGAACTGGAGACTGAGTTTCTTCTTTCCTTCACTAGTTTGTATACTGAAAATGTTATCACGGAAGAAGTAAGAGACATAAATATTGTCCAATCATCCGGCTACTACCCTGCATCTATAGCCGCAGCCACAAGCGGAGGTGTCATCGGCACTTCATCCCTCGTGATCAGCAATGAAACGACCAATGACGAGTTGACTCAGGTCTTCACCCCTTCTCCAAAATACTTGTATTACAAACCAAGGCTCGAAGTTGTTGGTGATGGAAGTGCGCAGTCTGGTGATGAGATGCGCGTATTCTCTAAAGTTATTCTTCCCTTAGAAGGGAGAGGATTTGCAACCTTCTTGGACACAATAGAATATAATTTTACTGCTGATGAAGCTGGCGAAGTGGTTGATTACGCCTACCTTAGAATGAACTTCGTGAATGAAATTCCTCTTCAAGCTTCTATCACAGGTACAATCGTTGACGAGGATTACAACTTCATTGCTGAGTTGCCAATATTTGACCCATCAACTGATCAAGTTAAGGATGAAGACGAACTGGTAGTTCCTGGTGGCCTCACCGATATTGATGCAACATCTACACCCACTTCAACGGCCCAAGAACTTACGACAGACATCCGGATTTATACGGAAAACCCAGTGACTGGGAAAAATGATGTAGAGAACTTTGCGGACGGTCAATTCATTATCCTCAAAATTGACTTTGGCTCCACAGATTACGACGACGATCAAACCGTTAAAGTCTTCAGCGACCAACGCCTCCAAGTCAACATGGGCATCAAGACCCGCTTGGGAGTTGAAGGCGACGTTGATTGGAGAGACATTCGTGATACCATTCAAAATTGGGGTGATACTGCCCAGTAATTGACTAACCTATCTAGACAACCTACTATGAAAAAGTTAATCATCGTACTTCTGGCACTGACCTCATCTTTGGGTGCCTTTGCTCAACAAGATCTTACGCTTTACAACGCCCGCTATCTTCAGCAGGCTGGCTTCACCAACCCTGCCTTCCGGCCAGAGTGTAAAGTCAACATCGGAGGCATCCTCTTTGGCTCCTTCCATTACAGCAGCGGTAACAGCGGATTCACAACGTACCGGCTCACCAAAATGTTCGAGAGCCCGGAAGAGGCTTCGAATGGTCTTGACAAAATGCAGGACGCGAACTACCTCTCGCTGAACTTGCGTAAGGACATCATCCATTTCGGATTTCGTATCGCTGATAACAATTACATCAGCCTTAACCTGAGCGCTCGCAGCCAAAACACTTTTCTCTATCCACGCGATGTGGCGACGCTGGCGTTTATGGGGAATGGTCTTTCAGAAGCTGAAGCCGCGGAACTCGGTGTGAGCAATGATTACGCGTTGATCGGAAAGCGCGCCAACCTTGATGGGTTTGGTGTAGAGAGCTCGACGTTTGCCGAAATCGGTCTGCAATACCAGCGTCACCTACTCGAGGACAAGCTTTCCATTGGAATTCGGCCAAAGCTCCTTTTGGGAGTGGCCAACGTCAATACGACGGATTTCGCCATGGGCTTGCATACAGATGAAGACAACTTCCAGTTGACCTTTGATGGAACGTATGCGTACAATACTTCTCTCCCCTTCGTAACCGAAGAGATCAATGATTCAACCAGTGAAACATCCTTTGAGTGGGAACCATTCGCCAACCTCGGTTGGGGAGTCGATCTTGGTGCTTCGTACAACATCACCGAACGCTTCTCAGTAAGTGCCTCGGCCATCGACATCGGACAAATCAATTGGAAGAACAACCCTCGTAACTACGAAGGTGGGCCTGGTGAAATCAACTACACCGGAATACCCGTCAGTGGGAGCATTCTAAACGTTGGTAGCTCGCTCGATTCTGCGGTTGCAGACTTTGTGGATCAGCTCTCGACCGACATCAATGAACAATTTTCTCCCGATACCACCGAAAACGAATACAAAACGTGGGTTGGAGCCCGCTACAACCTGGGCGCAAACTTTCAGATCAACGACAAGAGTGACGTCGGTGTGCTTTTGAATTCGCACTTCGTGAAACGCAAGATGCGCGCGGCCTTTACCGTTTCGTACAATTTCCGTGTACGCAAATGGTTTGGCTTCCACGCCAATTACAGCATTTACAACCGAAGCTTCCTGAACATTGGAACCGGACTTAGCTTCAACATCTTCCCTTGGCAGTTCTACGTCATGTCGGACAACGTCATCGGTTGGGTGCCTTTTGTAAGCCAGTTCAGCAAAAACCGCATGGTACGCATAGGCATCAACTGGACGTTTGGATGTCAGGATGATCGCGACAAAGACGGAATTCTCGATAAGGAAGACCTTTGTCCTGATACACCGGGCGAAGCGAAGTTTAAAGGATGTCCTGACACGGATAAGGACGGCATCGAAGATCGATTCGATAAGTGTCCTGAAACGCCGGGATCTAAAGAAATGAATGGTTGCCCCGACCGTGACGGCGACGGCATAGCGGATGATCAGGACGACTGTCCCGACGCACCTGGAGTTGCAGAGTTCAACGGATGTCCGGATTCAGATGGCGATGGCATCAAAGACAGCGAAGACGCTTGTCCAACCGTTGCAGGAGTACCAGCCTTCGATGGCTGCCCAGACACCGATGGTGACAACATCCAAGATTCGGAAGACGATTGTCCTGAAGAGCCAGGAATCCCAGAATTCAATGGTTGTCCAGATACCGACGGCGATGGCCTTCAGGACAGCGAAGACGACTGCCCTGAAAAGGCTGGACCAGTTGAACAGAAAGGATGCCCAGATACCGACGGTGACGGCTTGACCGACAATGTGGATGGTTGCCCTGAGACACCAGGGCCAGTTGACAACATGGGTTGTCCATTCGGAGACCGTGACGGCGACGGCGTCATCGACAAAGACGACAGCTGTCCAGACACTCCGGGTCCTGCAGAAAATGCCGGATGTCCATACAGCGACCTCGATGGTGACGGTGTCTACGATAAGGACGACCGTTGTCCACAAACTCCTGGAGTTGTAGAGAACGCCGGATGTCCTGAAATCAAACAAGAAGAGCAAGAAGTGTTGAACACGGCATTTGCGAACCTCGAGTTTGAAACAGGAAGTGACGTCATCAAGTCTTCTTCTTTCGAGTCGTTGAATGGCCTCGCTGACCTATTGATCAAGAAGGATCAATGGAAGCTCCAGATTTCTGGTCACACCGATAACGTCGGTAGCGAATCAGCCAACATGGCACTGTCTGAGAAACGCGCCAAGTCGGTCGGTAAGTACCTCGAGTCTCGAGGCGTAGCCAAGGAACGATTGGTAATCAAGTGGTTCGGTGAATCACAGCCGATCGAGTCGAATGACACAGCGGAAGGACGGGAGAAGAACCGTCGTGTGGAGATGGAAGTCATCTTCGACTAATCGAATAAAACAGCTAAACAAAAGCCCTGGGCCTTGCGTCCGGGGCTTTTTTTTGACGTGTGAAGGGATCGGGGTTCATTCGTAGTCGGTCGCGCTTCGACTCCGCTCGGCATGACCGACAGTTATTTATGAGCATAGAAGAGTAATAGCCTAGATACTTTAATACGACCAAAGGATCTTCAGGTCTCATATTGAACCAAGCCTTCAGGGTAGCAGGTCATGCTGGGCGGATCCGATAGCTATCGGATCCAAGTAAGACCTGCGGTAATCTCCCAAAAAGCAAGTACGATCCCCCAAAATCGAACCCTAAAAAATTGCACTTTCGTCACATGGGCGATCAGACCAAGCCGAAACTTATTTACGCGAGCCTTCCCCTCCTCTTTCTGATCGCCTTGCTCGCCCTAAATGTGCTCAACTTCGGCGATGAGGCACTTTCATTTTCCAACCAGCTGGCGCTTTTGGTTGCTTCCGGAGCTGCGGGAATTGTAGGCATCATGCATGGCTCTACTTTCAAGGATCTAATGGATGGCGCTATGGACAACATCAAACAAGCCGTGCCGGCCATCGTTGTCTTACTCCTCATTGGATGCCTGGCTGGGAGTTGGTTGTTTGGCGGCATCGTACCAGCGATGATCTACTATGGTCTCAAACTGCTCAATCCGACCATCTTCTTGATGACGGCGTGCATCATCAGCGCCGTGGTAAGCCTGGCCACTGGAAGCAGTTGGGGAACCATCGCAACCGTAGGCATCGCCTTACTTGGCATCGGCAAAACCATGGAGCTGCACGAAGGCTTAGTTGCAGGAGCGATCATCTCCGGAGCGTACTTCGGGGATAAAATGTCGCCTTTGAGCGATACAACGAACTTGGCACCGGCGGTTGCAGGTACCGACCTCTTCACGCACATTCGGTACATGACGATCACGACGGTTCCAAGCATCGTACTTACGCTGATCATCTTTCTCATCATCGGCTTCACCGGAAACATATCCATGGATGCCAGTGCTGTTCAAGAAGTCAATCTATTGCTCGAGCAGCAGTTCAACCTCTCGCCCATTTTATTTCTGGTTCCGGTCGTTGTCATTGTGCTGATCGTCAAGCGCGTTCCGGCTGCACCAGCGCTGGGAATAGGCAGCTTGCTCGGCATTGCTTCCGGTTTCATCTTCCAGCAGGATCTTCTGGATCAAATTGTCGCCACGGGAGCCTACAACAATGGCTACAGTTTAGCGATGACCGTACTTGGAACCGATTTCAACATCCCAAGCGAAAATGCTCTCCTTTCTGACTTGCTTTCCACCGGTGGAATGAAGGGCATGATGACGACGATCTGGCTGATCATTTGCGCCATGGTATTCGGGGGGGTGATGGAGCGCAGTGGCTGCCTGACTGCCATCTCCTCAGGACTTCTCAGTTTGGCGAAAGGCAGAACAGGCTTAGTGGGCACCACAGCCGCCAGCTCCGTCGTTATGAACCTCACAGCCAGCGACCAATACTTGGCAATTGTGGTTCCAGGCCGTATGTATGAACCGGCATTCCGGGAACGTGGAATGCATCCAGCCAATCTTAGTCGAACGCTTGAAGACGCGGGAACGGTTACTTCCGTGTTGGTACCGTGGAACACCTGTGGTGCAGCTCAAGCGGGCGTCTTAGGCGTGGCAACCGCTGTCTATTGGCCGTTTTGTTTCTTCTGCCTCCTCAGTCCGATCAGTACGATGGCCGTTTCCTTCTTCAAATTCCGCATCAAGGAGTTGTAGAACCAAACCTATTCCATCACGGGCCGTCTCTTTCCTATATTAATTCCCGTATGCATAGACCTCTACACCGTTCAAGCCTCGTTCTCACCCTTTTTGCCTTAGCTTTCATTATTTACAGCAACTCGAGTGGTTCCTTTTCATCAGATTATACAGGTAGTCCTCTGAGCTCTCAAACATGTCAAAATTGCCATGGTAGTACTTCAGGATCCGGTTCTGTTTCTATGAACATTCCCGACTTCTACTATCCAGGAGGGACGTATTCTGTGGACTTGACTGTAAGTGCTTCAACGGCGGAATATGGATTTATGGCTGGCGTACTCCGCGATAACAATGCAAACGGAGGAACCTTTGTTTCCAGCTCGGGAACGGCTACAACGACCATTTCATCGAGGAGTTACATCAAGCACAACACCCCCAGCACAAGCAGTTCTTGGTCATTTGGTTGGACGGCGCCTTCCTATGCCGATACGATCATCTTTTATTTCGTGGCAAACGCAGCAAATGGCAACAACCAGACCAGCGGTGATGTGATCTATTTTGGGTCGGATACCATTTTTCCGCTACCGCTCATTACCGCCACCAAAGACACCACAGGCACCACTTGTCCTGAATCCTGCGATGGAGAAGCATCAATAAGCAACCTTCAGGGTGGCGAAGGCGGGCCGTATACATTTGAATGGTCTACCAACGACACGACTTCTGCCATCTCAGGCCTTTGCGCTGGCACCTACTCTGTAACCGTTACAGACGCCAATGGCAATGAGCAAGCCTTCTCTTTCGATGTTGAAGCTCCAGATGACATCGAAGTTGCATTTAGTTCAACAGGTACCTCGTGTGTTAACGCTCAAGGTTCGGCATCTGCATCCGTATCCGGAGGCACCGCCCCTTATTCTTATTTGTGGAATACATCATCAACCGACAGCTCTATAACCGGACTTAGCATTGGCTGGTACCTCGTTACGATCACCGATGCACTTGGCTGTACACAGGTTGATTCGGTTGAAATCGTTGATGAAGGATCAGGCCTTCAGGCCGATTTTTCTACGCAGGATGAAAACTGCAACCAGGGGGATGGTCAGATCAGCATCCTACCTCAAAATGGCACAACACCTTATCAATATGCATGGAGCAATGGCGGTGTAACGAGTACCCTTTCTAATCAAGCATCTGGCATTTATACCGTGACGCTCACGGATAACGACGGATGCGCCGACACATTCTCTGATACAATTCATGAGCATTTCGCGGTTATTGACATTGGAGCATCATCCACCGAAAATGTGGCATGTTTTGGTGATTCGAGCGGATTGGTCTCCTTGGTTGTCGAATCGGGCATTGAACCATTGCAGTATGTCTGGTCTACGGGCGATACAGGAGCTAGCGTCTCAAACCTTCCTGCCGGAAATTACACGGTCACCTTGAGCGATGCGGAAGGTTGTACGGACACCGCCATCTTTGGCGTCTCAGAGCCGGATGCCCTTGCATTGGTCAGCATCGTTGATTCAGCCAATGAAGGATTTTGTGACGGATCTGTATTGATTCAATCAAGCGGCGGCACCCCACCGTACACCTACAGCTGGAATCCGAACGTAAGTACGTCAAACATCGCTACGGATTTGTGCGATGGTGTTTACCAGGTAAACGTAACTGATGCCAATGATTGCACATCTCAGTTGGAATTACTTGTTGGTGTAAAGCTCGGCATCAACTCAAAATTCTCAGAGTCCATTGAGATTTATCCGATTCCCACGGCCCGCATGCTAAATGTGCGCGGCCTCCCACGAAGTGAAACGCGTCTTGTTATGGTCAATCTTCTTGGCAGCGTTGTATTGGACGAACTCGTTGTTCATCAAGAAGTTCGGTTTGACCTAGCCTCATTGCCCGCTGGCAACTACTCCTTAATCATTCGAAATGCTTCTTCCATATCTAGAAAACAAGTGGTGGTAGAATAGTTGGAAGAATATTTCGATCCTTGAGAAATAAGGTTTCAATTTGCTGGTGCAATGAACATCAGCATTCCGTCTTCAACCCTTGAGCGCATCGTGATCCTCGGTGCGGGGTTCGCTGGCCTGAGACTCGCTCGAAAGCTAGCAAATAAGAACTACCAAGTCGTACTCATCGACCGGAACAACTTTCACCAATTTCAGCCACTTTTCTATCAGGTTGCCACCGCAGGACTAGCACCGAGCTCCATCAGCTTTCCGGTAAGACTGATATTTCACAACACACCCAACGTGCATTTCCGTATGGCCGAAATCGAACGAATCGATCTCGAACAAAACTTGGTACACACGAGCATTGGGCCATTGGGTTATGATAAGCTTGTAATCGCGCTTGGAGCGAACACGAATTTCTTTGGCAATCAAAACATCCAGAAACACGCTTATCCCATGAAGTCGGTCTCGGAAGCCTTGGACCTTCGAAACCGTGTCATTGAATGCATGGAGCAAGCCCTGGTAACAGAGGATGAAGACGAACGCACGGCCCTAATGAATGTGGTTATCGTAGGTGGTGGGCCTACAGGAACCGAAGTGGCCGGCGCCATCTCCGAAATGAAGCGCTACGTGTTACCGAAAGATTATCCTGAACTGGATTTTGATCGGATGAGCATTCGGTTGATTGAAGGAAGTAGCCGTTTGCTCAACGGCATGCGTGAGCAGTCTTCCATCGATTGTCTGACTTTTTTACAGCGCATGGGTGTTCAGGTCGACTTAAGTACGCTTGTCAAGGACTATGATGGACGCGATGTGATGCTGAGCAATGGAGCGCATATCAACTGTGCCACCTTGATTTGGGCAGCTGGGGTGCGAGGCGTCGATATTGAAGGAATACCTGAACATCTTCGCGCGCCGGGAAACCGCATTAAGGTTGACGCCTATAACCGCATGGAAGGATTTAGCGATGTTTTCGTGATTGGCGATCTGGCCATCATGAACGACGTAAATGACGGAAAAGGAGACCCACAAGTGGCCCAGGTTGCGCTTCAACACGCGGACAGTGTCTATTCGAATCTGAGGCGTGCCGACCGAAACAGAAACCTGAAGCCATTTAAATACAAGGACTTGGGGTCCATGGCAACCATCGGTAGGAACAAGGCCGTGGTGGACTTACCACAGATTCACTTCAAAGGGTTTTTCGCTTGGGTCTTTTGGTTATTCGTACACCTCATGTCGATCCTCGGTGTTAAGAACAAGTTTTTCATTTTCATGGAGTGGATGTGGAACTACTTCACCTTCGACCAAAGCCTCCGACTGGTCATAAAAAAAGGGAATCAAACCTGATTCCCTTCTCTTTAATCTTTGAGGTGATTACATGTGGTCCGCATGGTCATGGTCATGATCGTGGCCATGAGCATCTTCCAAATGTTGCTCTCCTTCCTCTGCCGAACCAGTTTTCACTTCGTAATCCTTGACGATAACGCCATCCGCAACGAATGTGATGTTGGTTTCTGGCTCTGTGATGGCTTCGATCTCTTCAGATCCAAGGCCTTCGTCTTCTGCATAATGGCGAAGATCTTCGACGGAAGTTGTCTCAACAAAAGCCTTTCCTTGGATAACGACTTCTTTGCCATCGATGTCTTTGGGGACGAAGAATCCGTAATCCTTGAACGTGACGCGCATACCTTCTGGCTGCCCAATGTTCATGGTCATCCAACACCCCTTCACTTGGCAGACCTTCTCAACGGTTCCTACAACTTTCAGCTCTACTGAGTCTTGATCGCCAAGCTCTGTCGCAATGTTCGTCGCTGCCATAGCGCCGTCTTCGTTGATCTCAGCTCCAAAGAATGCCATAACCGGTGCACTATCGACAGCAGCCAAGGTATCGGCATCATCCGCATGATCTTTATGTTCACCACCGCCACAAGAAGTCACCGCAACAGCAAGGAACAAGGGAAAAAGAAGTCTTTTCATGGATTTAGATTTTGCCGCGAAATTAATAATCTAAGAGGCGCTGAAGCATTGCCGACATTTTTGACGAAGCGAGAAAGTGGCGTTCAAGTCCGGCTTCAAATGGCACGGGTGTGTCAAGGCTCGCACAACGCATCACCGGGGCGTCTAAATATTCGAAGCTGCGCTCGCTGATGCGCGCGCTGATCTCGGCACCGATCCCACCGGTGAGTGTGTCTTCGTGCAGGATGAGCACCTTCCCTGTCTTCCGAACAGACGCATCAATGGCATCCAGATCAAGAGGAGCAAGCGAACGCAGATCTATTATTTCAATTGAATGGTCTTCAAACTTCATTGCAAGTTCTTTAGCCCAATGCACGCCAAGTCCGTAGGTGATGATCGTAACATCGTTTCCTTCCTGAATTGTTTTCGCCTTGCCGAGTACCGTGGTGTAATAGCCTTCTGGCACATCGCCTGAAAGACTTCGATAGAGCAATTTATGCTCGAAAAACAAGACTGGATTTGGATCTTCGAATGCCGCAAGCAACATTCCCTTCGCGTCTTCCGGTGTTGAAGGGTAGGCGATTTTTAACCCGGGAGTGTGGAAGAACCACGCCTCGGTAGATTGAGAGTGAAATGGTCCAGCAGCAACGCCTGCACCCGTCGGCATGCGGACGACGACATCTGCGTGTTGCCCCCAGCGCCAATGAGCCTTAGCAAGGTTGTTAACGATCTGATTGAAACCGCAGGTGACAAAGTCTGAGAACTGCATCTCAACCATCGACTTCTTGCCTGCGATACTCAAGCCTAAGGAAGCGCCCAAAATGGCGGATTCACAGAGCGGCGTGTTACGAACCCGTGCTTTTCCGTAGCGCTCAACGAATCCTTCTGTGACTTTGAAGACGCCTCCGTATTCAGCTATATCCTGTCCCATTAGCACGAGATCATCATGCTTCTGCATGGCCAAATCCAAGCCTTCGCTGATCGCATCGACGAAGCGCACTTCTTTTGATTTTCCACTTGAGGGTGCAACACTTGCGATTGTCTCCTTAAAGAGATCTTGCAGCTCTGTCGAAACATCCGGCTCTGGTTGTTTAAAGGAGGAGGCGCGTTCAAAAGCGTCACGGATCGACGCCACCAATTCATCCTTCATGGCTTGAACGGATGTCTCGGTCAATACCTTATTGGACAATAGAGCGCTTTCAAACTGTGTCACCGGATCAGACTTCGCCCAGGTTTCTTGAAGTCCTTCTGGGTAGTATTTCGTCCCACTCGCCTCTTCGTGTCCGCGCATCCTGAACGTGATGCATTCGAGCAACAATGGTCGAGGGTCTGTTTTCATGCGACGGCGCGCCTGCTGCACGGCCTGATAGACCGCGAGGATGTTGTTACCATCAACTTGCTGAGCTTCAATACCGTATCCGATGCCCTTGTCGATGAACTGCTTGCATTTGAATTGCTCGTTGCTCGGTGTGCTCAAGCCCCATTGGTTGTTCTCGACGACAAAAATCACGGGCAAATCCCACACGGCTGCTACGTTCAATGCTTCGTGAAAATCACCCTCGCTTGCGCCTCCGTCGCCGGTAAACACCAAGGTCGCCTTCCCGTCTTTGTCGATCAGGTGAGATAGCGCGATGCCATCCGCCACCCCCATTTGCGCTCCTAGGTGCGATATCATCCCAACAATGCGATGCTCAGACGATCCGAAATGAAACGACCGATCACGTCCCTTAGTGAATCCTTCCATCTTCCCCTGAAATTGTGCGAAGAGTCGATCCAACGGAACTTGTCGCGTAGTAAAAACGCCTAGATTTCGATGCATCGTGAGAAGAAAATCATCCGGCTCCATCCCCAAGGCACATCCTACACTTATCGCTTCCTGACCATATCCAGAGAACCATTTGGAAATCTTTCCCTGACGCAGATAAATCAGCATCCTTTCTTCGATCAGGCGCGGAGTAACAAGGGCTCGGTAGATCTGAATCAGTTCGTCTGAACTGTAAGATGAGAAATCAAACATGGAGGGCGAAGGTGAGTCATTTCAAATAATGAATCGGAATATTCGTCGACGCTTTTGTTGCATTCGTCTTAAATATTAGGTAATGACTAATCCGCTTTGATTCTTTGACGTCTGAATGACAACAATTGAATAACCCATGAAGTATTTCCTACTCCTTACATCTGCGTTTCTCTTGCTCCTCACGTTCGAAAGTTGCAACAAATGCAAAGACGTTAACTGCAATACAGGAACCTGTGATGACGGCACATGTCAGTGCCCAGCTGGCTTTTCCGGATCCAACTGCGAGGTTGAAGATCTCTGCATTTCTCAAGCCATTGAGTGTGAGAACGACGGCGTCTGTGTAGATGGCGTCTGCGATTGCGAGAAGAACTACAAAGGCGACAATTGCCAAGATTACTGCTTGAATGGTCAGTATAAGAAGAAGGATGCCTTTTGCCAGTGTTACCCAGGTTGGGAAGGAAGCGGTTGCACGAAAGAATCGCGTCTTCCATGGATTGGACAGTACATCTACAACTCCAATTGCAACCAAAGCGGTGGGGCTTACTACATCGATTCATTGGAACACCCTGATGAAGACAGCGCCTTCGCTAAGAACTATGTACGCATAGAAAATCTATCATCCAATGGCGATACGAAAGGCTACGGAATCATTGATGGAGACTCGCTCTACATTCCACGTCAATCCGTGACCGCTGAGAACGGTGATAAGTTTAGAGTTGAATCCGTTAAAGCAGCAGCACTCGATGTGAACAATGACTTTCAGTTGATCATTGAGCGCTACCATCCAGCATCTCAAGGAACTGTGATTTGCACGCACACCTACGCCAAGCTTTAGGCAAACACCATATTGAAGAAGAAAGGACAGTCAAACGGCTGTCCTTTTTTTGTTATGTCTTGACTTGGTGTTAATTCTAGGATGGAAATCAATTTTCAGTTATTTTGGTCGCCTAAACTCAAATTGATTATGCGAAAGATTAACTTATTCCTATTTGCCCTAGTGAGTGCTTCGGCGCTCATGTTTACCTCATGCAAGGATGAATGTAAAGACATCACGTGTGAGAACGGAGGTACATGCGAAGAAGGCGTGTGCAGCTGTACAGAAAACTATTACGGAGAACTTTGTGCGGATTACTGTGAAAACGGAACCTACTCTTCCGGTGCGTGCTCTTGTGACGCCGGTTATGAAGGCGACGATTGTACGACCATCTCACGTGAGAAGTTCTTGGGAGTGTTCAATGCCGATGACATGTGTGATTCAGGAACGTATGGCTACGAGTCAACAATTACTGAAGGAACCGACATCGATGAGATTAACATCTCAAACTTCGGTGGATTTGAAGTAACCATCACAGGCTCTGTTGACGGCGATGCCGTGACCATCGAAACTCAAACGGATGCAGCCGGTAGAAAGTTTGAGGGAAGTGGTTCAATCAACTCAAGTGGAAACACGGTGACCATCTCATACACTGTTACTTTCAGTAATGGCGATACGGATGATTGTACCATGACTTCAACTCGTAAATAATACGATACGAATGAGCACAAAAAAAGGGGCGACTTCGCCCCTTTTTTTATGTTGAAAGGATTCTGCTTATTTCTTAGCAGCTCCTCCGCGTGTCTTCTGAGCATCAGCGTCTCCTTTTTCAGCAGCGCCGCCTCGAGTCTTCTGAGATTCAGCATCTCCTTTCTGAGCTGCACCTCCTCGAGTCTGCTCTGTTGGTTGCATCTCTTCTTTAGCTTCTTCTACAGCATCCTCAGTAGCTTCTACAGCCTCTTGAACTACTTCTTCTGTAGCTTCTACGGCTTCATTCGCTTCTTCAACAGCTTTCTCCATTGAAGCTTCTACTTTGCTGTCATCAGCGTTGTCATCTTTCTTCTCTTCACCTCCACCACAAGCAGTCAATACAGCAGCTGCGAAAGCGAAAAGAAAGGCGGTTCTAGTAATCTTTTTCATGTTTAGATGGATTTACATTTGACAGCAAATTAAAACATAATTCCTGTCTCTTTAAAAGTATTGCCGTCTATTAGCCGAAACTTCTGCGTTTTTCGTCTTATAAACGATCTGAAAAGGCGAGCATCGCTTTTTGCTATCTTTACGAACTTTAAATTTCGACTATGAATTTCAAGCATCTACTCATTCTAGCATTCCCAATCTTAGCCCTGACAACCGTTTCGTGCGATCAATGCATTGGACCTCTCGGTAAAGAAAAAGTGGTTTGCAACAACGGTGGAACATGCAACGACGGCGAATGTGACTGCCTGAAAGGATACTCTGGAAACTACTGCGACAGCTTGGATCTATGCGAATTGAAAGACGTTGAGTGCCTTTATGGCGATTGCACAGATGGCAAGTGCTTCTGTCAGCCTGGCTATGAAGGTGAGTTTTGCGATGAAGAATCGCGTGCTAAGTTCATCGGTCGCTACCGAATCACAGAGGGCTGCGTCAAGCTGGATACCATTGAAAACCTTGAAATTTGGATCGAACGCGACTTGTTGAATGGTGATATCATCCGAATCTACAACTTGTTCAATGCGAACCAGTTTCCAGTCGTTGGTTTCTTCTCTCCTATTGAAGGAACTGCAGAAGCCGGTAAGGCAACTTTCAAAATCAAGAATCAGCGGCCTGACGACAATTCAAAAGAAGTCAACGGCGAAGGCGTAATCAATTATACAGATCCAGAGAACATAGTTCTTACCATCAACTACACGGTCACAAGCGGAACGAAGGAATATCCGTGTAGGGCCGAGGGGTATCAGTTTGAATGATGAGTTCGGTGCGTAAAAGACAAGAGGGCCTTATTTCTGGCCCTTTTTTATTTGTTGCAAATCCCAATTCCGGCACGGGCAAGGTGCGGGAATTCCTGGCGATTTCGAAACAGCTTGAGGCCGATGGTCACAGCGTAGTCGAAAGTAAAAGCAAGGAACATTCGGTTACACTTGCTCGATCGGCATACGATCAGGGGTTCAAGGCGGTCGTGGCTGTTGGAGGAGATGGAAGCGTGCACGAAATCGGCACCCAACTAATCGGATCAGAAATGGCCCTCGGCATCATACCAACGGGCTCGGGCAATGGCGTCTCCCGACATATTGGTATCTCCAACAGCATCCAGGAAGCTGTGCAGCAAATCATGCATGGAAAGGTCAAGATGATGGACACCTTTACCGCAAATGAGCACGCTTGCATTGGTTTTTGCGGCGTCGGCATCGATGCTACTATTGCCGAAGCATTCGATGCATCCACGGAACGCGGATTGGGCAATTACGTCAAACTAAGCATAGATGCCTTCGCAAACTACGAACCCGTTGAGCAAGCAATAATGCAGGATTCAAGGCTGCGGACAGAGCAAGTGTGTACGGTTGTTTGCGCCAACACCTCCCAATTCGGAAACAATGCCTACATCAACCCCGTCGGAAAGGATGATGATGGTAAGCTGGAACTGGTAATTGTGAAGCATTTTCCACCTGTTCAGCTGATGCCGCTTGCGTCCAGGCTCTTCTTAAAATCGATTCATAAGAGCAAATTTGTAGAGATCATGAAAGGCGACCGGTTTGTCGTCAGGCCACAGATCGAAACGCCTTTCCAAATCGACGGCGAACCGATGGGTAGAACCACGGAGGTTGAATTTCGGGTGCAGAAGCGCTCGCTAAAAGTTTTGATACCATGAGTAAAAAGAGCAAAGGAGGATTTGTCTATTCAACGGACCCAAACTTCTCATACAACGATCATGATGAGCAAGAATCCACCCTCCCACCCGATCAGCAAGAGTTGAAACTTCATCGAGAAACAAAAGGTCGCGGTGGAAAGGCTGTGGTCATTGTGCGCGGATTCATAGGTACCGAAGACGACCTAAATGTACTGGGCAAGGCTTTAAAATCACATTGCGGAACCGGTGGAAGCGTAAAGGACGGCGAAGTCATCATTCAAGGTGATCAGCGGGAAAAAGTTAGCAACTACCTGAGAGCGAAAGGCTACCGTACTAAAAACGTTGGCGGCTAGCTATTTTAAACTCCCGACGATTTCAAAATCAGATCGTCGGTTGGCTTGGTGCTGAGCCTTGGTACAGGGTACTCCGTCGCCGCAGTCATTGTACAATTCCGATTCTCCTTTACCCATCGTAGCGACGATGCGGTTCTTATCGATGCCGGCATTCACTAAATACTCCATGGTAGACTTGGATCTGCGCACAGAGAGTAGCATGTTGTACTCGGCGTCACCCCACGAATCGCAATGACTGACGATTTGGATGACGGCTTTTGGATGCTCCTTGAGAAGCTTGATGTTGTCATCCATCACCTTACGGGCGTCTGACCGGATGTACACCTTATCAAAGTCGAAATAAATGGATGCCAATTCTAGAGACGGTTTGGAGGTCACATCCACCTTGGTAGGATCAACGGGCTTGATGTCTTGGCGTGTGGCTTCCTGCGAAGCTGTATAAACCTCATCTTCAGTTTCCTCAGCTTCATCAACTACAGCAAGCACAGGAGCTTCCTCTTTGACGTAAACCCGGACCATTTCCGACACTTTTAATCCATTGCTCAATTCGATCGTGTAATTGAACTCTTCAATGCCCGCAAAGTTTCCTCTGGGAATGTAAACGATGATGCCGTCCTGTTTGTCATACATCTGAGCTGCGCCATTCTTAATTCCTGAGATCGAAGAGAGCACGGGCTTTTCTTCCGGAACCAAAGCATCATTTGTAAACACGTTGATGGAAACCATGTTACCCTGATTGGTGGTGGCATAGTCCATCATCGTCCTCGTTGCTGCTTTGATCTCGCCTACCTGCACATACACATTGGCGCGTTCAGCATTGCCGTTCTTAAACTGCACCTCATAACCAAATGCGTCGGTTCCCTTAAATCCCGGTTGTGGTTTGTATTCCACCATTCCATTCTTGATGAAGGCTACGTCGATATCGCCAAACTTCGGTTTGGTCGTAGATATGTGCTCGATGTCTTCAAGAAACATAGAATCGTTGGCGAGCACGTTGATCGAAACGGGCTTCTGCATCAAGGTTTTGATATGATCGTCTCGGAGTCTTCCGGCATCTGCGCTGTAGGCTTGATCCAATACTTCAACGCCTACCCATGCATGAACCTTCTTACCATAAGGGTTTCTGATCGTCACCCTAAAAGCGTCTAACCCGACAAACTTTGCTGCAGGATAGTAAATGACATGGGCATCGTCACGAATGACAACGGTTCCGTGTTCGGCCATGGAAACCTTGTCGATCGTAAGACGACGTTCGACCTTCTCCTTATTCTCTGGCTCGAGCACGGCGATGCTCACCGGATTGTCGCGCAACGTTGTCGCCATGCGATTTACCACCTCGAACTCGCCGCTCGGTGTTGGCAGGATGTTCATCAATTCAGAAAGCGACGACGGAGGTGGGATTTGATTGAGGTATCGGGCGCCGGGTGCGACGAAATGCAAATCTGCGGGTGACATCACACGCACCATTTTGGAAATGCATGTTTGCATGAACTCCTTTCGATCCCGATTCAAGGAGCTTCCATAGAACCTATATTCAAACTCCCCTGCTTCAGGTGCTTGCACTTCCATGTCTACTCGATCGCTGACCTTTGAACCGTTTGAATACCATTGAGTAGTTCGCAAACTTTGTCCATTCGGCCCGTTCCCTCTTGCACGCAAAACGATGGTTCCTCCTTGCACTACTGTATCAGGACCAAAGATCGATAGGTTGAAGCGGCTGTCTACTGAGCATTCATTGCGATTAAATCGATCGAACTTCACTTCATATATGTCCATATTACCGCTTCCACCCAGTCGATTCGACGAGAAAAAGGCCGTCGAACTGTCTTGGAGCATTTTGAAGTAAATGTCTTGCGCAGGACTGTTGATCGGTTCCTTCAGTCGATAGACCACGCTGTCTTGCTTGAACAGCTCGACGTAGTAAATGTCATATCCGCCCAAGCCGCCGGTTCGATCACTGCTGAAGAACAGCAGCTTACCATCGGGAGATATCTCTGGACTGTCTTCGTGATAAGGAGAGTTGATGTAGAGCGGCAGGCGCTCGGGTTTCGACCATTTTCCATCCTCATCCTTCACCGATCGAAACAAGTCTAAATGGAACCGATTCAGCTCCTTATCCAGTACTTCAGATGTAAAGACCATTGTTCGGCCATCCTTGGTAATAGACGCATGGCGATGATAGTATTTGAAGTTGATCTTTTCCTCAAATCTTATCGGTTGCTGGTAAACGCCATCCACTAATTCACTGTACCACAAATCGTTCTCCTTGAACACGACGACGGTCTGACTTTCTTCCATGATGTATACCGGCGCGTCGTGTTGTTTCGAGTTGAACCGTTTCACAAAATCGTAAAGCGGATGATCGGTCTCGTTTACCGGTGTATAACCGCCTTCTGTTTTGTGGGCGAGGTGCATGTCTTCATAATACTGGCCATCCTCAGGATAGACCTTCCCTCCTGTAGCCGAATCGTGACGGGTGATGTAGAGCATGTATTCATGGTCCGGCGTCAGAACCGGATTGTACTCGCTGAACTCCGTATTAAGTCCCTTACCAAAATTGAAAACTTCGAAGTCGTCGCCGAATGGTGCTCGAAGGTTCTCGGTAGAAGTGCGCCCTTGAATGGAGCGTTCACCGTCTTGTGCGATCAAGTTGCCGTGAAATAGGATCAAGAAAGGAATGACGTAGAAGCTACATCGAAGCTGGTCGAAACAAGATGTCATCGAAGCCTTTGGTTTAGTTTCCTGCCTTCTCCGGGAGGATGAAACGCAGGATATAAGCGAAGATAACGACAAAACCGCAGCCTATTACGTTGAACCAGAGGAAGCCAAGGTCTGACAAGTAGAACAGAATCAACACCAACGACTCTGCTATAAGCGCAGCCAAAAAGACCTGGTTTGCCTTAAGTTGCTTCAAATAGAAGGCACAGATAAAGATCCCCAGGATGGTGCCGTAAAACAGCGATCCCAAGATGTTGACCAATTCGATGAGGTTATCTACAAGATCAGCGGCAATCGCAAAAACGATGGCGAGTATGCCCCAACCAACCGTCAATAATTTACTAACCAGCACATCCCCTTGTTGCTCTTCCCTGCTTCCTCGGAGTCGTCGCACAAAGTCGTTCATGGTGGTTGTGCCTAAGGCATTGAGCTCGCCCGCTGTTGAGGACATGGCCGCACTGAAAATAACGGCAAGCAGCAGCCCGATGGCACCGTTTGGAAGATTGTCCAAAATCCATCGGATGAAGACGTAATCAGCGTCCTTTGTTTCAACGTCCGGATTGCTTTTGACGGCCAGCTCCGTGTATGATTCGCTAAGTTCTACTTGCTGGCTCTCAAGGCTTCGAAGCCGGTCAGCGTGCTCTTTAGGGTCTTCTTGCGCCAACAGCTGCTTTTCGTGCTGGATTGCCCTGAATTCCGCGCTTAACTCTTCTCCTTGCGCAGCATACTCAGAAGATTCGACGGCCTCTACAACCAACGCATTGAAGTGGATGGGTCGATCGTAATATTGATAAAAAACGAACACCATGATTCCTGTAAGGAGAATGAAAAACTGCATCGGAATCTTCAGCACCGCGTTGAACATCAGCCCCATCCTCGATTGCCGAATGTCGCTCCCTGAAATGTAGCGCTGAACCTGACTCTGATCTGTTCCGAAATAACTCAACGCCAGAAAAAGTCCGCCGGTAAGACCACTCCAAATCGTATAACGTTCGTTGATGTCCACATCGAAATTCACGATCTCCATCTTGCCGTATACGCCCGCCAAGCCAAGCGATTCCATAAAACTTGCGTGCGGACTGATGGCATCAATCAACATGTAAAAGGCGAAGAACATTCCACCCATAATGACGGCCATCTGCCACTTCTGAGTAATGCTTACCGCTTTTGTGCCTCCAGAAACCGTGTAAACGATGACCAATGCCCCGATCAGGATGTTCATGGTGTTTAGATCCCATCCTAACACACTCGAAAGCACAATGGCCGGAGCATAGATCGTAATCCCAGCTGCCAAACCACGTTGTAGTAAAAAGAGAAAGGCGGTCAGAAGACGCGTTTTCAGATCGAATCGATCCTCAAGGAATTCATAGGCCGTAAAAACATTCATCTTGTAGAACATTGGGATGAACGTGACCGATAAGATGACGAGTGCCAAGGGTAGTCCGAAATAGAACTGGAGAAAGCCCATTCCACTCTCAAAGGCTTGTCCCGGGGTAGAAAGAAACGTAATGGCTGATGCCTGCGTCGCCATCACGCTTAGACCCACCGTTGCCCAATTGGAATCACGCCCACCACGCAGGTAATCGTTCAAATTCGATTGGCGTCTGGTTCTCCAGGTACCATATCCTACAATGGTTCCGAGGGTAACAAAGAGTACCGTCCAATCAATCCAATTCATGAGAATACGCTAGAAAGGAGTGTATATAGAAGAATCTGGATCAAGAGAAAGCCAAGCACAATGACGTAGACTCTTCCCCATTTTTCTTTGCGCTCTTCGGTCATGATTAAAACTCGATGAGATTTACCATCAACTTATAGGCACCGGGCACACCGGCCGGAAGCTGCCTGAAAAATGATATGGCCGAATAGATATAAGTGCCATTTCCATATTTCGCAACGAGCAAACCACCCGTTTGAGGTTCTTCACCTTCATCGTTCCATGCGATCAACGGGGTATATTTTTCGTTCCATTCTCCAGCGAAATAGAGTCCGCGTTCTTGCACCCATCCTGTCCAATCCGCAGGCTCGATTTTATTCGGAACGTTGAACGCTGGATGTTCTGGCGCCAACAATTTTACGTCAGAACCTTCGTCGGTAACCCTATTGCGAGATAGATTCATGTCAAACGGGCCAACATGTTGAATTTTAAGATCATATGTGGTGTTATACATTGCGATCAGCTTTCCTCCTTGCGCGACAAATTCAAGCAAGCGTTCGTGGTTGGCTTCCAGGTCTTCGTTGCGGTTGTAGGCGCGTACGCCGGTGATGATGACGTCGAACGAAGCGAGCTCTTTATCCGACAAATCATTCAAAGTCAATGACTGGATGTCATATCCAATATTGGAAAGGTTCTCTAGCAGTTCATCGCCGCTTCCCGGGACGTACCCAAGTTTTAATTGATCGTTGATCTGAAGATCCAACTCGACGATCTTCACGCTTGCAGGACTCAGCATGACGATCTCCGGAATGTGGTCATACTTGATGACCTCAACGGTCTGGTCGAAATTCTGTCCTCCTATTCCAACAACGAAATCCAGTTTATTCGAAGTGGCGTCGATGTTTTTAAACACGTCCCAGTTCGACTTCGTGGTTTGGCCTTTCTTTAGGCTAAATACCCCATCGCCGTCGGAAACGAACTGACCGGTGCGCAATCTCCAACTGCAATCGTCCACATCCTCAAATGCCTCCACGGTGAAATCCATTTCAACCCCTTGTCCTTCACGAAGGATAATGGTAGAAACGGACGGTTTGATCGAAACAGGTGGAACAAATTGGATCGGTTCGACGATCTCGCCAATCGATCGATCGTTCCAGCGGCGGTGGATTTCTGTTTCGCCTTGTATGTACTGTCCCTCAAGCCGAAACATGTACGGAATAACTTCATCACGCTGGACGGCCGTTCCGATTTCCGTACGCTTATCAATGTTGTAAAGCCAGCCTTTGTATGGCCTGCGCAACCAAAAGGGCGTGCTTGGTTCCAAGGGCGCTTTCAGCACCTCCTTCCATTCATAGGAAGAATAAGCCATGACCTTCAAAAGCGTATCGATGACGCCGTGCTTGAATTGGACCTCGTAGGAATGCCCGCTTGAATTGTAGACTTCCACCGTAACGTCGTAGGCGCTGCCGATCACGATCGGGTCTTGACCGGAATACACTTCCACGCGCAACCCACTCAGACCATATTTAAGATCGTTCACCGCATCTTGCACATATTCCATGTCGCCAGGTTCTGCCCACATATCGCGTTGAACCATCTTGGGCAAGATGTGCCTGCGGATCAGCGCGAGGTTTTCATCGCGCTGCTTGAAGTTGTAGGCGTCCAAAACGCTTTTAAAGGCCTCAGCATGGCTCGGTGAGAGTTGCCAAATCCCGGGCATTGTGGCAATAAAATCATCGCGCCACTCCCCTTTTAGATGCTGCAAGTATTCGTATTGCTGTCCTCTTCTACGCGGAGTTCCAAATGCCTGGCATCGATGTTTGCTGCGCGCCAGTGCGGCGATTTCATTCATACCCATTCCCCGCAGTTCATCGAAGCCACCAACATCCACGCGGTGCATTTTTTTGTCTTGGAGTTCTTGGTCGGTTAGCTTGTCAAGAGACTCATCCCACCACGAAGAGGTGTTGTGGTAAAGCGCAGTTGGTTTCCATGGCGATAGCACACTTAGCTGTTCTGGGTACACTTTAGGGTCGCCAGCGAGGTCAAACGCCTCTTCAGCAAGGATGGCTGAAGCTTCGTGGTGGCCATGTCCGGCGTAGTTGGTGGCCGGAAAGCGCGTGACGATCACGTGTGGACGAAATTTTCGAATGACGTACACCACGTCGTGCAGGACTTCATCCTTTCCCCAAAACTCGAAACTCTCCTTGGCGCTCTTTGAGTAGCCGAAGTCAATCGCGCGGGTGAAGAATTGTTCTCCTCCATCAACCTTCCGCGCTTCCAACAGTTCATAGGTTCGAACAACACCAAGCGCATCGCCTTTCTCCGCGCCGATCAAGTTTTGGCCACCCTGCCCTCGGGTTAGTGACAGATAGGCTGTTTCAACGTGCTGATCGTTCTCCAGCCAGGAAATCAATCGGGTATTCTCATCATCCGGATGCGCTGCTATGTAAAGCACGCGCAATCCCCGCTGCAGCTTTTGGATGTCGCGGTAAATCTCAACCGTATTCTTCAACTCATAATCCTGCGCAGAAGTCCATAGAAAACACAACAAGAGAATGCCCGCAGCCGTTAGTCTTTTCATAAATCTGATTTTCGCAGTCAAAGAAACAAATTCAAGCCACCTAAGGAAGTCGTTGCATAGAATTGGGTTGTTATAAAACCATATTGACCGTCCTTGGTTCAGCTCTCCTGGCAGGCACAGCTTACGCTCAAATGCGGTTTCCTAGCAACTGCCTTGAACATCCAAAGGACTGCCGAGCATTTTTCGAATCCTCCATCCCGATCACCGAAGTGCCGATGTATCAACACGAAGCATCCGAACACTTCACCATTCTGCGCAATGGTTATGCTGAACACCGCATACAGAATCCGAATGCATGGCCTCCGCAAAGCGGGAATTATCAAGCAGAACGGGTTCAGATCATATTCACAAAGTATCCACGCGACAAGGAGTTTTGGCTTACTGACTATCACTGGTTGCTAGCAAAGCGCCTGGAAACGCTGTTCTCGATCGATCCATCCTTGAACGACACCTCCGTCCAATTTGAGATCATTTTGCAAACCGACTGCATGATCGAACCAGAGGCGCAACAGCTCTTCCACGGCATTCGCATTGACTACCGTCCTGTTGAGAAGCCAGAGGAAACGAAACTAGCCGGATCCGGAGTTAAGAGCTGGGTCGATGATGAAGATAAGCAGCGGGTACTGCATGACATCCAGCGTTTTATGAGTGAAGTTCAGTATTCGATGGATTCAACGGTCTATAGGGTTTTGAGCAGACATCCCGATTGGAAAGAGCACGCAATCGTAATAGACTGGACTGGGAGTATGTATGGCTACGGCGCGGAGGCGTTGTTGTGGAATTTGATGCATCACGATAGTGCGAGCTTACAGTTTGTCTTGTTCAACGACGGCGACCACCGACCCGATGCGCGAAAGCTGCTAGGTTACACCGGTGGCGTTCATAAAGTGCGCGGAACTTCTCCGGAAAAAGTCTTGTGGAGTTTTGATCGCGTCAAACGAAAAGGAAGCGGAGGCGATGGTCCTGAAAACGACATCGAGGCAGTGTTTACGGGAATTCGCTCCTACCCTGATGCCAGGGAAGTAGTCTTGATCGCCGACAATGAAAGCTGCATTCGCGATTACGTCATTATAAATTGCATCGATCGGCCCGTGCATGTGATTCTCTGCGGCACCCAAAACGGCATCAATCACCAATACGTCAATCTTGCGTGGAAGACTGGTGGAAGCATCCACACCCGAGACGAGGATGTAGAACAGCTCCAAATGCGTGTTTCAGGTGACAGTTTGTCCATTGAGGGCACCCGCTTCACATTGACTCCCGATTTTATCCTGATGCCGGAAGATCGACGCGCGAATGATTTCGGGTCATGCACAAAGTACTACGCTCTCGGAAGTTGGAGCAACAAGTTGGTCCGTACGAATGATCCGGAGTGCTTCTTCGTCAAATGACCTTTTCTAAGGCCATCGCCTTCCTTACATTTGAATAGAAAGCATGGATCGCTTTGGCGAAGTAAATACCTTCTTTCTGTGGGACCTTCGGGTCGACGAGCCGATCGTGGCGTTGACAGACCTGGTAGTCTCCTTCCTCTGCTTGCTTTATGCTTATTTGTTGCACCGCCAGCGCAACCTTTCGAGCCCTCAAGTCCTGTTCAAACTCTACTTCCTGCTAATGGGAATCGCTACGTTCTTTGGAGGCGTTTTCGGTCATGCGTTTCTCTATGCCTTATCGATGTGGTGGAAGCTCCCGGGATGGATCACAAGCATGTTTTCGATCATGTTGATCGAACGTGCGGCGATCCGACATACGCGCATCCTCTTTCCTGAAAAAGTCATCAACGTATTGGTGGCCATCAACATCCTTGAATTGGTGACGTTCATGTCGTTGACGCTCTTGTACCTCGACTTTTTCTTCGTAGAATTTCACTCCGGTTACGGATTGATGTTCGTGGTACTCACTCTCGAAGGCTACCTCTATGTGAAAACGCGCAACCGAGCCAGTGGAATGATCCTAATCGGGATTGGCTTGGCGGCCATCGCTGCATTGGTATTTATGAATGAATGGTCGCCTCACCAATGGTTCAACCACATTTCATTGAGCCACAGCATCATGGCCATCGCCGCGTACTTCTTCTATGCGGGCGCCAAACGCATTGAAATGATCACCGCGGATTCTTAACTTGGCACCATGAGACGTATTGCACTTGTGCTGATCATCATTCTCTCGCATTACAATCTCCTCCTTGGGCAATTGCCACAAGAGATTGAGGCCTCATCTGAGCGTCCGGCTCAACCGGCATCTGAAATGCCCATCTTTTTAATCGTGGGAATCCTCGCCTTTGTAATCATTGGAGGAGTCTACTTCCTATTCCTGCGGAAGCAAAAGGATTAAGCGATGTTCGTAAACACCGCCTGCACGTCGTCGTCCCCCTCCATTTTGTCGAGCATCTTCTCGATCTCCTCCATCTGTTCTTCAGAGAATTCGACGGGACTGTTTGGAATGCGCTGAAGGTTTGCTTTTTCAACTTCAACGCCCTTGGCGTCGAGCGCATCACTTAGGGTGCCGAAAGTGGTATAGTCGGCATAGGCGTATACCGTGCCTTCGTTCTCCTCAATCTCTTCCAGGCCCGCATCGATCAATTCAAGCTCCAGCTCTTCCAAATCCATGTCTTCTGCCTTCTCAAACTGAAAAACAGCTTTGCGATCGAACATAAATTCAAGTGAGCCGGTCGGCACCAGGGCACCGCCAGACTTGGTGAAGTAGTGCTTCACGTTGGCCACTGTTCTCGTTGGATTGTCGGTAGCGCACTCGACAAACACCAGCACACCGTGCGGCCCTTTACCTTCGTAGTTGATCTCTGTATAGGATGCCGCATCTTTTCCCTCAGCGCGTTTGATGGCTGCCTCGATGTTATCCTTCGGCATGTTTTGCGCCTTGGCGTTTTGTATGGCCGTACGCAACGCTGCATTCATATCTGGGTCAACCCCACCTTCCTTTGCCGCCATCGTAATCGCCTTGGCGAGTTTTGGAAATATGCGCGACATTTTATCCCATCGTTTCTCTTTCGCCGCTCTACGATATTCAAATGCTCTTCCCATAAATGTGCTTGAAAAGTTGCGCGAATTTAACCAGAAGATGAGTGATTCAGTGACAGATGCATCTTTGTTCTAATTTCGATGGTGTGAAGCATTTTGCATTTCTTCTGTTCTTGATGACACTTGGCTTAGCGGCTGCATCATGTAAAAAGCTCAAGGAGCCTATGACGGGTTATTTTGTCGTTCGAAACGCCGGCGAAGAAACCTACCAACTTCACATCAAGGATGACATCTACAACAATGTAGCTAAGACAGACTCGCTGCCAGATCTATGTAATGAATCCTCCTTGATCGCATTTACGGTGCATGAATTTCATGAAAAGCGGACTTCGTTTGCGATGTTTCGCAGTGATGGGTTTGCAGTCGCCCAAGGTGAATTCTACTTAAAAGGCGGAGCAGGTATTACGGCAAGCTATGAGTTCATCGGTCACGAGCTTTTTTCCAGGGACCATTATTTTGTTCTGGTCTTTGACGTGCTCGACAGCATCCATTTGGAAGACAGGTCGCTGCCGGGTCAGTGCGACTAATCATCAAAATATTTTCAGGATGCACGGTTGTAGGCACAAGAAGGATGTTCGTCCAGCGTTCTTGCCCAAATTTTATCGAATGAACAAAACAATTGTGCCCCTGCTTCTTGCCGTAATGCTCCTCTCAAGCTGCAAGAAAATGAAAGACCCGATGACCTCCTACTTCGTTGTTGTCAATTCGACCGAGGATGTGTACCGCCTTGTACTGAACGGCGAGCATGTTGGAAATCTTGTCAACGTTGACTCCATGCCAGACCTCTGTGATGATGCCATGTTGATGACGTTTACTACCCGCGAACTCGAGTTTAAAAAGAATCGCTGGGAATTGGTCGATCCTTCCGGGACCGTTGTAGGGGAAGGAGACTTCAAAATAAAGCGCGGAGGCTTTTCAGCAGGATCACGTGGTCATATGGCGCATCACCTGACAGTACTTACCGACGACTATTTTGTCTTGGTATTCGGACTCGACGACACCGAAAATTTCCCAACGCACCACGAAGGCTGTCCGCGATAGTTGCTCTGAAGTTTCTTCAGCCAAGAGATAAAAAAAGCCGTCACTTCGAACAGCGACGGCTTTGAATACTTGCTTGACCAAAAGACTATCCTTCGCTCGTCGGTCCTTCGGCGAGCTGATATTGTGCACTACCAAAGGCTAAGACTGGGAAAAAGATGAACGGGAACAATATCAATCCCAATGTAAATCCTCCACCCTTTCCGAATGCTTTCGACAGCGCATGATACACAATGATTGCCACGACAACATTCACAATCGGAATGAGCAACAGAATGATCCACCAAATCGGTTTCTTTACAACTTGTAGAAATACAACAAGGTTGTAAATTGGAATGATCGCGGCCCATCCTGGTTGACCTGCTTTTTCATAAATCATCCAGTAACTGACAATCATTAGAATGGCAATGATTAAGGAGGCGACCATTACGCCAAACCCCATCGCCATCAAAGCGCCCAATAGTGCTTCCATAGGTATAGTGTGGTTTTAGGTTGTCCTACTCGTAAGGCTTTTCGGTTCCGCCAAACCCTGGAACAGTTCTCTCATTCGTCCACAGGCCTAAACAATAATATAAATCTTGATGCGCCCAGCAAACAGCGCTTCGCTCAAGCAACGCTATGATTGGCAACACGCTATATTTGAGGCATGCGGTTTTTGAGGCATTCATTCGGCACAGTACTCCTTCTTGCATTGTGGCTAAACGGGGCCGCACAAGTGGAAACGCCAACGACAAAAAAGACAACCTACTGGTTCGGTACGCATGCCGTAAACGCGCTTCGACCTGGTATTCAGTTCGGTCTTGACTACGGTTTTGGGAAGAAAGTCAGAGAAGTCAGAAAAATCAGAACATCGGATACACTGGTCATCCTAAAAACGAGGCAAGTATTGGGCGGTGTGAATGCTGCAGTGGCGTGGCATCCAAAATCGAGTACAACGCTTATCACGTCTTTTACGCTGGAGTATCGCAAAACAGGCCGCTATCGCATTCAATACTTCATCGGGGCTGGGCCAGGCATTGCGCGTTCCTTCCTACCAAACGTTTACGAAGTGGAAGGTGACACTCCGCGGCGGAAGTACTTTGCAGGGCATACCTACGCCAATCTGCACGGGTACTCGGGTTTTGGATATTTCAGAAAAAAGCCTTCAACCTTCCAATTTTGGCAAGTACGCATCAGCATGAATACCCTCTTCCCGTATAACAGGGCATTGGTGTTCATGCCCTCGGCAGAACTTCGATTTGGATTCTGGAAAAAGCCTGCTGAATGAAACGAATGCTCTACATAGCGCTGATGCTCTTGGTGTTATTGGGTTGCCAGAAAGATGAGCTCGGCGATCTGGAAGAAACCTTCTACGTACGAACAGACGGCGCAAGCATGCCTGTGTATGTGCGTGGCAACGGCAGCAGTGGCACCTTTCTCTTGATTGTACACGGAGGCCCAGGTGGATACGGTCTTCAATACAGAAACAAGTACAGTTCCGATCCACTGGAAGAGGAACTTGCAGTGGCTTATTGGGATCAGCGCGGTCAAGGCATGGCACAAGGAAGTTACTCCAAAGACTTTCTCAATCAAGCGACCATGGCTGAGGACTTGCGAAAGGTCATCCTCACACTGAAGGAGCGTTACGGACAATCGATCGATGTGTATCTCTTGGGTCACAGTTGGGGCGGCTGCGTTGGCACGGCATTCTTGCTTTACCCAGGCAATCAACAGCTGATCAAAGGCTGGATCGAAGTAGATGGAGCGCACGACTACCCCATGATCTATCGATCAGCGGTAAAACGATTCAATGAGATTGGAAGTTGGCAACGCGCTCTAGGCAACGATACCGAATGGTGGAACGAAACCCTTGATATTCTGAACGATATCGACACAAACACCTTCGACGTCGATGATTTTATAGAAATGAATCAGCGCGCCTTTGACGCGGAAAACAAAATGCTTCTGAATGGGAGTCTCAGCTCCCCGAGCGAATTGCGTCTGCCCAACTTATATGGCCCAACCAACTTGTTGATTTCAAACGTTACCGGCAGGCTTACCAACGGCATGCTGAGCGAAGAAACCCACCAAACGAGCTACACCAAGCGTTTGCATGAAATCACGGTGCCTACATGCATCATATGGGGCGAGTACGATTTGGTTGTTCCGATTCGACTCGGACGCACTGCGTTTGAGCGCATCTCCTCCACTCAGAAGTACTTCGTTGTCATGCCTGGTAGCGGCCATTCTCCCATGAGCAACGAACCCAATGCTTACGTGAATGCTGTGCTCGATTTCATTCAGAAGACTCAATAAAGCGCATCTTCGCGTGGTCAAGGAAACATGAAAATTTTAGCCAAAACACTTTATGGGCTCGAGGATGTACTCGCCGCAGAATTGGAAGCGCTTGGCGCACAACAAGTGAGCATTGGTAACCGAGCGGTGTTTTTTGAGGGCAATCTGGAGAGCCTCTACAAAATGAACATCTGCAGCCGATTGGCATTGAGGTTCCTTAAACCGATTGAACATTTCAAGGCACGCAACGAGGATCAACTCTACGACGCCGTTTCGAAAATTCCTTGGTCCAAGATCTTCTCTGTCGATCAATCCTTTGCCATCGATAGCACTGTGTACGGTGAGACGTTTACGCATTCGCACTATGTTTCATTAAAAGTGAAAGATGCCATCGTCGACCGCTTCCGAAAGGAAACCAACAAACGACCGAACATCAACACGCAGGAGCCGGATGTACGCATCAACGTGCACATCTCTCATCAAAACGTCAATCTTTCACTGGATTCATCAGGTGTTTCATTGGAAAAGCGGGGCTATAGAACCGAAGCGAACGAAGCGCCGATGAGTGAGGTTCTGGCAGCGGGAATCTTGGCCCTTTCAGGTTGGAACGGAACGTCGCCACTCCTCGACCCGATGACAGGTTCTGGAACCATAGCGATTGAAGCGGCATTGATGTCGACCAATACACCGCCAGGTGTGCATCGACAGTTTGCATTCATGGAATGGCCTGACTTCGATGAAGACCTTTTCGAAAAGGTGGAGTATGAAGCGCGCAACGCCATCACCGAGCCAACCGCCGAAATCTATGCACGGGATAAAACTTCTGTGGCCATCATGATCGCGAAGCGCAACGCGGATCGTGCCGGAGTGCTGCAAAACATCCGCTTCGAGCGAAGGGACTTCCTTCGATCCGAGCCTGCATTCAATGAAGGGGTGATCGTAATAAACCCACCGTATGGCGAGCGCATGACCGATGATCGTGACCCGAGTATGGACAGTTTGTACGAACAAATCGGCGCGCATTTGAAGCATCATTTTCCGAAGCACGAAGCATGGGTATACAGCGCCAATGTGCCTGCACTTGGTAAGCTTGGATTCAAACCAAAAAAGAAAGTAAAGCTCTTCAACGGACCCCTTGAAGGGCGCTTGGATGGCTTCGACATCTTCGCGGGTAAACTCCACGAACAGAAATAGTTATTGACAACAAGAACTTCGATTGAATTTCTGATTTACTTTCGATCAACGTTCTTGTATCATACATGATTCACCCCCATACCGAGATCCGGTTCATCAGTGATGAAATCGGATATGGCGTCGTCGCCAAAGAGTTTATCCCAAAAGGCACCGTGACCTGGGTGCAGGATAAGCTGGATCAGGTCATCTCTCCGTCCGAACTAGAGCAGTTGGGCTCAGATTATTATGACATCATTGATGTTTATGCCTTTCGAAATCGTGATGGAAACTACATTCTTTGCTGGGACCACGCGCGCTTCGTGAACCATAGCTTTCAAGCCAATTGCCTCACCACAGCATACGATTTCGAGATCGCGATCCGCGACATTCATCCCGGTGAGCAATTGACAGACGATTACGGCTATTTGAACATCAAAGAACCGTTCAGGGCTATTTCAGAAGGAACACGCCGCAAAGTCGTTTATCCCGATGACACCCTTCGCTACCATCAAGTATGGGATCAAAAAGTCTCCAAAGCCATGCGGCAGATCGATGCGGTTTCGCAGCCGTTGGGGCATTTGATTCAGGATGACGTTTGGGGTAAGGTTCGGCTTTTCCTTACCGGAAAAGGCACCCTCGACTCGATCTTAACGACGTACTACCCCGGTTAAGAGTTCTCTTCCCAAATGCAGGCTAAGTTGACGAGCGTTTCAACGGCCTTCTGCATGTCCTGGGCACTTGCCCATTCGAATTTGCTGTGGAAGGCGTGTTCTCCTGCAAAGATGTTTGGGCACGGAAGTCCCATAAACGACAGCTTCGATCCATCGGTTCCACCGCGGATGCTTCCATGGATCGGTTTTAGCCCAGCCCTTTTGATGGCTTCAATCGCATAGTCGCTTACTTCAGGACAATCCTTGAGGATGTTCTTCATGTTTCGATATTGTTCGAAAACCTCAAAATCATACGAAGCTCCGGGATAAGCTTCCAAAGCCTCCTTTAACAGCTCCTCCAAGCGCACTTCATAGCTCTTGAGTTGGACGTCTTCAAACGAACGAATGATGAAAATGATTTCTGCTGACTCCACGCCTCCGTTCATTTCGTACGGATGCACAAATCCATCGCGGTCTTTCGTGGTTTCAGGTGACCATTCCTTCTTCGGCAGCAAATCGATGAAGTGTGATGCCACCTTGAGCGCACTGACCATTTTGTCTTTTGCAAACCCCGGATGTGTATTGACACCGTGGATCGTAATTTTCACCATATCAGCGCTAAAGGTTTCATCTTCGAACGATCCAAGCGCCTCTCCGTCAACGGTGTAACCGTAAGTTGCACCTAGCTTTTTGATATCCACTTTATTCGCACCGCGTCCGATTTCTTCGTCAGGCGTGAACAGGATGCGAATGGCACCATGCTTCACTTTGGGGTTTTTGAGGAAGTAATTCGCCACATCCATGATTGCCGCTACGCCAGCCTTGTTGTCGGCACCCAACAGAGTGGTTCCATCCGAGGTGATAATGTCATGGCCAATCTTCTTCTTAAGTTCAGGATGCTCTTTCGGATCCAGCTTGATCGACTCATCTCCCGGGAGTGTCAGGATCGATCCGTCGTAATTTTCATGTATAATGGGCTTGACGTTCGCTCCACTCGATTCAGGCGATGTGTCTACGTGAGAGCAATAACAAATCACAGGGACTTCCTTTTTTGTATTTGAAGGAATGGTTGCATAGACGTAGCCATGCTTGTCCATCTCAGCATCCTTGATTCCTATAGCCTTTAACTCTTTAACCAATAACCGGCTCAGGTCTTTCTGCTTTTCGGTGGAAGGCGTTGTATCCGAGTGCGGATCGGACTGCGTGTCGATCTGAACGTAGCGTAAGAACCGTTCGAGGGCGGTGAAGGTGTAATCCATGACTCTCGTTTGGGTCAAAGATGTGGATTGCGCTTGATACATTTGGAAGCATTGATTACGACTATGGTAGACTACAACCCCAGAGACTGGTTCGGACTCATTTTTAAGTTTCATCGCAGTGACACATTCAGCAAGCTGTTTTGGGTGATCTTGTCGGTATCGGTGTACGCGCTGATCATCGTCTACATCGAATTGGAGCTGCTGAAAATGAACTTTTCGTCTAGTGTCATGCACTCACTCTTGGGTTTTGTGATTTCGCTTCTGTTGGTTTTTAGAACCAATACCGCCTACGATCGTTGGTGGGAAGGACGTAAGCAATGGGGAGCATTGGTGAATGTGACTCGAAACTTTGCCTTAAAAGTCTCCACGTACATCAAGGATCAGGATCGAACTTCGGACCTCATCCATTTAGCACGGATGTATCCTTATATACTCAAGGAGCACCTTCGAAAGGCGGATTACACCTTGCTTGAGGAAGATATCTTGACCCAGATTCCAAAAGCCCACTTAAAAGCATCCCATGTACCCAATGCGCTTGCTGGCGCTATGCAAAAGAAGCTCGAGGAATCAGCCAATCAACTCTCACAATCAAGCCATCTGGCACTCATTGAAGACCTAAACCGATTTACGGACATCTGCGGCGCCTGTGAGCGCATTCGAAAAACGCCCATCCCCTACAACTACAACATCTTCATCAAGAAATTCATTTTCGTGTACATCATCACCATGCCGATCGGCTTCGCCGGTGAATTTCAGTACTGGACGATCCTGATTTCAGCCTTTGTATTCTACACCCTCGCAAGTCTGGAGTTGATCGCGGAGTCGATCGAAGATCCTTTTGGCAACGATCCCGACGACCTTCCAACCGATGCGCTGGCAAGGACCATAGATGGGAATTTGAAGGAGATTGAAACGCGAAAGAAGGGCTAAACATGCCGCTCAGCATGGTAGCTGCTCCTTACCAACGGCCCGCTTTCGACGTGCTCAATGCCCAGCTCTTCGCCGATTTGCTTATAGCGGGCAAACTGTTCGGGCTTGACCCATTCAGCAACGGGTAGGTGCTTCTTTGATGGTTGAAGGTACTGTCCGATGGTCACCACCGACACGCCTTGTGCGTGAAGGTCCTTCAACGTTTGAACAACTTCTTCCTCGGTCTCGCCCAAGCCGACCATGATCCCGCTCTTTGTGCGTTCGATGCCACCCTCCTTCAAGCGCTTTAGCACTTCCATGCTGCGCCAGTACTTCGCTTGTACTCGCACTTGTTTCGTAATGCGTTCTACGGTTTCGATGTTGTGCGAAACAACCTCTGGTTTCACTTCGAGAATTGGATTGAGGTTTTCCCACTCTCCTTTGAAGTCCGGAATTAATGTTTCGATGGTCACCTCGGGATTTTTTCGACGGATCATCTCCACGGTCTTCTTCCAATGCGCAGCGCCTCCATCGGGAAGGTCATCGCGATCCACAGAGGTAATGACCGCATGCTTCAAGCCCATTACGCGAATGCTCTCCGCAACTTTTGCGGGCTCAAAGATGTCGACCTCCTCACCCGCTCCGGTGTCTACATTGCAGAACTGGCATGAGCGCGTGCACGTATTACCTAAAATCATGAAGGTAGCCGTGCCTGCACTCCAGCATTCGCTTTGGTTTGGACACTTTCCACTCGAACAGATCGTGTGCAAACTGCGCTCCTCAACGATCTCCTTCGTCTTAAGGTATTGCTTCCCTCCTGGAATTTTGACCTTCAGCCATTCGGGCTTCCTGAGTTTTACTTCTTGGTCTTCCTTGTTCTTGAGAAGGTTGGGCATATTTTTAATTTTCTAATCTGCTAATCTGCGAATGTTACGAATCTGTGAGTTACTCACCATTCGTAGTAATTCGAAGATTCGTACATCATTTTTGAAACTCTAGAATGGTTCTCCTAATAATAGCAATGCACTCGTGCAATTGTTCTTCGGTCATGACCAGTGGGGGTGCAAACCGGATGATGTTGCCGTGCGTTGGTTTGGCAAGGAGACCGTTGTTTTTGAGCTGAACACAGATATCCCAAGCCGTTGAGCTATCTGGTGCATCATTGATGATGATGGCATTGAGCAATCCACGGCCACGCACCTTCGAAACGAGGTCGGTCTCTTGGATCAATCGATTCATTTCGCTGCGGAAGATTTCCCCTAGACGCTTTGCGTTGTCTGCAAGCCGCTCGTCGCGCACCACTTCCAGCGCCGCGATGGCCACCGCAGCTGCAACAGGGTTTCCTCCAAAGGTGGATCCATGTTGACCGGGCTTGATGACGTTCATGATCTCGTCGTCAGCAAGCACTGCTGAAACCGGATAGGCACCTCCGCTGAGTGCTTTTCCCAAGATTAGAATGTCCGGCTTGACTCCGTCGTGGTCACAAGCCAACAGGTCGCCCGTGCGAGCGATGCCCGTCTGCACTTCGTCCGCCACAAAGAGCGCGTTGTGCTTCTTGCATAGATCGAACGCTCCTTTGATGTATCCATCATTCGGCGTATTCACACCGGCCTCTCCTTGGATGGGTTCAACCATAAAGGCGACGACGTTGGGTTTTGAAAGCGCCGCATCCAGCGCATCGAGGTTGTTGTAGTCTATAGTTACGAATCCTGGCGTATACGGACCAAAATTCTTGCGTGCGTCCTCATCGTTTGAAAAGGAAACGATGGTCGTGGTTCGGCCATGAAAGTTGTCTTTGGCGACTACGATGACCGCTTCGTTCTCAGTTACACCCAGTTTTTCATAGGCATATTTCCTACTGAGCTTGATGGCCGTTTCCACAGCTTCGGCGCCGGTATTCATCGGAAGCACCTTATCGAATCCGAAATAGTTGGTTACGAATTCCTCGTATTCACCAAGGCGTGAATTGTAAAATGCCCGGCTTGTTAGCGTGAGTCTTTTCGCCTGTTCAACCATGGCATTTACGATGCGGGGATGACAATGTCCTTGATTCACCGCCGAGTATGCCGACAGAAAGTCAAAATACTTTCGGCCTTCAACATCCCACACGTACACACCTTCTCCGCGGTCAAGAACCACCGGCAATGGATGGTAATTGTGGGCTCCGTATTTGTCTTCCAGCGCAATGGCTGCTTCGCTTGTAAGATGTGTCGTATCCATAGTATCCAAATTTGGCCTCAAAGATACAGGTTGGATATCGGCTTAACGAATGCACGGAGAGTATGTACATTGGCATCATTATAAACCTAAAACGTATGAAACGCACCCTGTTTTTACTCTCTATAGGTCTCTGCACAATAGGCGCTCATGCCCAGCAAGTGAAATCCCTTTCCGATATGTCTACAAAGTCGGAAGACAACGTAACCGTCGAAAAGCTCGATGACGACAAGCTTGCCAGCACCTTTGTTATATGGGTCAAAGAATCGGTTGCTGAACACTACCACGCCAAGCATACCGAGGTGGTGTATGTTGTTGAAGGCTATGGAATGCTGTCGCTGGACGGCGTAGAACATAAGATTGGTCCCGGTGACTACGTCTTCATTCCCAAGGGAACAAAGCATAGCGTCAACGTGTTAGGAGACGAACCCATGAAGGTCTTGAGTGTACAAACTCCACACTTTGACGGCAAGGATCGAATCTATGTAAGCCAAGATTGACGGGGTTTTCAACAATTTTCGACCTGAATAGGCACTACAAGAGGGTAAAACAACCCCCACTTATTAACAAAGGGGTGCATTTATCAACAAATTAACGTCGAACGCTTGCAGGCTCTACGATTGCGACTAATATTTGTTCCTCATCAAACAATTGTTTAACCTAAAAATCTTTAGAAATGAATAAAGCTGAATTGATTGAAGCGATGGCTAATGGAGCCGGAATCTCTAAGGCAGATGCAAAGAAGGCACTTGATGCATTCATTGACACTACCACTGGTGCTCTTAAGAAAGGAAATCGTGTTGCACTTGTAGGATTTGGTTCCTTCTCAGTTTCTAAGCGTTCTGCTCGTACTGGCCGAAACCCACAAACCGGAAAAGAAATCAAGATTGCTGCTAAGAACGTTGTTAAGTTCAAGGCAGGTGCTGATCTTAGCAACTCAGTGAACTAAGAGTCGCTGTACTGAATAGAAGGCCCTTTCGCGTATGCGGAAGGGCTTTTTTTTGCCCTGTTCTCCATTAAACTTGCTGCTAAGTGGTGCAAGATCTGTCGCACTTCGGCTCGCGTCAAGATCGTCCGGTTCACGCATTGTGCCAACGTAGAATCGCGGCTTTATCGAAAGCTGTTCCCAATCTAAGCTACTCGAACGCAACCAACAAGGCGGCCTCGACAGGCTCTCAATCGCACTGTTTTCGGGATTTTTATATTTGCTGGAAAGCGAACGTATATGGGAAAAGGTGACCAAAAAACCAAAAAAGGAAAGCGATTTGCCGGCAGCTACGGAAAAACACGAAAGCGCAAAAGAAAATCTTTAGCCGCTGCTCCTAAGTCTGCGCCAAAGAAAAAAGCTGCTCAACCAAAGAAGGCTGCACCAGCCACTGAGGCTTCCGCTGCCGAGACAAAGGCAACTCCAGCCAAAAAAACAACGGCGGCTAAAAAAACAACGGCGGCAAAGAAGACCACCACTACGAAAAAAGCGAGTCCTGCCAAGAAGTCCACGGCTACAAAGTCGACAACCAAAGCAGCAGCATCCAAATCAACGAAGAGCTCTACCACCAAGAAGACAGAAGGAAAAAAATAAGGCTGAGCATTCTGGCCAGACCATCATCCGTGAGCGAAGTCTCAGGTCGTTGCCTTATTGGTGACATCCGCTGATCAGAGCGTGCAGTTTGAGCCCCGCTTCCCTCTGCGCTAGGGCTTTTCGGCTATTAAGAACAGCGCGCCTTCCTGTGAATTGTCGAGGAGTTCACCCGGCTTCTTGGTGTAACCGATGTGGTGGACCTCCCTGACTTTGAGTCCTACCCGCTCGACCAATGCGCATATCTCCGATTCTTCGAAGTAATGTAGGTAGGCAGGGGCATCTCCGCCAGATTTCTTGTAAAAGACGTCTCCTCGATCGTATCCCATGTGCTCCAGCCTTAAGTCTTCAAAGACCTCCACTGCCTGGGGTCCCCATTCATTTCGGTCGTCCACATTGAATACGTCGACGTAGAAGTGCCCTCCCGGACTCAAGTGATCGTACACCTTTTGCAGACTTTCTAAACGGAACTCCTCGTTGGAAATATGACCAAAGGCATATAGGAAGGTAATGGTGTCAAACGTTTGATTGCCAAGTTCTGTCTCCAGCCAAGGTGCGTTGTACATCTTGATGCCTCTTGAACGCGCGACATCGCACATTTCCACAGAAAGATCAACTCCGCTCAGCATGTAGTTTAGGCCTGCTATTTCTTGGATTCGATGCATTCTTCTTCCTGTCCCACACGCAATGCCCAGATACGATGAGATGGAGTTCTTTGATTTCAAATCCTCAGCAATCAGCTTGTTGACCCGTTGGATGTATTTCGTGCGTGTTTCGTGGGATGCATCGAAATGATCGTAGAGGTTTGCTTGCTCAGCGTAGTATTCCCCGATGAGCTCTTGTATGGTTTCGTCATCGGGCTTTGGAACGATTGGATTGACACGGTGCGATGGTCCTTCCTCTTGTGCGCTCATTGAGATGAACTCAAAGGCATGCTCTTCAATTCGATCAAAGCATGCCTCACTCTGATTCCAGGAAGCAGTTTCAGCGTTCGCATTCAACACACCCAGGCGGCGCGAAGCAACGTCAAAAATCCGCATACCCTCAAAGCTTTGCAGTGGTGGATAATAGATGTGCACGGTCACTGCCGCCTCAGAGTTCGAAGGGTTCTTGAGCATGTGAATCACCCCGTCCTCTTCTCGAATCCAGCCACCGGGTAACCCACGCTCCGACCGCTGTTCTTTCAAGTACTTCCCGTCGTATGAAAACATCACATTGTCGAGCTCGCCGTCCAAAACACCCACAACACCCCAAAATCCTTCGTGATGATGAATGGCTGATTCGACGCCAGGAGGCCAAACCAACAACACGACTTCAATGGGTTCCATCAAAAGAATATTACGGGCATAGTTTCTATTGTCCTTAATCATCGGAAGTTCTTGCTCCACTTCCAGCGTGTTGAGATCAACACCCAATGCAAATCGATACAGTCGATCGAGCGTTAGTGTGTTTAAATCCAAGCTCCTTACCTGTTCAACAAGTTCACGTATATGCATATTTCTTTGGGGAATGACCGACTAAGGTAACACATGCCATGGAGAACGTTCATGGCGTCAAGGTCAAGCCAGAATTAACTTTCAAAGGTTTGGAAGATTGCGCTACGACGCATATTTTGCAGTTTCAATCATGTTTCGACCAGAGAACATAGAGAATGAATTCTTTTTGAAATTGGGTTTCAGCTTTTCGCCTGATGAATTGCAGAAGGGGAAAATTCTGATTTCCGAGCCATTCCTTGGCGACCCAAATTTCAATCGAACGGTCATTTTACTGGCTGAGTACACCAAGGAAGAAGGCGCATTTGGGTTCGTCATCAACCGAAAAACCGAGCTGGTAATGGGCGATATCGTCGAAGGCTTTCCGAAGAAAGGTTTCGCTTTCCAATATGGTGGACCTGTAAACGCTGAAAACCTCTTCTACATCCATACCTTGGGTGCAGAGGTTCCTGAATCGAAGAATGTTCTTGGAAATCTCTATTGGGGCGGAGAATTCGAAACGATTTCGAGCTTGGTCTCCATGGGAAGCGTGCGCGAAGACCAAATCAAGTTTTTTGGTGGATACAGCGGTTGGTCACCGGGTCAATTGGAAGGTGAACTCACCGAACGTAGCTGGATTTTGTGCAACATGACTGTGGATGAGATCATGGAAGTTGACGCAGATGACATGTGGCGTCAAAGCCTGAAATCGCTCGGAAAGAAATTCTCGATTATGGCAGAGTTTCCCGAAGATCCCGGACTGAACTGATCAACGCTTCGCTCAACTTTTCTTGCAGCACTTTCAAAGCAGCACCGTCAGAGGACCGTTCGTTTAGAATAAGTTCTTGCAACCCGACCACGCTATTGGATGTAGCAAGGCATTCAGCTGACTCCAAATCCTCCGTTTTCATAATCCGTTCCTCAACGGCTTCCTCTTTCAAAAGAATCGAACGAACAACACCCGCCAATCCGCCCGAAGATAGCGGAGGTGTGAACCATCGCCCTTCCATTCTCACAAGTACGTTTCCAGAAATGGTCTCGCACACTTCGTCCTTCGTGTTCAAGATGATCAAGTCTTGCAATAAATGCTGATCGGCCTCGATGGCGCAACGGATTTGATGGTGTTTCGACAGCAACTTATGTCTATTCGCAGGATCGATCGGCATCCGATGATTGGAGATACGTGTCGTCTTTGCCTCTTGCCGGTTGAATGGTAGGGTCTGCAAAGGCTCAACATGCGCGATCAGCCCTGCGGTCAAGTTTTCTGGGTGGTATTTTCCACCTCCAGCCCGATACCATGTCAGTCGAATGCGAGCATACAAATTGTCGCGTACTTCTGAAATCCGAACCAAATGATGGAGCAAAGCATCGTACTCCATGGGTGATTTCATAAAGAGGAAACTGCACGCGTCCTGAACGCGGCGTTTCCGTTGTTGCCAGAAAGCAGGAACGCCTTCAACTCCGATCATCGTCTCAAAGAATCCATCACCGTAGAGGAACCCTCTATTGTTCACCGAAATTTGAGAGGTTGGAACAAAGGCATCTTGACTCCATTCGTATGCCGCCATCACTCGAAGAATCTGAAGAGCAACTGGGGCTCAAGGATGAATGTAAAGACCGCCCCGAAGATCGCGCCGAAATAATGCGCTGAATGGGCGATGTGGCTTTTGCTGTTGCGATCGAGGTAGTACTCCAAAGCCAGGTAAAGCAGTCCAAAAATCCAAGCCGGGATGCGGATGGGAATAAACAAGATGCCCAAAGGTGCCATCGGTTCAATCAGGATGAAAGCGTAGACAACAGCACTCACCGCACCAGAAGCGCCAACTCCGTGGTAGGCGTAGTTATTTCTATGACGTGCAAAGGCTGGAAGCGTACTGAACAAGATGCCTCCCAGATAGAGCATTCCGAAATACAAGATCCACTTAGAGGCAAAGAGGTCTTGGAAGTAGAATTCGACCATCTTCCCAAATTGATACAACACAAACATGTTGATCACCAAATGCCCCCAGTCTGCGTGGATAAAAGCGTGTGAAACGAACCGATACCATTGGTTCTTTCTTTGAATCTCATACGGCTGGAAATCGAGCTTGAAGAAAAGTTCGCGATTGTTGAAGGAAGAAATGCTCAACAACGCACAGGCAATTACGATAAACAAAGTAATCGTCATTGCTCGTTCAGGACTTGCTGCATCGCTTCTCCGATGGAATCAATAATGTCCGATGCGATCATTCCGTGTTCCCCGACCACTTCACGTGCAAGGTCTCCCGCCAAACCATGGATGTATACTCCACACACGGCGGCGATTAACGGATCCTTGATCTGACCGAGCAATCCTAGAATGATGCCTGTCAGCACATCACCGCTCCCCGCCGTAGCCATGCCCGGATTCCCAGTTGAATTGAAATAAACCTTGCCTTGGGGGCTTGCAACAGCTGTAAACGCGCCCTTTAGAACGATGATGCACTTGAGTTCCATGGCGCGCTTACGCAGCGTTTCGATGCGCGCAAACGGATCCTTGGCTTCACCGAACATTCGATTGAATTCAGCCACATGAGGGGTAAGAATGGAATTCTCAGGCAAGCTCTTCAGGAGATCTTTGTTGGCTCCGAGAAGATTGAGTGCGTCCGCATCCAATACCAAGGGCGCCTTTGAGAGCGCCATCAAGTCTTTTAAGATGCGTCGCGTTTTCTTAGACTTTCCTACGCCAGGGCCAAAGGCAATGGCGGCGTATCCGGAAAGCGACGGCAGTTCGCCAATGAATTCTTCATAGTCATCTACAGAAGTCATCGCCTCGGGCACGCTGATTTGCATGATGGTATTTCCGGAGTGTGGAACGTGGGCTGTCAACCTACCAACGCCCGACCGCATCGCTGCTTGTGCGCAGAGCACCGCTGCGCCCATCTTTCCGTACGACCCCGCAATGATCAATCCGTGACCAAACAATCCTTTGTGGTCAAAAGTGTTGCGTTGCAAGAATGAGCGATGTTCCTTAATGCTGTCGACGTAAGTATAATCGCTCAACGCATTGGCTAAGAACTGCGCGTCTAAACCGATGTCGATCACCGACCAATTGCCAATGAATTCTTCATTGCCCGGAATGAAGAACGCGAGCTTGGGTACTTGGAATGTCAAGGTATGAGAGGCAAGGATGACCGAGCTTGTATTGCTTGTTGCCTTATCGGCATACAATCCAGACGGCATGTCAATCGAAATCACCTTTGCGATGCTCGCATTGATTTGATCGATGCACAGCGCTGCAAGCCCTTCCACCTTGCGGTTCAGTCCGGATCCAAACAAGCCATCGATGATGATGCTATCGCTTGTTATGGACGGAAATTGGCTCTCTTCCAGGATGTACTGGACCTCGTGACCAGCATTGGCAAGTCGATCGAGGTTGATCTGTAAATCCGCTGAGAATTTTTCGGAATAGCGAACAACAAAGGTCGCTACAGAATACCCTTGCTCAAGAAGCCTGCGCGCCATGACCAATGCATCACCGCCGTTGTTTCCTATGCCGGCAAAAACGATCACCGGACGATCCTTGGCGTAGCGGTTCGTAAACCACCGGACACATTCACCGGCAGCTCGTTCCATAAGGTCTACCGACTCAATGGGCTCACGCTCGATGGTTGCCCGATCGGCGTCACGCACTTGCTTGGTGGTTAAAATTTTCATCATAGGACCGCTAGCAAAGTTAAGGGCCGATTGATACGAACAATGAAAGGAAGAAAGAAATCAAGGGCGATTTGCGTGGAGCTGAAAATGCTCGATTATATCCAATCCATAAGCGAGAAGTGCCTCATTCAGGAAGAGCACAGGATAGATGAATACATGCTCAGGCGGAGTATCGCCCTCATCGTCGACGTTGATCAAGAGGTACTCGATCTTCTTTCGGTCAAGGTAGTCGATCACATTCGCGCATTGCTTGCAGTCGTTGCTGACGTAGAGCGTATATCGTTTGGTAGGATTGACGTGCATCTGCATTGCCCAGGACTTAACGGGCAACCAACTTCAGATCACGATCGATCTCAGGCTGGAAGGAGCTTTTCCCCAGAATCTTGACCTCATACGAGACTGGCTCGAAACCCGGAGCATCCACATAGACCTCAAACTCACCCGGAGGGAGGATGATGACGTAGCGCATGGTGCGAGGATTGGGTGTGTAAACGCCAAACAATTCACCGTCGTTCAATCCTGTTACGGTGATCTCCGCAGAAGTCACGTCAAATTGTGGATCATCGCTCGAAATCACACCGCGAAGCACCGTGTACTCACTTTCAACTTCGTTGATGGTGATGCGGTAAATGTCGTAGTCTCCATAGCCATCTTCACGGAGCGAACTCATGTATCCATAACGACCACTGGCAGACATACGAAAGTTCATGTCGTCATCCACCGTATTGATCGGATACCCCATATTTCTTGGGTTCTCAAAGTGGTTCGAATCGGGATTCCATTTTGCCTTGAAGATGTCGAGGCCTCCCATCGAGAAGTGTCCGTTTGAGCTGAAATACAAATACTTGCCATCGGGTGAGAGATTCGGAAAATCTTCATCTCGGGGCGTGTTGACATGCGGACCGGCATTGAAAGGCACACCCCACTTTCCGGTCGGAACTTTCTTGATGATCCAGATGTCTGTTCCACCGTATCCGCCCGGGCGATCGCTGACGAAATAAATACTATTGCCGTCGGTTGAGTACGACGCCGCGATCTCGCGGTACTTACTGTTCACCTGTTTGTCGAGCGGTTGAATATTCGAAAGTCGATTGTCGGCAAAGTCTGCTTCATAGATGTCTCCGCTCACACTTTCCAGACCCTTCATCAACAGAATCTTCGAGCCATCGCCGGACATCCCCACGATCACTTCGCTTTCTGCTGGATCATTGTCGGCACCGGGTAGCGCCACGCCGTCGGTATATTCTCCCGCTTCAACGTGGGAGAAATAGATGTTCGACGCGTAGGTTCCATCAGGCAATTCTAAGCTACCGTCGTCTCGCTTTGAGGTGTAGGCAATAAATCGCTCATCGATGGTCACGAATGGGAAATAATCCGGGTAAGGGCTGTTGATGTGTGGGCCCAAGTTTTCGAACGTACAATCTTTTGGGAACTTCAACAGTTCGTATGCATTCTCGCAAAACTCGATCTGCATCTGCGCATCTTCAACCGTAAACTCCGAACCGATGTCCTGGTACTCAATAAACTTGTTGAACATGTCGATGGCGCGGTCGAACTGGTGATCACCTTGATACGCCTGCCCCATCAAATAGTACACGGTGCTCGCCTCTTCATCGTAGAAGATGACCTTCTCAAAGTATGGGATCGCCTTAATTTTTTCGTGATCTGAATTGAGGTAGCACAGACCGGCGTTGTAATTCACCTTCAAATTCTCCGGATCCTGGACCAAGAGCACCAAGTACTCTTCGAGCGCGGCTTTATAGTTTTCGTTGAAGAAGTACTCGTCGGCTAAATCCTCATCACCCAGAGGACCTTGGACATTCTCTTGTGCCACCACGTGGCCAATCACCGAAAAGACGATGGTTATTATGAAGAGAAACCGTGTCATGTAGGTCAATTAAAGGTGCCCAAATTTACGAATGCAACACAAAGAGACGGAATTTTTATGAACTGTGATCTGCAATGATGTACCATGCCCCGTCGATCTTCTTCCAGACGAGAGTGAATCGACCATTCAGCGTATCTTGTTGACGTTCAAGCCTCCACGCCCCAGTGGTCATCGCCACGTCCGAAGAGAGGATTTCGATGTCTAAATCTTCAAAATGGAGGTGCCCCATTTGCGCCTGGCTAGGATAGCCTTTTTTGTAACGATCCAGGGCCTGTTGCCATCCATGTGTTATACTCTTTCCTCCCGTAAATGCGAGCTCGGGATCATTCCAATATCCTTCCATGTATCCTGCTACATCGCCGCGGTTCCATGCAGCCGCCTGCGTCCCGAGCACATCCTTGATCGATTCTACATCGCGCTCTGGATGCGACTGGCATCCAGCAAGCACAAGTATGACAATGAGGCTAGATTTCCACATCCTGACTAAATACTTCCCAAGTATGATCACCGAGCAGGCGAATGGCTGAAATGTAGGTCCAATCCGGTTTGTTCCGTCCCCAATCCTCCGGACCGAGCATTGAGACTTGATAGCCTGCATCCTCCTTTCGATAGAGGTGATACGCATGGCCGATCACGGGCTGAAACCCGATTTTGCTACCGTAAATTTTCTCTGAAACGACTTTCCGCATGTGCAACTGCCTGGCCTGCTTGGCGAGAAGTTCGATCTGTTCCTTGATTTGATCGAGCTGCCGATCGGTTTGCTCGTACATCGCAGCCAAGGCCCTGCCCTTTATTTTACCACGATCCTCAGGCTTGATGATGGCGCTACCTACGTGATGTGCATATTCAATCAATCCCGGACTGTCGGTGATTTTATCAGGATCGATCGGATTTTGAAACGCTTCCTCCTCCTTCATCTCAACAAAAGTAACGGGAAAGCAGGTGAAAGGGTTTAGCGGATGAGGTTGAAAGTCCCCGAAATCTCTTCTTGCTTGTTGTCGGATGTCTCGTAGTTGATCTTGTAGACATACGTGCCATTCGGAGCGAACTTGTCAGAGTTCGGCATCTTACCGTCCCAGGTAAAGTTCATTTTATCGCCAGAAAAGAGCAACTCTCCCCAGCGGTTGTAAATCTCGATTTCAAATGTGCGGCCCTCGTTGAAGCCCTTCACGAACCACACCTCATTTAGGTTGTCACCGTTTGGCGTGAACGCCGTTGGAATGTAAAGGTTGGTAACGGGATCGATCTTGAGCAACCAGCGATTGACGCCGATGCCATTGTTCACGGTGCCATCTTCGCCAATTTTTCCAGGTCTGAATGCCGTATCCGTGCAGAGGTATTCGTTCCAAGTGATCAATGAAACTGGGTAGTCACCAGACTTTTCATATACATGCGTAGGTGCGAAACTGCTCGAGGTTTTTCCATCCCCAAAGTTCCACTGCCACTTCACACCGTAGCGCGATAAATTCTCAAACGTCACCACAGGATCGTACATGTCGTATGCGTCCTTTTCCAATTCAAAAGCTGAGATTGGAGCTGGCAGGACCGTCAACGTATCTTGTTTCTGCGCAACATATCTGCACCCCAAATCGCTGGTAGCGATGAGTGTGATGGTGTGCTGCGTTGGCACGACGGTGTCGTTTATAATCATTAAGAGCGGGTCCGCCTCTGTAGACAGAAGCGAATCATCAACAAACCATTCGTAGGACATGCTGCCTTCGCCGATCGTGCTGTTGTTGATGGCCGTAATCGTCAATGGTGAACAACCAACTCCGGGATCAATATCGAAGTCCGCATCGGGCGTTTCAGGGATGTAGACCTTTTGGCTGGTGACATCGGTGCAATTCGCGTTGGTTTTGACAAGCAAGGTCACAATGCGCTCTCCTCCGGCTTTGTATACGTTGGAAGGATGTTCATCTGTAGCGGAATTGCCATTCCCAAAATCCCAAAGGAATTCCTCAATCACGCCGAGCTCTACTTTCGAAGTGTTCTTGAATGTACTCGTGTCATCTACGCAAGCAATCGTTGGAGCGAAGCTCGCTTTCGGAAGCGGAAAAATGTAGGCCGTATTGGTCATTTCCGTGGTACAACCATAGTTACTCCAAGTCCGCAAGGTGGTATGGATGTCTTCGTACTTGGTTGTAGGATATTTCGGATTCTTTACGAACGCAGAGTCTTCGTTGTTGAAGATCCAGCGCCATGCAACGATTTGATCTCCTCCTGGCGTTACTTGCGGGATGGTAGACTGGTCTTTGAACGGAAGCGTATCTCCTTCGCAAATGTTGTTGGCCCACCCAAATGCCGTGTTAGGAGTAGGATAAACCCGAACGTCTTTGTGGATGGTGTCTTCGCAGCCGTGATTGGACCAAACCGTAAAAGTCACCTCATACAATCCAGGATCGACATAGCTGTGTTGGGCATTCTCTGAAGAAGCGGTGTCTCCATCGCCGAAAGACCACTGATACTGGGTTAGCGTTCCACTTTGGTTGTAGGATGCATTGACAAATTGTGTGTATTCATTATCGCATACCGTGTCGGCCTCAAAATCGGCAACGGGCAGATAGTACACAGGAATCGTTTTGATCTTTGTGTCGACACATCCACTGTCCGAGGTGACCGTCAAAATGATCGATTTAGCTCCAGGGTTATCGTACAAATGCGACGGACCAGGGTTTGGAGCATTGCCCGCATTAAAGACGTCGGTATTTCCATCGCCATAGTTCCAAACCCATTCCGCGATACCTCCTTGGTCAATGGTGGTCGAGTCGAAGAGCTGGGAGTTGTCGTTGAAACAAACGCCCGGGACAAAGAAGTCTGCATCCGGAAGCGGATGTACGTAAACGGTTTTCGTCAGCGAGTCGCTGCAACCTAAGTCATCTGTCACCAGCAGCTCCACGCCATATTCACCCCACTGCGTGAAGGTGTTTGAGACGTTGTTGCCACTTCCATCGGCCGTGCCATTGGTGTCGTAGTCCCACGAATTGCTGATCAAATTCCCCAAGGAAGGTGTGGAGAGGTCTTCGAACCACACGGCATCGCCTTCACAGGCGTGAGCTATGCTAAAATTGACGTTGGGTAAAGGATAGATTTCCACGGTCGTGTCGGCTGTATCCTTGCATCCGGCGTTGGTCGTAATGATCAATTGAGTCGTGTATGTTCCCGGTGCCGAATACGGGTGCCCCGGGTTTGCCCCCGTATCGATCGGCGAGCCATCTCCATAGTCCCAGAGCCATCCGACTACATTCCCTCCCATCGGAAGATAGGAAGCATCCGTAAACCACGTAGTATCCTCCATGCAGGTATTCCCTACATCGATTTCCGCTGTGGGCGGTGGGTGAATGTAGATCTGTTTTTGGCTTGTATCGGTACATCCATTGATGTCCGTTGCTATAAGCGACACCGTAAAGGTATCCGGGTAGGCATAAACGTGCCTCGGATTGGTATCGTTCGTGATGGTTCCGTCACCTAAATCCCAGTAGAAGGTATCCAAATTGGTGAAAGCATCCGCTGTTGAGCATCCACTGGTGTCGATAAAATTGAATTTGCCCGTATCACCAAAACAAACGTTCTCGTATTCGATTTGGTAGTCAACAAACAATTCATAATTGAAATCCTCGTAGCGCGCATATGCTTGGCTGTAGTTGTAAAAGCCAAACAATCCAGCCTCGTAACAACCTGGTTCATCAAAGATCGTGTCACCATCGATGAGAATTACCGCTCTGGTGGGAGTATAAAGCAGCTCGAAATCGTAGTACGTCCATGCGACCCATCCATTCGTGGTGCTAAAATCCGTCGCGATGACATCGAAGGTGGCGCTGTTAGTATGAACCCAGAAACTTGGAAAGACGCCTGCAATGGTCCGCACCCAGCTTCCATCTAAATGGTTAAGCGAGAAGCCCTCAAGGGCCGTATAGCCACTATAGGTTTGGCCATTCTTCTTCCAGTCAAACAAGTAGTACTCGTGATCCATCCATGTTACCCAGTTGTAACTCCAAGTTTCTTGAAACCCGAAAACAAAGCCAACATAGTCATCATCGGAATTGTCTTCCACTCTGAACGTCCCTGTAATTCGAACATTGATGAGCGTGTCAGGACCAACATACATTGTTGGGTAGTTGGTATTCACCGTGGTCAACAGTTCGGTTCCGGAAGAGAGCAAGTTCCAGTTAGCGCTTGCATCTCCGGTCTCCGCCCAGTCGCTGAAATTTACACTTTGAATGCATTGAGCCCGTGCTGTTCCAAAAACAACAAAACAAGCTAGCACTAGAGATAGTATTGACTTAATATTTCTCAATGGTCGTGGTTCCACTTCAAATATACGGGGCGTCGTGATTTAAACGCACGAAAGCTTGATTGGTTGGCTAAAAATTTGGATTTGTCGAAAACTATAGCCCATACTTATCAATCAAATAAACAAGCGAAGCAATGGAGGCGGCTCCGAGTTCCAGCTCTCGCTTGTTGACTTGATCGAAGGTGTCGTTGGCAGAATGGTGGTGATCGAAATAGCGCTGACTGTCGGGCACAAAACCGATGAGGACGTTGTCATCGGTTTTTAATTGGCCTACGTCCGCCCCGCTTCCACCTTGCTCTACCTGGTGAATACCGTACTTATCAAGGATTGCCTCCCATTTGATGACCTGCTCAATTTCGGCGTCTTGCCCATCAATGTGAAAGCCGCGTGGTGTAAACCCTCCTCGGTCTGACTCGATGGCTGCAACGTGCTCTTCACCGGTCGACTTCACCCATTCAGCATACTTCTTGGCGCCGCGTAAGCCGTTTTCCTCGTTCATAAAGAATACAGCACGGATGGTGTGTTTCGGTTGGTAGCCTGACAACTTGAGCAATTCCAAAACCGCCAGAGATTGCATCACCCCTGCTCCATCGTCGTGGGCGCCATGACCGACATCCCAACTATCAAGGTGTCCACCTACCACGATGACCTTTTCAGGATGTTCGCTGCCTTTCAACTCACCAAGGACGTTGAACGACTCCTTGTCCGGGAGGGTTCGACAGTTCAAGTCGTAGAGCACATGCACTTCTTCCCCTGCGGCCAGCATGGCGCTGAGCTTTTCTGCATCCCGCGTTGATACCATGGCTGCCGGAAGCGTATCCACGGCACCATCATAGGTCATGCTCCCCGTGTGGGGAAAGTCGTCAATCCTGCTTGCCAAAGAGCGAACTATGGCACCCACTGCGCCGTATTTCGATGCCTCCACAGCGCCTTTCCAGCGATGCACAACGCAGTGACCATAACTATGAAAGGTGTAGATGTTTTCTGGATTCATACGCTCGTTGAAGAAGACGATCTTTCCTTCGATGTTCGCCCGCCCCAGTCGCTCTAAATCCTCTAGGGTCTCAACTTCAACGATGGGTGCGTATAGCCCGTCTTTCGGCGTGGCAATGGAACCTCCCAAAGCGAGGATGTTCAACTCCTCCGATTTGCCAGTACTGGACTTGTAGTATGCTCTTTCAGGTGCGCCGCGTTGCCACACGGGCACCATGACCGACTGCTTGGTCGGATTCAAACCCAGACTATCCATCAACCGATACGAGAACTCCACGGCTGAATCTGCTTGAGGCGATCCGCTCAATCGATGACCTATGTTGAGGCACATGTCACCAAGCCAGTTGTAGACCTTGCTTTCGGTGAGGGCCAATCGAAAAAGCTCATCGACCACCTGTTGATCGTCGATGCTGGCCACGCGTTGTGGTGCATCATTGGAAGCCTCCTGGGCTAAAGAATGGACGGAAAAAAGAAGAAGCGCTAAAAACGCAAGTAGAGCCTGTCGTATCATGGCGCCAAATGTACGCGCCACGCTAAGGTTTGATCAACGTTCGCTGAATCAGGTCATCACCCGCCTTCGCATGAAGCATATATACACCTGGCTGGAGCGTCGACACATCCAAGCGTGCGGTGCTGTTCATGCTCGTTTGATGGAGCACCATACGTCCTTGAATGTCGTACAGCTCCACAAGATCCAGTGGCCGCTCCGTGCGGATGAATACATGGTCTGTCATGGGGTTTGGTGCAATGGTGACGTTTGTGCTGGTTTCGTTCATCCCCAAAAAGTCGATCGCTTTGGTGATTTCATCCTGACCGTAGTCGTTGAATACCTGGAGCTTTACGTAGTAGAGTTCGTATTCGTCGTAGAAGCGACAAAGGCTGTCGGTGTTCGAGGCGTCAGTCGAGCCATCCCCAAAGAGCCAGATGACCGTTTCCGCATGGCTTGAAGTGCTTTCGAAGCATACCTCTTTCATCTCCCAATTCCATGACCAATCAAAATCAGCAACGGGGGCAACGCATGAATCTACCGTCAATTGCGCCATGTTGCTCACTGCACTGTCTCCATTCAAATTCTTAACCACGCAATAGAACATGGAGCCATCGTATTGGATGATGCTATCGCACAATTGCATCGAAACGCCCACGTCTACCAAAACATCTGCTCCTCCGCTGATGGATTCATACCAGAAATAAGTCAAACTCGCGCCATTGGCCGCAATTGTCATGACGGCACAAGTGTCGGCACAGGCGGTAGTGTTCTGAGGATTTTGGGTAATAATCGGCTGCGCCTGAAGGGTGGTGGCAGCGAAAAGGATGAAAAGGCTAAGTAGAAATTTCTTCATATCCGCTAGGTTAGCATTTCGTAAAAGTAATTCTCAGACGAATTCCAACCTGAAAAGATTCAGTTTTTCGAGGATTGATCGAGCATAAATCGAAGTCCCAAATAGAATTCCCGTCCGTGAATTGGTCCGTAGGCATACGACGTATCGAAGAATGGACTGAAGCCGGGAGGCGCTGAAGGATCGTTGAACCCTACCAATGGAGGAAGTGGCTGTCGGTAGTCGAATAGATTCTGCACACCGCCGTAGACTTCGATTCCTAAGCGCGATTTGAAACGCTTCGTAGCCTGCACCGTGTGAATGAGAAATGCTTTCGAGGTCGTTGGACGTGCGACAGTAACGGGTGTGCCATCTTCATCGATGTCATAAACTTCCGGCAATGCCATCGGACCCGTGCCATTTAAGGTATAGGCCAAGTCGAGCATCCAGCGACGGATGTTGTAGTTCACCGTAAGTACGCCGGTGTAAAGCGGTGCAAAGGGAATGGCTTCCGTTTCATAATCTCCTTCGTTGTTCAGCTCTGTAGTCGAGGCCTTGTTGATGTTCACTCCGAGCCTGTAAGCCAGAGGAAATTCAAACTGCTGACTGAAACTCAACGCCGCGCCGTAGGTCTCTGCGAATCCATCGACGTTGGCATAGATGATTTGACCGGGCACGTCGTAATCGGGATTGATTTTGTTCGAAAAGCGCGTATAGAACAGATCTACGTCAAAGGCACCGGAGGTGCCAAAGAGTGAATGGGTATGGTTGAAGTTGGTAGAAACGTTCCAACTGCGCTCCGGTCTTAATTCCTCGGCGATGACCACTTGCCTTTGGCCTGTGACAAACGCGTGATCCTCTGTAAACAGATTTACCACTTTGAAGCCTGTGCCCGCGTTGAGCCGAACGGCGGTCCATTGGTCGATGTCGAACTTGGAGCTGAATCTTGGAGCTGGAATCAAGCCGTGGTCTGCGTAGTAATCCAAGCGCATTCCTCCGAGCAAGGTCAAACGGTTCAATGCCTTCCACTCATCCTCCACGAACACGCCAGGGATGTAAGCGTGCGGATTATGCCCATTCACCTCAGCGGTGGCCACCGTATTGTCGTTGTAATACTGGTAGCGGTTGGTCATACCAGAAGTAAGTGTATGCTTTGCGAAGCGTTCTGTCCAAACAAGGTTGGTGAATCCGATGCCCTGTTCGGCCGCATAGTAATCTGAGCCATAGTAGCTGTCTTGCTCGTGCCAGCTAACCGAATAGTCGATGCGCACATCGTTATTACCTGGGAGATCATAGGTTCCAAACACCTCTGCTCGTTGCGTATAGATGCTTTCTCCGTAAATGCTGTCGCTTCCTCGCAATTCTCTGTACGAGCGGTCCTGAAAAAACTCTTCGATTCCGTTTCTTCGGTCCTCGTAGTAAACGCGTGCACTCAATGTGAACTTCTTGTAATCCGGCCGCTTCAATTTCCATTTGGAAAGCACACTCACCCGATCCATTCCAACGATGTCACCAAACCCATCGCCATTGTCGTCTTCAAAATTGTTCATATAGGCGTAGTTGATGCCCGTGTGGGTTGTCCACTTCCCCAGCTTGACAGCTGACGCAATGTTTCCGAACGCTTCTCCATGGGAGGTGCCTAAGAGGTCTGCTGCGAACAACGGCTCGTTGTCGGGATCCTTTGTGATGATGTTGATCACGCCCGCGATGGCCTCGGAACCATAAAGGGTTGAACTTGGCCCTTTAACCACTTCAAAGCGATCGACCATTTGGGTAGGAATGCCATTCAATCCGTAGACCGAAGCCAAACTACCATACATTGGACTGCCATCCATCAGCACCGCCGTATACGGACCCGGGAGTCCATTGATGCTGATGCTGTTGGTGAAGCAAACGCCACACGCCACGACTTCCTGGACACCATTGATGAGTTGAAGTCCATCCATCAGATTCATTGCAGGTAAGCTCTTGGTCAGGTTGCGCGTAGAAATGACTTCGACCTTGATCGGTGAAGCCTTTACAAACGATTCGCGCATGGTTCCGGTGATGACTACTTCATCCAACCCAAGCATATCCTCCTGCAATTCTACCTTTTCAATTTCCAGTGGTCCATCAACAACTTCGATCGGGATCACCTGACTTTTCATACCTACGCTCCGCACTTCGAGGATATGGCCTCCAACCGGAACGTTTTCAATGGAAAATCTACCAGTCAAATCGGTGGTAGCGCCAAGCTGTGTTCCTTTAACCAGCACGTCTACATATGGCAATGCCTTTTGATGCGCATCTTCAATCACCCCGCTTACCGTGAAGGATTGAGCGTAGCTGAAGGCAGTAATCAGAATTGAAAGTAACGTAGCAATGAACCTCATACGAGGACAAAAGTACACATTTTTAGACTCATCTAAATTTATTTTTATAGTCATTGCGTTTTTACCTTTAGCTTTGCAGAAACATTCGAGCATGGCTTCGTTTACGGTAGAGAATTACATCAAGGCGATCTTTTCGCTTTCGCGCACTTCGGAAGGAGGCGTTTCTACCAATGCCATCGCTGAAAAACTGGGCACAAAGCCGGCTACCGTGACCGACATGCTGAAGAAGTTGAGCGGAATGAACCTGATCAAATACAAGAAGTATCAGGGAACCCAGCTAACGGCGAAAGGCAAGGACATGGCGATTCGGATTATCCGAAAGCATCGCATCTGGGAGAGCTTTCTTGTACAGAAACTCGATTTTAAATGGGACGAAGTGCACGACCTCGCCGAAGACCTTGAGCACATTGATTCCGATGAGTTGATCAACCGCCTAGAGGAATACTTAGACTTTCCAAAGTTCGACCCACATGGTGATCCTATCCCCGACCGCGAAGGAGAAATTCATCGACGCGATCAGGTTGCCCTTGCCGACTTGAAGGTCGGCGACACCGGTATTGTGACAGGTGTTCGCGACAGTTCGAAGGAGTTCCTTCAATACCTCGATCAGGTCGGAATTGCCTTAGGAGACGTTATCAACGTGAGCGAGGTCATCGAATATGATGCAAGTCGGGTGATTGAAACCAAGGGCAAACAACTTTCGTTCAGCGCACAGGTCAGCAAGAATCTATTTGTAAAACAAACCAAGAGCTAGATGGAGCACGTACTGAAATTTATGGAAGGATTGGACCCTGTGGTCGGCGCATTGCTCGCGACAACCTTTACTTGGTTGTTGACGGCGCTCGGAGCGTCGCTGGTCTTTCTATTCAAGTCGATGAAACGGGCGCTTCTTGACGGAATGCTTGGATTTACCGGTGGTGTGATGATCGCTGCAAGCTATTGGTCGCTGCTCGCTCCTGCGATTGAGATGGCCGAAAACAAAGGTCAGCCCGGGTGGCTTCCCGCGGGCATCGGTTTTGCCGCAGGGGCACTCTTCCTTTTCGCCTTGGACAAATTCATGCCCCACCTTCATATCAACTTCAAACGCGAGGAGGCAGAAGGACCTGAAACCAACTGGCATCGCACTACGTTGTTGGTCCTTGCAATTACGATGCACAACATCCCGGAAGGACTGGCAGTTGGCGTCCTGTTTGGCGGCGTAGCTGCCGGTATAGATGGCGCAAGCATCGGCGCCGCTGTTGCCTTGGCGCTCGGAATCGGAATTCAGAATTTCCCGGAAGGCGTCGCCGTTTCAATGCCCCTTCGCAGGCAAGGTGTTTCTCGGTTTCGCTCGTTCTGGTATGGTCAGCTGAGCGCTATCGTAGAGCCATTTGCAGGTGTACTCGGCGCAGTAGCGGTGATATTTTTTGAGCCGGTATTGCCTTACGCGCTAGCGTTTGCAGCAGGAGCGATGATCTATGTGGTCATCGAAGAAGTGGTACCCGAAGCACAGCAAGACAAGTACACCGACATCGCCACGCTGGGTTTCATCGGAGGGTTCTTGGTGATGATGTCGTTGGACGTTGCGTTGGGTTAGGGAGTGTTTTTGGTTTTTGGTTTTTGGTTTTTGGTTTTTGGTTTTTGGAAATCTTGCGTCAACACAATCCACCCCAGCCACAAACTCTAAACTAAAAACTACAAACTCTAAACTCCAACTAAAACCCGGGCACACCGTAATCCGCAGGGTCTTCTCCTTCTGGAACGAAGATCAGCGATGCCGAATTCAGGCAGTAACGCAAACCTGTAGGATCTGGTCCATCATTAAAAACGTGTCCGAGGTGGCTTCCACTCTTGCTGTCGACCACTTCGATGCGATCCCAACCGAACTTGCCGTCACGGATGTAGAGCACCGCATCGTCCTCAATCGGCTGGTAAAATGATGGCCAGCCTGTTCCGGATTCATACTTCGTTTCGCTCGAGAAGAGCGGCTGACCACTCGCAGCGCTGAAGTAGGTGCCTTTCTTTTTATTGTCCCAATACTGACCCGTGAATGCGCGCTCCGTTCCTTTTTCGAACATCACATGGTACTGCTCTTCAGACAACTGCGCCTTCCACTCCTCTGGTTTCTTTACGACCTCCAGGGGCATTTTGTCTCCATGTTCGTATACCTTATCAATCATATCGTATCCTGATTTCTGCTGGTCGGATTGTGGCTGTTGCCCGCATGCGCTCAATGCGATTCCCACCAAAATAATCGTTGCAAAATGCTTCATTGCTCTATGAACTTCAGTTGATAGCAAATTGTTTTTCAATTCACAATCTTTTGAAGCGTTCGCTGATCAATCCTTACAGCGTCTGGCGGCAATTGGAAGTAGGTTTTGTCGATCGGCTCCTCAGAAATCGAAATGGCTTCCAACCGCATGCGGATGCCGTTTTTTGTGATCTCGTATTTCAGTGGCAGACAACAGAGCCCTGTCAACTCATGCCGAAATGGATTCTGAAAGCGTTCATCAACCCAAGCAACGTAGTGTTCGCCATCCGCGGTTTGCATCATGTACCCCACCAGCGTTCGGTTTAAGAGCGTCAATGACTCCTTGGTTTGCACAATGCGAAACTTTCGTTCTTTGGGTGAGGTGCGCAACACTGGCAGGGCTACGGTTTTGTCGAGCAATTCAAACACCTGAAACACGCTGTCGGTGTTTGAGGCATCCAAAAGCACAAACTCACCAGCCAAGGCTGAGTATTGACGAATCAAGCTGCTTTGACCATTCACCACGGCGGCAACCTCTTCGGGCAAGGCCAACTCCATGCCGTCGGCTCCATCAGGAAATTCAATGTATTCAACCTTATACACGATGCGGCCTTCAAACGGTTTTTGACCGACGGCCACATAGGCAATTGTCAGAAATACAATTAGACTTAGCGCTTTATGCCGGTGTAGCTGTGCGAATTGCATCGATTTGAGATTCGAGCTTTTTCATGAGTCCATCAGACACCGTTACAAGGGGAAGTCGAACAAAAGCATCGCATATTCCAAGAATCTCCAGTGCCGCTTTCACGCCACAGGGATTGCCCTCGACGAACAATGAGTAAATGAGTTCGATCAACAAATAGTGGTTTCTTCTGGCCGATTCATATTCGCCTGCTTTTGCTGCGCGGGCGATTGCAGAGAATTCAGCTGGAAAGGCGTTGCCAACCACAGAGATGATGCCGTGCCCCCCCAGTGCCATATGCGGAACGATCAAGGGATCGTCACCGCTGATCACAAGAAAATCTTTTGGGGCGTCCTTGATCACCGCACCAACCTGATCAAGGTTACCAGAAGCCTCCTTTACAGCAATGATGTTCGAATGACCAGCCAATTCGAGGGTTGTTTCCGCCAGCATGTTGGATGCAGTCCGCCCTGGAACATTGTACATGATAATCGGCTTTTCGCTCGCGTCTGCCAAAGCAGTATAGTGCGCGATGATGCCCCGCTGGGTAGGCTTGTTGTAATAAGGACTTGCAGAGAGCAACGCATCAACACCGCTCATATCGATCTTGTCCAGTCCTTCGATGAGCGCTGCGGTGTTGTTGCCACCATGCCCAAGAACCACTGGTAATCGCCCTTCGTTAACGTCAACCACACAATCCAGCACTTCTTGTTTCTCGGACTGTGTGAGCGTTACCGATTCTCCTGTGGTTCCTTGAACCACCAAGTATTCTACACCTCCATCGATCAGATGGTTCGTCAGCCTCTCTAGGGCTGCAAAATCTACCTCACCGCTCTTCTTAAACGGGGTGACCATGGCTACGCCTGTGCCTTCAAAGTTCTTCATGCCGCATTGGGTTTGTTGAAATTAAATGTATAGCTGTCGAGATGGTGAATCAAGGTTCGGACGTCGCGTTCCTTTTTAACATCGACCATAAAATCCAAGAGGTAGCTGCGCGCTTCGTCCTTTTCACCAACCTTCCAAGTAGCTTGCAATTTGCTGCACAGCACATCGGTTCTCAGCGCGGCACCTCTTGATAAGTCGAAAAGTACATCGTACTGCACTGATAGGGCGGCGAGCAAGGATTCATCCTGGACTTTACCCAAGAAATTGAAGGATTTTTTGGTGAGCCACAGATCATGGTTCTCGGTACTGAGTTCTTCTGGCAACTTGCGCTTCGGATAGTAAACGAAAAGGTCCACCCGCTTGAGCCCACGTTTGCGAAGATCTTGCACGTAGCGCTGCACTTGATTGAAGTTGCCTCCCTGCTCATAACAAGCCACAACGGCAACGTTCATGATGTGATCCCCGCGCAGAATGCTTGGTTGACGATCACTCGCTGAAGAGCGTCGACGAAGGAAATATTTTACAAGGGGTGCGAACACTTCGATGCGTTTTTGCAAAGAACTTCAATTCCCTTCGCTCTGCAAAGTTCATCGGAGGTTTTGTTCTTCCGGTGGGTCATTGTATAGGCGCTTCTTATCGTCAATGCGCACATCGACGCGTTCCTGGTACGTCCACTTTCGGCGCTTCCACACAAACGCGTTGAACTCAAGCAGCGGAATGTAGAATTCGTACATCCCTTCAAGATCAGGCTGCATGGGCGCCAAAGCGTTGAATACAATCCGCTTCTTTGATTTGTCGTAGCGCATCGAGACGGATGCATCCGACTTGTACTGAATGATGAATCGGCGGATGTTTTTCTCGTAGGGGTAATCGAAAATGTCGGACCCGAGTCGGATTCCCCCTCTTCGAGTAAACGACAACACATCGATAACCTTTAAATGTGAGTACTGATCCTTTCCATCCCAGCCGAGGAGCATGTAGGCACGTTTGCGGTTCTTATTGCCTGCCTTGGATGGTACGATGTCGTAGTACAAGGCGCCGTACCAGTCTTTTTCTGTGAAAATCTTGCGCGACTCCCCTTCGAGTTCCCGGTAGCCTTTTTCGAGCTCGAGTACCTTGTAGACCTTCTCTTTGCTATCATAGAATTGAACGAAGCAGAAATAGCGGTTGGTCTGGTTGTTATACGGCAGGTTCCAATTGATCATCCGGAAAAAATTGTCGCCGCTCCGCAAGTCTCCAATTGATGGAATCGTATCAAAACTTGTGTCGAAACTCTTTGGATGTTTCAGTGCCACACGCATGAATTGAAGGAACTTCTCGTTCAACTGAACGCGTTCAGCGTCTTCTTCAGCTTTTAGAACTGCCTGCCGGAGCAGGACCAATTCCTTGATCCTTTCTTCCAGGGTAAGCTGAGGTTCATCCGCCCGGAGTGCGAAGGATGCACAAAAAAGTATGAGTAGAAAAAATCGGCCTATCATCGTTGCGAAGATTGACCGTTTAACGCTTGATTCTGGTAATTCTTGCAGAAAGTAATTGACGTCTAAAGGTGGAGAAACTCCTTCTTCGCCTTCAACTGGTCGTCTGATTCGCGATAATCCGGATCGTCTACGCAGCAATCAACAGGACAAACAGCGGCACATTGAGGCTCATCATGGAAGCCAACGCATTCGGTGCACTTGTCTGTTACGATGTAATAAACATCCATCGACTTTGGCTCGTTCTCATCGTCCGCTTCCGCCTCCGCTCCATTCTTGCCGACGATGTGCCCCTTGAGGTCTGTGCCATCCGAAAAGCGCCATTCAACGCCGCCTTCGTAGATCGCATTGTTCGGACATTCTGGTTCGCATGCACCGCAGTTGATGCATTCGTCGGTAATCATTATCGCCATAGCTGAAGCACTGTTTTTACGTGCTGCAAATGTAACACGATATCCGGCTCAAAAGTTCATGGGATCTCTCCATCCTGAGCGTATGAAGCGTTGATGGCCGCATATCTTTGCGGAATCTTATTACTGCATTTATGATCCGTTTACTACTCCCTCTGGCCATCGTATTCATGCTTAACCCCTCCTTTTCTATTTCTCAAAATGGACTCCATTTCGATGGCAACGACGACTACGTCCAGACATCCTATGATGGTGTAACTGGAACCGCCAATCGAACCATTGAAGCGTGGATTAAGACGACCTATGTCTCTTCTCAGGAAGTGGTCGCTGACTATGGAAGTATGACCATCGGAACGCGGTTTACACTGAACCTCATAGGTGGTTATTTGCGTTGTGAGATCGGAGGGCAAGGTCAAACTGGATCAACCTACATCGCCGATAATGCATGGCACCATGTAGCGGTCACTTATGACAACGGCGCAAGTGAGAAGTTCAAGTTGTACATCGACGGGAATCTTGAGGCGTCTTTTAACCTGACTTCGGTGACGATGAACACGAATTCAACCACCAATTTTCGCATAGGCTCCCGAGTCGATAATGCAAATCGCTTCATCGGGAGCATTGATGAAGTTCGGTTTTGGAACGTGGCCAGGACAGCTAATGAAATTTCAGCAAACCTTTATACCGAATTCTGTGTACCCGACACCAATCTTGTAGCATACTATAAACTCAATGAGGGCATTGCTGGGGGGTCAAACTCTGGCACCAACAGCACCTACGATGCAAGTGGAAATGGACATTCCGGTGCGCTGCAAAACTTTTCGCTTTCGGGAAGTAGCTCGAATTGGGTGACAGGTTACGGTCTTGGTACAACGGTTCTGACGAGCACTGTTTCGGAGACCGGTTGCGATGGTTCCTACACAAGCCCAAGCGGCAACTTCACTTGGACCTCCTCCGGGACCTACTACGATACCATCCAAAGCGTCATGGCATGCGACTCGGCACTCACCATTACGCTTGATTTTGGATCGAGTTCTACCAATACTATTCAGGTTGAGGCTTGTTCGAGTTATACTTCGCCCAGTGGATTTTACACTTACACGACGTCCGGAACTTTCATGGATACCATTCTAAATGCAGCTGGATGTGATTCGGTCATCACCATTGATTTGAGCATTCAAAACTCGATGAGTACCATCAATGTAGAAGCGTGTTCGGCTTTTGTGCTTCCAAGTGGTGATGATACAGTCTACTTTTCAGGAACTTACTTTGATACCATTCCCAATGCCGCTGGTTGTGATTCCCTGATGACCATCACGCTTCAGATTCTGGGCAATTCGAACGCAACCATCTTTGAAGAGGCTTGCCTATCCTACTCATCTCCTTCTGGAAACTACGTTTGGATGGAGTCAGGCACCTACTTCGACACGATTCCAACCGCCGCCGGTTGCGACAGCATCCTGAGTATTGTACTTACCGTGAAGGATGTGGATACAGACGTTATTCAAGCAGGTTATCTTCTGAGTGCACAGGCTCAAAACGCAACTTATCAATGGATACGTTGTCCGGATGGTGAATCGGTTCAAGGAGCTACCACAAAGCTTTACACCGCCACGAGCTCTGGCTCCTATGCAGTGATCGTGACTCAAAATGGTTGCACAGACACTTCGGATTGTTATGATGTGGTTGTAGCAGGCTTGAATTCGATTTCTTCTGAAGCCATTCAAATCTTTCCAAATCCAACCCGTGGTGCTTGGCAAGTTCGCAGCCTAGATGCACTGCAATCAATCCGTGTTTCGGATGTAGCTGGACGTACCGTGTTTGAAGAAGTTATTGCATCCAAAACGAATGCGTTGATCAACACTTCCCTGCCTCCGGGAACGTATTTCGTGAAGATTGAGACCGATCAGCATGGTGCTACCTTACCGCTGATAGTACAGTAGAGCGCTTACACATTAAACCGAAAGTGCATCACATCGCCGTCTTTGACGATGTATTCCTTGCCTTCGATGTGCAGCTTTCCGGCGTCTCGCGCAGCTGACTCGGATTTGTATTGTATGTAGTCGTCGTAGCCGATGACTTCGGCTCTAATGAAGCCTTTTTCAAAGTCAGTGTGAATGACCCCGGCAGCCTGAGGAGCCTTCATACCTTCCTCAATGGTCCATGCGCGCACTTCCTTCTCACCTGCCGTGAAATAGGTTTGGAGCTTCAACAATCGATAGGCGCTTCGGATCAGTTTGCTCACGCCGGGCTCCTCCAAGCCCAAGTCTTCAAGAAACATCTGTCGCTCATCGTGCGTGTCCAAAGAAGCGATTTCCGCCTCTATGCCTACACCGAGCACCAAGACTTCGGCGTTTTCATCCTTCACAGCTTCTTTGACCGCCTTTACGTGATCGTTTCCTTCGACTACGGATCCTTCGTCTACGTTACACACATACATAACCGGCTTATCTGTAAGTAAGAACAGATCGTGCACGAGCTCTCGCTCCTTTTCATCCACAGGCGCCGAGCGGGCTGACTGTCCTGATTCAAGGTGAACGCGGTACTTCTCATAAATGTCAAAGACTTTCTTGGCTTCCTTCTCTCCTACCTGAGCTTGCTTCTTCACTTTGTCAATCCGCTTCTCCAGGGTCTCCAAATCTTTCAATTGAAGTTCCATGTCGATGACGTCTTTGTCGCGTACAGGATGCACGTTGCCGTCAACATGCACCACGTTTCCGTCTTCAAAACAGCGCAGGACGTGGATGATGGCATCGCATTCCCGGATGTTTCCAAGAAACTGGTTTCCAAGGCCTTCACCCTTGCTCGCGCCTTTCACCAAACCTGCAATGTCGACGATTTCGATGGTGGTTGGAACGACGCGCTCAGGATGGACTAAATCCGCTAGGTTGTTGATGCGTGGATCTGGGACCGTAATCGTTCCAACGTTGGGTTCGATCGTACAAAAGGGAAAGTTTGCAGCCTGCGCCTTGGCGTTGCTCAAACAGTTGAAAAGCGTCGATTTACCGACGTTCGGAAGACCTACAATACCACACTTTAATGCCATCGCTCCTGAATTGGGCGGCAAATGTAGTTCTCTTACCTAAGAACTGTGACGTGATCTTTGACTTCAATAACGGGGATATCCGTACAAACGGTCTTGCCTGTAAAGACATAATAGTAAACACCTTCCCGGCATGGATCTCCGCCCGGCAAACGACCATCCCAATTGTGGTTGAGGAACTCAGATTCGAAGACCAATGTGCCCCATCGGTTGTAAACGATCAGGCTGTAATCGGTGACCAGATCTGGATCAACCATCTTGAGTCCGAGGTTATCGTTCAAGCCATCGTCGTTGGGTGTAATGACGTTCGGTACGAGGAAGAAGGAATCCAAATCCAGGCTTCTCTTCCGAACCATGACGGTATCGGTTGCTTCGCAGCCATTCAGGCTCATGCTCGCGATGTACATTCCCGGCTGGGTGATTGTCAGTACCCTTCCCGTGTCGCCATTGTTCCAATGAACGTCTCCATAGACTGGATTGACTTCAAGATCATATCCTTCACCGCTGCAGATCACGGCATCCTCACCCACGCTGAATTCGGGTGAATTTGCAAACGTCACATCGATCGTGTCTGACTGGGTACACGCTTCCGTGGAAACCGTCACAATGTAGCTTCCAGAACCGCTGATCTGGGTGGTTCGGGTAGTGTCTCCCGTGCTCCAAAGGAAGGATGACCCTACTGGACCCGGGGCTGAAACGACGTGACTGTCTTCGTCGCAAACCAACTCGTCGGTTACTTCGAAATTCAGACGTTGACGTTCGATGACAATGGTATCTGTATCCGCGCAGATTCCGTTGAATCCGATTACCCAGAGCGTCATGCTTTCATTGATCACGACGTTTGGAGTGGTGTCACCCGTACTCCACAGGTAGCTAATCAAGGTGGAATCGTAAACCGAAAACGGCGTTGATTGACAGACAATGATGTCAGGCCCGAGGTTCACAAGGGTCGGATTGAATGCCACTGTGATGGTATCAGTGGTCGAGCAAAATCCATTGCTGACGGTAGCCCAGTACACACCCGGATTGAAAACCGTGATCTGTTCGGTAGTATCGGACGTCGACCAGACGATGTTTCCGCCGGCAGCATTGATTTCAAGATCAAGCGAGTCATCGCATACCACCGTATCTGACGATGTGAAATTGATGAAGGAAATATCGATGTTCACCGTATCGGTGTCGCTGCAGAATTCTGATGATGCAATAAGGATGTACTCACCTGTGCTATTCACTTGAGTTGTTTGGGTGGTGTCTCCCGTATTCCACTGATAATGCAATGCATCGGAAGGCCCCGAAAGCAAAAAGCCGGGTTCACAGATCCCTGTGTCTGGTGGCAACTCAAATTCGTAGGGAGGAATTATTACAACATCAACCGTATCGGAGAACGTTCCGCACACATTGGTTACTTCGAGCCAGTATTCGCCGGATTCATGTACGATGATGTTTTGTGTTTGATCGCCGGTAGACCATGTGTATTGAGAGAATGGACTCGTATTGGAGAGGAACGCTTCGTTGGCGCATATCGCGGAGTCGACAAGAATCTCAATGTCTTCGGTGTCTAGAACCGTGATCACCAAGTAGGCTGTATCGTAGAGTACGCAACCAATGGTATCGTAGATGACGTACTTGACTTCGTATTGTCCCGGCTCGGTAAACGTATGTGAGGGCGTAGGAACATTGGCAGTATCTCCGTCACCGAAATCCCAAAAGTGCGAGAGTCCCAAGCTCCCAAAGTTTGAGAAATCCACCGTCAGTGGAACGCATCCGACGCTGTTAGGAGCAACTTGCGCGTTGGCCACGGCCGCTTGCACTTCAAAGTCGATCTTGAAAAGAGTAAGGTCGTACGATCCCCCGTTTTGGTTGCCAGACCATGCATTGGTCGTTTGAGGAAAGGCATACCCATTGGTGCACGTGGCTTGATAAACCGCGCCCCGCTTGTCAAATCTGCTGGTCCCTCCGTCTACGTGTGATCCGGTAGTTCCATAATATGTTCCGTGGATGAGTGAGTCGGCTTCGGGATTCAATACCATGACGTAAAATCCTCCCGGTGACGCTTGTACAGCGTCCGAAGTGAGCTCGTATTGTCCACTTCCTGAAGCTCCGTTGCCGCCAACATAGATGTTCTTACAGTTATCGACCAGAAATGCCGAATGGCTCAAGGTCGCAAAGTTGACCGTCCAATAGAGCGAGTCCAAGTTGTGCGTGTACTTCCGAATAAAAGACCGATCGTCATCCTGTGGCCCATTGTACCGGTTGGTATCGCCGGGCATTCCAGATGTTGGTGAAGTGAGACCGTTTGATGTACCTAGAATGTAAACGTCTCCATCGCGGTCGAGCTGAAGAAACAAGCCATTGTCGATCGAACCGCTGTCTGCCTGAACGAATGTGCTTTGAAGAATTGCGCTCAATTGGGCGTTGAAACGTGTGATGTAGGCGTCGTAAGATCCATGGTTATAAGTGACATCGTGGGCGCCTGCCGAGGTTGGGAAATCCTCATTCTGCGTGCTTCCAACGACGTAGACCGTGCCATCTTTTGAAGGTTTCACATTGAAAGCCACATCGTTCAAGGTATCTCCGAGGTATGTACTGTATTCAAGCACGCTCAAATTGTAGTTGAGGCGGCTCACAACGCCGTCCTGCGTTCCCCCGAGTGTCGGCTGATAGGCCGCTGAACTAACGGGAAAATCGGTACTGTTGGATGAACTCGCTATGAAAACATTGCTGTAGATGTCGCAAACCACTTCGCCTTTGAAGGACCCATACGATGCGGGAACTACGTTTGACCCATCGTTCGCATCGCCACCCAAATAGGTGGAACCGATCAACGAATCGCCGCTGTCTGAAAGTACCGTTAGACAGATGTCCCAATTCCCATTGTATGAAGTGTCAAAAGCCGTGATCGAGGTTGGGAAGTCCGTCGATCTGGTTTTGCCGTAGACGATCACATCGTTGAAGCCATTCACAACGATGCTGTGCACATACTCCTGGTCGCTGCCGCCGATGTAGGAACTCCACAGCAAATCGCTGGCGTCATCGTCGAGCTTAGAAATTCCAATGTCAACCGAGCCTCCACCGTAATTCATCTGAAAGGAGCCTGTATCTGTCGGATATCCGACGCCGAAGGGCCGGCCACCTCCATAGATGTTTCCGAATTGATCAAACGTGGCGCTGTGTCCATAGGTCGTAACAGCCGAACCTACGTTCGTGGAACCAACAACTACCGGATCGATGAAGAGTTTACGATTCGGATCGTAATCTCCTACCACAAATGAAATTGTCGTTCCCTCGAGCTTGAATGCGCATTCGACCTCGACGCGCCTTCCGTTGATTTCCTGAAACGCGACTGGTCGTTCTTCGTGCACGTCCATGTTGGGCAGTTCTATTTGAAGTCTGCCTTCAGCATCGATGCTCATTGTGCGCACGGCGCCGTATTCGATGAATGCGTCTTCCGGGTTTGAAGCAGGGTCAACCACCAAGGTGTATTTCATCTGGCCTTCTTGCATTTCCCATAGGAGGTCGATGCCTTGTTGGATTTCGTAAAACCAGAGCTGGTCGTAGATACCTACTCTGGTCGCCCACTTCGAGCGGTCGTTTCCAAGGTAGTAATTGATGTAGTCTTTGTGTCTTCCATTGATGCCGATCTCAGGCTCTACTGCCGTACCGAAGCGCATTTCGTAGGCGTGTCCGTTGACGAAGTAGTCTTCTCCGGGATGGTCGTGCGTTTCATGGATGGCATCGGCCATAAGGTCATCGGCAACGAGTGGAAGGACGACGCGGTCTTCGTAAAACCAAGCGACGCCATTAGGAAATTGGAACTGCGCCACGATGTCATTGTCCCACTGTCCTTTGTTTTCAATGTAGCCTTTGGATTGAGCCCAAGAGCAGTTCAATCCAACGAACAATACGGCCGAGAAGAGTAATAGAAATCGTGAAAAGTTCTTCATGAATCGTTGCATCGACGAATGACGCTCAAAGTTAGGCGAATTCAAGTTCTCAAAAGTTTTAAACATTCGTTTCCTACCCATTTGGAGGCTTCTATTTTCGCGCATTGACCCGAGATTCATGGCTGAAATCCAAGATTTAGAGAACCGCGCTTCCCAAATAAGACGAGATATTGTCAGAATGGTGCACTCGGCATCGAGTGGTCACCCGGGAGGATCGCTTGGTTGTACCGATTTCTTCACGGCGCTCTACGGAGATATCATGCGTTACGACGCCAAAAAATTCACGATGGATGGACGTGGTGAAGACATCTTTTTTCTTTCGAACGGACACATTTCGCCTGTATGGTACGCAACCCTAGCCCGCGCCGGCTTCTTCGGAACCGAAGAACTTTCGACGTTTCGTATGATCGACTCGCGCCTTCAGGGACATCCGACCACCGCTGAGCATTTGCCCGGAGTGCGCATGGCCAGCGGGTCGCTTGGTCAAGGCCTGAGCGTTGCCATTGGCGCGGCGTTGGCGAAAAAGCTAAACAACGACGATCGCCTCATCTTCAGCCTCCACGGCGATGGCGAATTGCAGGAAGGACAAATCTGGGAAGCCGCTATGGCTGCGCCACACCTCAAGGTTGATAACCTGATTGCTACGGTGGATTATAACAATAGACAAATCGACGGTGACGTTAGCAATGTAATGTCGCTTGGCGATTTGAAGGCCAAGTGGGATGCCTTTGGATGGATGACCCTCGAGATGAACGGCAACGATATGCAGGATGTGGTCAATACGCTGCGTCGTGCAAAATCGATGACCGGTCAAGGCCGACCCATCATCATCTTGATGAAAACCGAAATGGGCCAAGGCGTCGATTTTATGATGGGTACGCACAAGTGGCACGGCGTGGCTCCGAACGACGAACAACTGGCACAAGCTTTGGCACAACTCGAAGAAACCGAGGGCGACTATTAGGATTTTTCGGCATGAAGCGATTCGCGATTCTTATTCTTCTTTCACTATTGGCCGGGCGCGTCTCGGCGCAGCAAGAACAACCGCTCACGCGCATCCTGTTCATTTTCGATGCATCCAATTCCATGAATGGCGTCTGGGAAAAAAAGCCCAAAATCGACGTTGCCACTGCCCTGCTATCCAGCGCGCTGGATTCCTTGCGATACGCTGAAAATGTAGAGCTTGCTCTTCGGGTTTACGGCCACGAGAAGTACTATCAGAAAGGACAGGACTGCGATGACACGAAGCTGCTTGTTCCCTTCGGATCGAACAACACCGTGAAAATCAAGTCGGAGTTGGGAAAGCTCAAACCAAAAGGCACCACGCCCATTGCAGCCACGCTCGAAAAGGCCGCCGACGACTTTCCGAAATGTCCAAGAAGCAAATGCCGGAACATCATCATCCTCATCACCGACGGGATCGAAGAATGCGATGGCGATCCATGCGCCGTATCGCTGGCGCTTCAAAAGCGAAACATCATCCTCAAGCCTTTCGTCATCGGCATCGGCATGGACATGACCTTCCGCGATGCATTTGAGTGCATGGGCAACTTCTACGACGCATCCAGCCAGGATAAGTTCAAAACGGTGCTCGACATCGTGATTTCGCAGGCCATGAACAGCACGACGGCTCAGGTGAACCTGCTCGACTTTCAAGGCAATCCAAGCGAGACGAACATCAACATGACGTTTTACAATAAGTATTCTGGCGAGATCCTGCACAACATGGTGCACACCATGAACAGCAAGGGAAATCCGGATACGCTGGCATTGGATCCGGCCTATACCTACCGCATTGTAGCGCACACCATTCCGCCGCGCTCGAACGACAGCGCGTCGATCATTCCGGGCAAGCACACCATCATAGGCATTCCAACGCCGCAGGGCGACCTGCAATTCAAGATGCAGGGACTCAATCCAGAAAGGAACAACCTTCCGGTAATCGTGCGCAAGGCGGGCGACTCGAAAACGCTGCACGTACAATACTTGGCAGAGACGCAGAAATACATCGTCGGGAAGTACGACCTCGAGATTTTAACCCTGCCGCGTACGTACATCAAGGACGTGGAGATTACGCAGAGCCACACGACGACTATTGAGATTCCGCAACCCGGCCTGGTTACCTTCAACAAGATGGGCTACGGCTATGGAAGCGTGTACCAATTGACATCCAAGGGCATGGAACTAGTGACTTATTTGGACGAGATCAAGGAGCGCGAGTCGATCGGCCTGCAACCGGGCAATTATATGGCCGTGTTCCGACCAAAAAATGCGCGCGAAAGCGTCTTCACCGTCGAGCGAAAATTTACTGTAACCTCAGGAACCTCTGTCTCTGTAAAGCTGAACTAGATGAGCATTCACGATTTCAATCCAACCGAAAAGAAAGACACCCGAAGCGGCTTTGGCGATGCCTTGCACGAACTCGGCAAAGAAGACAAGCGCGTTGTTGGATTGTGCGCCGACCTCACAGGGTCGTTGAAGATGAATGCCTTCGCCGATGAGTTCCCGGATCGCTTCTTCCAAACCGGCGTTGCCGAGGCGAATATGATGGGCATGGCCGCAGGGTTAACGATCGGAGGATTCATTCCATTCACGGGAACCTTCGCCAACTTCAGCACAGGCCGCGTCTACGACCAAATCCGCCAGTCGATCGCCTACTCTGAGAAGAACGTGAAAATCTGCGCATCCCACGCAGGTCTAACATTGGGCGAAGACGGCGCCACCCACCAAATTTTGGAAGACATCGGCTTGATGCGGATGCTGCCCAACATGACGGTCATCAATCCGTGCGACTACAACCAAACCTTTGCCGCCACCAAGGCGATCAAGGATCACGAAGGTCCGGTGTATTTGCGCTTTGGCCGGCCAAAGTGGCCCGTGTTTGCGCCGAAGGATTCCTTTGAAATCGGCAAGGCATGGAAGGTGAACAACGGCAAGGACGTCACGATCATCGCGACGGGCCATATGCTTTGGTACGCCATTCTAGCCGCCCGTGAACTCGAGAAGGAAGGCATCGAAGTCGACTTGCTGAACATCCACACCATCAAGCCCATCGACGAAGAGGCCATCGTAGCTTCGGTGAAGAAAACCGGCTGCGTGGTGACGGCTGAAGAGCACAACCGCTTCGGCGGATTGGGCGAAGCCGTGGCGCAGGTCACCGCAACGCATCGCCCGGTACCGCAAGAGTTCGTAGCCGTTAACGACCACTTCGGCGAGAGCGGCGTTCCGGAAGATCTTCTGAAAAAGTATGGCTTGGATGTTTCCGACATCATCGCCGCCACTAAGAAGGTGGTGAAGAGGAAGTGATTAGTCTGCACGTTCTTGACAGCAATGGTCAGCACGGACTGCAAGTCCGCGCTACCTATGCTTTTTTTGACCGTGTCTGCGCTTTGTAGATGAACGGGCGCGGCTATTTTCTTTTGCGAACGGAAGCGCGCTTTGTAAATGACTGGGCGCGCGGACTTGCAGTCCGTGCGAACGTCTACCGTAACAACACTTTTCAACGAACGGTCTTCCATCTCACACTCACAAAGTCAATCTCCATCAATGCATCGCGCTCCGCATAGTTTCGAGCGGAACTGTGCATATAGTCTTCAGCCTGTTCTACAATTCCTGCTTTGACAGGATTTTGATGGATGTAGTTCAGTTTTGTCTCTAAGAACCGATTGGTCCGGATTTCTTCGGCGTGGTAGCCATTTTGCCAGACTTTGAATGTTTGGTCGCGTTTCAGATGGGCACAGGCTTTCGCAAATGCTTCCAACAACCATTCACGACGACTTTCTTTTTCGTTGATGATAGTCTCGATGATCTTCTTGCTCGTGTGCGTCTTAAAATCTCGAATGATGTCGCTCAAGACACCTCCTTCCGGAGCTTTGCAAATCATATGAAGGTGATTTGACATCAAGCACCACGCACAGATCTCAAGGCCTTTCGTCTCCCGGCAATACTTCAATGAATCGACAATAACTCGGCACTGCCCCGCTCTTGTGAATACGTCAATCCATCCTACCACCGTAATGGTGATGAAGTGGGCCTTGTCGTTGTCAACTGCTTTGTATTTGTCGGACATCCCGAGAGATTAAACCCATGGATAACTCAGTCCTGATTCTCTGTGACTGTCAGACAATCAAAACAAAACGTTTAGCGCGGACTTGCAGTCCGTGCGGAAAATTACTTTAAATCACCGCACGGTAATAAGTCCGTGCTAACGGGATTCATCAGATAAAGCAAGGCCGAGCGTGAATCTTCATATTTAAAAATATGGATTACCTCCCAACCACTACCATTCGCACCAACCGCTGCTCTGAAGATTCAATCCTCAACATGTAAATTCCAAATGGCTGATTAAGCACAACACGTTGGGCGCCACGCAATCCACTCAACTCAAGCACGGCTTTGCCAGCGACATTCATCAACAGGACGTTGAAAGCCTCTTCGCTAGGCGGCAAGATGTGCAGGTAGTCTTTGGCTGGATTGGGAAAGACCGAAAAGGACGCACCATGTTGCAACCCAAGATTTCCAAGCGCTGAGATGGGCATGCACGCCGAAGTATCAGAACATCCATCCAAGGTGATGACGGCCGCCACGGTTGCGTTGCTGTCGCTGAACATGAAGGTCATGTCCTCTTCCCCTGCGATGACAGAGAACCCTGAATCGCAATAGTGCCATTGATAGGCAGCTCCGGTTTGTGTTAAGATCAAAGAGCTATCGGTTGAGGAGATCGATGTGTCGATTTCTGGAATATAGAGATCCAGAATGACAAGCGAATCACACCCTTGACTTGACGTAAAAAATGCCGTATCAACTGTAGAGGTGAAATAGGTTTGGCCAGAATTCTCCCAGAAATAGGAATCGCACGTGTCTACTTCAAGCTGCGATTCTGCTGCTTCGAAAATTGTCAAGGCAAGCTCGACGATTGAGTCGCAACCAGAGGCCTTTGGAATGGCCGAATGATAGGTGCCTGAGTTGGAGTAAGTAGCTCCATTCAATGGCCATGTATAGGAGACGCAGGAAGAGGCAGTGTCGAAGGCGTAGTCATTGCCAATGGAAAGTTGAATGGCGATCATACTATCGCAGCCGGCTGCATTGATGAGCGTATCTCGGTGGAGTCCATCGGTTTTCCAATACTTCGTTCCTGAAGGCGCCAACACCGAATCGCACACAAACGAATCGGCCACAAGTTTTGTGTTGCAAAAGGAATACTTCGAAACGACAGCGGCTCTGTAATTGTAGATATTATTGGTAACAATTTCCAAGCTATCCGTTGTCCAATCAAGGTCTGAGTGGTCAGTGGAAAAGCCGTAGCTATAAAGATTTCCCTCGTAATCCGTCTTCATTCCGGTATAAAAGATGTCTACAATACTGACATAGGGCTTATGCTGAAATTGAGCAGCGTATTGGAATGCTCCATTGGCGTCAAAAATCATCACATAAAAGGGCATATTTCCTTGGGCTGAATTCACGATACGGAGATTGGTGTCTGGTCCGGGGTCAAGGTCGAGTGAATCGCCTTCACCACCGCAACTACCATAGCAGACTACATTTCCGAACCCATCAACATCCAAGCTGATAGAGCGGGCTATTGAATACGTTGGATCTCCGGCGATTTCACCCATCACCCCAAACTTGCGCACAAAGTTCAGTTCTCCATCAAGCGTGTAGCTCGCTAAGAATTGCGAACGATACCCTCCATCCACGATCGTAGAATCAACGCCAAAATCAAAATCGACTTCCCCGACGAAACCGCCATAAACAAACAACTGGCCGTCATCTGATACTTTGATCTTCTCAAGGTTCCTCCAACCACCTAAAGAGTCTTGGCTGGTTTGCAACCAGTTGAAAGCCCCGTTGCTATCAAGCTTGAGGAGAAAAAACAATGGAAAAGTCCCGGTTGCATTCACGACCCCAGAATCAGGGTCAAAGTCTGCACCCAACGATGCCTTTCCTGCAATAAATATCTCATCGTTCGGTCCAAGCTCGATATCATATACATTCATATTGTGTTGGCCTGATAGCTGTTTCGCCCAAACGAACTCGCCGTCGTTGGTCATTTTATGGATGAAGATATCTTCATTGTCCGGACTGCTCATTTCAAACACGCCCGAACCCGGATCAAAGTCCAACGTCTCCTCAAAGTGGCCTACGGAATAGATGCTGCCATTTGTACCGAGGTCCAGATCTATGACCTCTTCGTTTGGCTCATCACCCACTATGGCACCAGACCACAAATAATTTCCTGCGCTGTCAAGCATCAAATAGAAGATGTTCCATGAAGTTTGACTAGCACCCATCATGGACACGCCAGCGCCTGGATCAAAATCACCTAAGTCATCAAATTTTCCAGAAGTTAGAATCGAGCCATTTGACGTGACATCCATGGTGGCAGGTCTAACAACGCCGGAACCAAATTTTTTCGCCCACTGAACCTGTCCGTCCTTATCAATCTTAGAGACGAAGCCGTTGTGTGGATAGGCAGGTAAGATCAGTTCTGGTGTGCCTGGATCATAATCTGCAGAATCAAAAAAATGAAAGCCTGATGTATACACATTCCCTGAAGAGTCAACCACAGCGGATAAGGTTCTGAGGTAAGATCCGCCTCCGGTTACAAAATAGCTCCAATCCATTACTGCTTGTTGGGCAACCGATTGCATGAGCAATGAACTAAACAAGATGGTGAGTAGGGTCTTCATTTTGTTGGTCTTTCCTTAAAAGACTTTGCTTCGACATGAAGCGTTGTCTCGAGGGTTGGATTTGTACTTTCTTTGCACCATGCCCTTCTCACCACACCTAGCGCAAACTTCGCCGTTCCCGATGGGAATCGAAGTGGCGCGTGCTGAGGGCTGCTACATCTGGGATGTTTCGGGAAAGCGCTACATGGATTTGATCTCGGGCATCGCCGTGGCCAATGTGGGTCATCGGCATCCGCACGTGGTGCAGGCCATCAAGGAGCAATTGGACGTCTACGATCACGTGATTCCCTTTGGAGAATTCTCGCAATCGCCGCAAAATAGGTTGGCCGATAAACTGGCCTCGCTCCTGCCCGATCAACTCAAGACGGCCTACTTTGTCAACAGCGGCACAGAAGCCAACGAAGCAGCGCTCAAGCTCGCCAAGCGCGTGACGGGCCGGCACGAAGTCGTCGCCTTCAAACGCAGTTACCACGGTGCGACGCATGGTTCGCTGAGTGTCAGCGGCAACGAGGTCAAAAAGCAGCGCTTTCGGCCTTTTATACCTGGAACGACCTTTCTCGATTACAATGATGCCTCCCAACTCGAACAAATCACCGAGCGGCACGCGGCCGTGATTGTCGAACCAATTCAAGGAGACGCAGGGGTTCGGATTCCGGATAAGGCGTACTTGCAAGCATTGCGCGCACGCTGCACCGAAACCGGAGCACTACTCATATTTGATGAGATCCAAACAGGTATGGGTCGCACCGGGACCTTGTTTGCCTTTGAGCAATTCGATGTGGTTCCTGACATCCTCACGATCGCGAAGGCTTTTGGTGGCGGTATGCCCATCGGGGCGTTCATCTCCTCGAAGGAGCACATGAACCAACTCACCCACGACCCTATTCTTGGCCACATCACGACGTTTGGTGGTCATCCTGTGTGTTGTGCTTCGGCGCTGGCAGCGCTGGAAGTGCTGACGGAAAAGGAGGATTGGTTAAAGCACGTACATGACAAGGGCCGACGACTGGCGGAAGGTTTGAAGCACCCCAAGGTGAAGGAGGTCCGGCAAATCGGATTGATGCTTGCCGTTGAACTGGAAAGCGCCGAACAGGTGGATCACGCCATCGCCCAACTGCTGGAGAAAGGCTACATCGGTTTTTACTTTTTGAGTACTCGGAATGCCTTTCGTTTGGCGCCGCCGTTGTGCATTAAGGAGGTGGAAATCGATGAAGCAGTGGCTGCGATTTTGGGGGTTTTGGATGGGGTTTAGTGCTTCGATTCATCGTCGATCGACTTCGACTCCCCGCCTGAACCGGACGGGCAGGCGCTCAGCCTGACCGACAGGTAGCGTTCGGGAATGTAATCTCTACTCGTCGGGATGTATCGAGAACGACAGCCACCTAGAACTTGACTTATGCCGCATCTCGATACGATCGCAGTTTCTCTAACCGGTGCGATTAAATTCCTTCTAGCGATCACTCCCCGCCCGAACGGAACGGGCGGGGATGTGACATAATTCAATGACGCTCAGCCTGACCGACATAAAGTATTCAGCCTTGCCATTAGCAGGTCACACTGAGGGATTTCACCGAAGGTGGAATCGTCTCTCTGCCTGTGCCCATTTAGGCGATGAAGTGCGGCCTGCGGATTAGAATTGGTCGGCTTTGCTTCGAGACTGCTTCGCTTCACGCGAAGTACCTCAGCATGACGCTGACTGGTATCATTCAGCCTGACCGACAGGTTTGATTCTGTTGTCTTTCTCGATACAACTCCGCCGTTGGCGGAGTCACTCGAAATGACAACAATAGAGTAAAGCATCTACCTCAACAACGTAATCTGCCCGAAGCCTTCTTTTTTGATTCTGTCTCGGTCTGCGTTTACGAGAGCCGTATAGCGATAATGGTAGGCGTACACACCCATTGGAATATTCTTTCCTTCTCCGGTCCCATCCCATTGGAAGGCAGGGTCAGTCGTGTGGAAAATTTGATTGCCCCAACGGTCGAAAATCCAGAACTCGAAGCGCTCGAAATCGCAGGCGTGGAAAATGCCGTAGGTCGGGTTGAGCTGATTCCGGTCTGGCGTGAAGGCATTCGGGAGGTAAAATGGACAATCGCATTCGATGGTTGATACGATGACCGAGTCACGGGTGCTTCCGCACACATTGCTTGCTTGCAACCACAGGGCATCCTCCCCTTCTACCAGATAGGTGCGATCGTGCTTTCCGTCGCTCCATAAGTAGGTCAGGGAATCCTTTGGCATGCGGTAGCTAAAGGTGTCTCCAAAGCAAATGCTCGTGTCCGGCCCTAAAGACACTTCAGGCAATGGAATAACCTTGAGATAAATGGTGTCAGAAGTAGTGCACGCACCGTCGATCACCGTTACCCAGTGCTTTCCTGTAGCATCAACTAAGTAGGTTGGACTCATCGAGCTGTCTTGCCAAACGTGCACCACCTCTTCGAGACCGGTTTCCAGTATCCGCACTTCCGGTGCACACACCGTGTCGTTGGCGCCCAAGTCAAACACAGGCATGGAATCGATGCCCAATACCATGCTGTCGCTGGCCGCACATCCGTTGTTCGACACTGTTACCGCGTAGATTCCCGCTTCGCTTGCGTTGTAGGTTCGGTCGGTCGAACCGTCCTGCCAATAGAAATTGCCAACATCCATCGAAGGCTTGAGTTGCAATTGCTGCCCCTCACAAATCGATGTATTTTCAGGGAGTTTGACGCGTGGAATGCGAAACAATTCAACGTAGATCTCGTCCACAGCGGTACAACCGAAATAGTCCACCGTTACCTTGTACAACCCGCTGGCCGTAACAAAGCGCGTGGCATACGGCGCTCCGTCTCCCCACTGATAGGTGCAACTCGAACAGCTCGCGTCCAGTATGATGGTATCACCTTCACAGGCACTGGTGTCGTTGCCTAAATCAGCAATTGGAGTTGTGTTAAAAATCAACGACACGGTATCGCTGAAAAAGCAACCACGATCATTGATTTCCACCCAATAGGTGCCGCTGCTCTGGATGAATCGGATGTTTGTGTTTGACCCGTTCTCCCAAAGGATGCCATCCAGGGGATTCTGCAGAACTTCTAAGACAATCGTATCGCCTTCACATGTACTTGAGTCGTTTCCGATGATGTCCGTCACGTTATCCACATAATCCACCACAATGGTGTCGCTGCTCGTACATCCTTGCTTGGTTACGGTGACGCGGTATTCTCCAGGTTGATCAACTGTCAGCGTAGCACCGCTCGAATTATCGGTCCAGATGTAGCTGGCGCCAGGCGTAGACGCGTCAAGGACAAGAATTTCAAACGGACACATCAGCGTATCCTCCGGGAAATAGTGCTTGTAGATTTCAATCGTATCTGTGACGAGGGTATCCGATCCCGCACAGCCATTCAACGTCACCTCGACCCAAACGCTGTCGTTTCCGTAGACATACTGACTACTCGCCGTGCTGCCCGTGCTCCAGAGGTAACTGGCTCCGGCCAAGGTCACATCGTACTCAACGCTGTCGTTAGGACAAAGTGAGGAATCTGCACCCAGATCCGGGGTCGGAAAGGGCTGTATGGCGATGTGGATCGTATCGGACAATTCGCATTGGCCTACGGTAACAGTGACCGAAAAGGTTCCTGAGTCAAGGACGGTCAATGTTGGACCGGTTGATCCGTCTGACCACATGTAAACACCACCTGGAAGCTGTGCGTCAAGAACGATGGAGTCTCCCGGACACATTTGAGTGTCGGGTCCCAATCCTACGCCAAACTGACCGTAATAGGCATTGAATCCAATCGATGATGTGTCCAGCGTTCCGCCATTCGCGTCGATGTGTTCGATGCCTGTTTCGATGAAATTCCCATAAAAGCTCGAGTTATCGATGTGCAGGGTTGCAGTGGTTTGACCACTCAAAACATCCCCCTTCGTTAGAAAGACGGCACCTCCTTCAGATTGAAAAGTGTAGGTCGCGCCCCCGTTGGTTGTTGCAGAATTGTTGATGAAGGTGCAATTGGATATGTGATATCCGTGTGCGGGCGTCGAGTTCCATAAGTCGTAAACGCAGATGGCGCCACCCGCATTTCGATCGTGTTGGAGATCGCCGTTGTCCGCATTCTGGCTGTAACAGTAGTTATCGCAAAAACTTGAGTTGGTCACCGACGCCGTGTCCAGATCACGCAGAAGGATCGCCCCACCGTGGCCGCCGTTCCAGTTTTGGTTGGCGTAGTTTCCTTGAAAATCACAGTTGTTGATGTGGGCTTGGGCGTAGTTGCTGCTGCCGGCATAGTCGGCGCGGCGACCAAGGATAAAAATCGCTCCCCCGCTGGCAGATCTGCCACCGGCGAATGTCCCGGGTGAATCGAAAGCTTGATTGTTCCGAAAAATACAGTCGTCGATCCAAACATGCATTTCAGAAGCAGAGTCGCAATCGAGGCGCATACCCCCACCGTATGCGTAGGATGTGGTGCCGCAGGTTTCGGTGATTTTGCAATCCTCGATGATGAGGTGCCTGAACGTAAATACGAGCGTGTCAGAGATACCATCGCTGGTGCTTCCTGTATTGCAACCTGTTCCGATGTAATAGTAAAGGAATCCACGCCGGGTCTGTCCTCCGTTGATTCGTGTACCCTGGCCGTCGGTTGATCCAACAAAATGCAAGCTCTTGCCTTCGGGCAGTTGAACCACTGGAGTATAAGAGCTTGTGCTCGAGGCCAAACTGTACTCTCCGGTGTCGATTCGAACGCTGTCGCCGTCAACGGCAATGTTGTCGATGGCATATTGAATGGTTGCACAAGGCGATCCGGCGCTTCCACAACTGCTGTTGTTTGTTCCGCTCGCATCACTAACGTGAACTGTGTTCTGCGCCACGGTTGTAGCGCCAAGCAACACCAGCAAGCAAAGCCATATGAGCCGTAGTTTTCGGGGCAAGAGGTTCGGGTTCAACAGTCTCAAAGGAAATGAATAGAATCGAAATGGGAATCTCAGTTTTCTGAACATTGACGCAAACAATGTCAATTCTTTGTTGTAAATATGTAGGTACATTTAATTGAAACATTGTGAACGCTCGAACGATCTCCGGTAAATACCCATCCGTCAAGGTAAACATGGGTGGTATCATTCTCGACCAGCCCTTGCCATATCGTGGATTGGAAATGGTTGATCCATTCTTGCTCATCCATCATTGGGATGACACGCTACCTGGCGGTCAGCATCAGAGCACCGTAGGTGTTGGCCCACATCCGCATCGTGGCTTCACGCCAGTCTCGTTCATTTTCAAAGGAGGCGTACATCATCGCGATAGTCGCGGTCACGAAAGCATCATCTATGGTGGAGGCACCCAATGGATGAATAGTGGATTTGGCATCGTTCACAGCGAGCGACCCGCTAAAGAACTCGCCCAAGACGGTGGAGACTTTGAGCTGATCCAATTTTGGGTAAATGCCCCGGCCAGCAAGAAAATGGGCGAAGCGAGCTACCAGCCTTTGACGGAAGAGCAAACGCCTACGGTTCATTCAAAAGATGGAAAGGTGACAACCGGAATCGTTTCCGGCGCGTTGCGCGGAAAGCAAGGCCCCATTGAGGCTCACTCCCCCCTGCTCACGATGCGATTTGAAGCATTTGAAGGCGGCTCAGAAGCACTTGAGATCCCATCCTCCTACAACGCTTTGATGTATTTGTTGGACGGAAGCCTTACGCTCAGCGATGGAACGAAGGTCAAGGAGCGTGACATGATCGTCTTCAATAAGGATGGCGACGGCATTTCCTTCACTGCCGATGCTCGGACACGCGGCATCATCCTCAGCGGTGAACCGATCAACGAGCCCGTGGTCAGCTATGGGCCGTTTGTCATGAACAGTCAGCGGGAAATCATGGAAGCCATCCGTGATTATCAGGCTGGAAAACTTGGTACCTTAGAGGAGGATTTTGGATAATGGAACGCAGGACATTCATAGCCAGTGTAGGATTGGTTTCGGCCGGGCTGATGCTCGCCAACAAGGGCGTAGCGGCAGTAAAGTCGCAGTACGAGCGCTTGTTTGTGCTTCCCAAGGCCAAGGCACACGTACGACATGGTTTGTTCAATTTGAATCCCCTCCACCATCGTACCACCCCAAAGTGGATCAAGCTCTTTGAGTCGCATTTGTTTTTTGCCGACGGCGTTTCCGAAGGCGATCAGGACATGCTGCTCTATTCCTTTGAGTTGGATGACACGATGGTCAACGTGAGCATTTCCGGTCCGCTGTGCTTCGTGCGGATCGGCGATGACATTTATGAATTTGAGCGCGAAGGCTTCACGAACACGTTTGTCGTGGGTGCGTTCGAAATTGAAATCGTCACTACTGGGAATCGCATTGAGCACCTGTACGTTCAGGAAGGATTGGTGCTTCCTCTCTCGGGCAATTGCCGGGTGAATGGATCCACCTTTGAAACCGGGGAATTCGCCCACCTCAAGGAAGATGGAATGTCGATTCAAACGCCGTCACCCGAATCCATGGCGCTCTGCATCAAGCGCATCGCTTAATCTTCATCAAACAATCGACGCTGCCTAGCTGGCGCGGCACCCATACCTTCGAGTTTGATCTCGCTGTAGAGTTCGTATTCGAATTCCGGCTCCACCCTTTCGCCGATCGGCTTGAGCAACTCCAATCCGTGATTTTTTGGGCTTTTGATGTCTGTTGAGATCGGATAGGCGTTGAGGCTATCAGCGGGATAAGGTTTCAAGAGTTCTGTGACGTCTCCCAAAGGAAGATCGTGGTCCAACCAATGCCCTTCGTCTTCCCGATCCAGAATCACCGGCGATCGATGATGACCTATTTTTTGAAGCACGCCACTCGCCGTGGTGGTGATGATGGCGAACGAATGGATGATTTCACCTGTCTCCTTATCGGCCCACTCATCCCATATGCCCGCAAACGCAAATGGTCGATCGCCTTCGCGCTTGTAAACGCAAAACGGTTTGCTCAGCTTTTCGGTTTTTGGGCCTTCGATGAATGCATCGGCCACGACCAGACAACGCTTAGAGCGAATGGATTGCCGAAACATCGGTTTGGAGATGATGCCTCTGGCTCCATTGTATTTCGGATCGTCGTCTTTGTTGTGGTCTCCCTCACTTCGGGCATTGATTACGTACATCTGCTTCTTTGCCCAAAAGGGCGTGTAGCCAAACCTGTAGAACGAAAGTTCTTTTGGAGCGGCATCTGTGATTACAGGAGAGAGCTGACCCGGGGTGACGTTGGCATTGACTTGAAATAGCTCAGGATTGCTCGCGGTAACGCCGAAGCGCTTTTCGATTTCCTTGACCTTGGTGATGGTAACGTAGCGTCCGCACATGTTACGAAGTTGGGGAGGATGATTGGATTTATCGCGGTTATCTGTTCTTTCTTTTCAGGTGAAACGAAACTAATCTTGGGCATTCTCTTTTCGAAATCCCCTTCCAAGGAAGGAAGTTTGTTTCTAGGAATAAGGATCCGGCCATGGATTGAAAGCGTGTTCCGATCAAAGCGGTATCGTAGCAGGTCACACTGAGCGGAGTCGAAGTGCGGCCTGCGGCATTATTCGAAGTCGGCCGACTTCGACGAGCTTGTCTTGAGCGAGTCGAAAGGCTCAGCCTGACCGACGGATTTTAATTCAGGCTGCGTTTTCATTGTAAGCCTTGAATTTTCATGAAATTTTTGAGACTCTGGAACGCACAACAACGTTCTTTTGATAGCAACCATCTACATCAAGCTAACCATTGAATAGCAGCACAGTCATGACACATCAAAAAATAACCCCTTGCCTTTGGGTAGAAACCACCGACGCGAAAGCAGTGGCAGACTATTACCTCTCCATTTTCAAGGATGGAAAATTGAAAGAGCACCATCAATACCAAAACCCGCCGGAGGCAAATGGAGGTCGCTTTGAAACGGCTGTCATTGAAATTGCCGGCATAGAATTCAGCATCCTCGCGGCGGGTCCGTTCTTCAAGTTTAATGAGTCGATCTCGTTTGTCATCAATACCAAGGACCAGACTGAAACCGATTACTACTGGGAGGCACTCACTGCAAATGGTGGACAAGAAAGCGCATGCGGCTGGTGTAAAGATAAGTATGGACTGTCGTGGCAGGTCGTTCCAACTGAGTACTATGACCTCATCAACAGCGATGACCCTTCCGTGCGTGAAAAGGCGATGAAAAACACCTTTAAGCAGAAGAAGATCATACTTTCAGATCTCCGGTGATGAAGGCCAAAAAAATGCCCTTGATCAAAATCGACCAAGGGCCAAGATGTTCGGATGATTTGAACTAATCGTCAAAGTCCTCCATTTCCAGAAACCGTTTCCAATTCTTGCTGAGTTCTTTGTTCGCATCTACGCGTTTGATGCGTTTTTCAGACTCGTAGCCCGATTTCTGTTGATGACGCAATTTGCTTTTTCTCATCGGAAGAAATGATTAAAAAAGAACAACTATTGGATGCGCTCAAATGCGCTATCACATAGATAGTCATTCGCGAAATCGAATCAACCGATGTTAAAAAATTTTGGGACTACTCCCCTGCTTGTTCTACAGGCATCAAACGCGCTCGTAGTATGCGCTCGTAGGTCAAAAACAACACCGCTGCATAGAAGAGGTCGCCAGCCATCGTGTTCTTCAGAAAAGGAATGCCTGCAGCATAGCATGCAACCAAACCATCAAAGGTCATTGGGTAGATCAATCCACTCGCCCAAACGCCAAAATTTGACACCGCGAAGAAGATTCCCGAAGCCGCCAAGCTACCGAGCAATGCGCGTGGCAGTGAAATGGATTTGAGCAGTTGCGTTCCCATCAGATAGATCAGTACAATGCTCCCATAAATGAATGCAGAACCTTCCGTGAAAAGCGTAAATCCTCCTGTCGAGTACACCAGGTTGTTCAACATTAGGTCGCTGACAAACCAAGCGATCAATGTCAACGCCAAACCAAATCCCTTCCGACCGAAATAGGCAGAACCAAACAATGCCATCGCTCCCAAGGGCGCAAAATTCATAGGATGGGGAATCAATCGCGTCAACGCAGCAGCGATAATGATTCCGAGAATGATGAGTGTCTTCTTGTTGAATTGCATAACGCAAAAATAAAGTTTGCGTACACATCCTCTCATCATCCACGCTCAGCTTTCACGATCAATATATTTAAGCCGAAACGAAAGTTCATGGTCTTGAAGTTTTTTGGAACGATGATACGCGTCGTGCTTGCCTTATCGAAGAGGTTCAGAGGAACATATGCCTTCGGCGACAACCAAGACAGCATATTATCCCCTCCGATGTATACTTGAAGCCAATTCCATCTGTAAAAGAATGAGCACCCAATCCCTAGTGGACTCCGATTTCGATAACTGTAGTGGATCGCTGGCTGAAAGAAATGCCGTTTCCATTCAAATTGACGTGCAATGGAAACACTCGCAAGCATCTGCGGCCTTGACCAATGTATCGTCTGGAATCGGAACAATCCGTCTAATAGCCAGAGTTCATTCAGCATGTAGGTTACAGAGGCATGCATTCTGGGAGACAATCGTGTCCAAAACGGATTCTGGCTGGTATCAATCACCAACAATCCACGAATACTATCGATGTAGGTGTTTGGACTGACAGTGTCGTTGGTGATGAAACCAGAAATATCAAAGCCTTCAAACGTCACGTCGCTTTCAAGCCGGTAGTTCTGAGGATCTTCTTTCCAGTAAATTCTTCCTACATTCATCAGGCTTGCGCTTAGCTTAAGTTTCTCACGCACTTGGTAGGAGGCTCCGAAATCAATTGCAATTCCAGGGTTTTGAAATCCAACCTGATGAAAAAAGTCAGTGAAATGATCTAATCCAGCGGTATTGACCAACAAATCGGTTTGAACTTGAACATCATAGGTCACCGGTTTGGTAACAAATCGAATCGAACTATTACTCAAATCGATGACACTGATGCCTTGGAGGATTCTCAAAGATCCGCCTATAGTCCAACGCTGAACGGATCTTGAGACGGTGATGCCGTGTTCTTGATAGTGCTGTGCTCTTAATGCTGGAGAAAGATTCAGCGCCTCACCTACGAACGGGGCATTACCATAATAGAGCAGTTGAGCCAGCTCCTTACGATATTGAAGGTAAATTCCAAGCTTTCGTGAACGATCAAAGCTAACCTGCCAAAAACCAAACTTTCTGCCGATCGAGATGGCGTGTAAGTTCAGACCCGCGGAAATGTAGTTGACATTGTCCAACTGATCGATCATGTTTGGATAGTCAAGCGCAGACGAATCGCCTTCACTTCGAACGATGTCGTTGTAGGAAAAGCCACTGTTTCCGTAGGAAGTGGAGAATCCTGGAAGACAAACAAACCAACCATCGCCTAAAATCTGATTCTGAGGAAATAGCAACCGTGCTTGAGGCAAACTCGCATGCACCCGAACCGCGATATCCTGTGCGCGCATTTCAAACACGACCAGCATCAATAGAGCTAGAAGTCTGAATTTGCTCACTGAATCTTGTATCTCGCTTCAAGGTTTAGAAAGAGTCTGAGACCTTGATCGCCATAAATGGAAACAGTCTCAGCTCCTTGACCACTTGTTTCAAGTTTCGTTCTGATAGCTACCGAACGCATTCTCTTAAGTCGTTCAAAAGCTTCTTCAGAGAATTCGATGCGTGTTTGGGTAGACTCTTCACCCATCACTCTGCCATTTGCGTCCAGCGATGGCGCTTCGAGAAACCTAGGATCTTCAAAAAGCGAATCGATCACAACTCCTGCATTATTGAGCGTATAGAGTTGCAACCACATCCCAACGGGCATGGAGTTGTAGGTAGAGATATTGAGCGCCAAACTCCTAAACCGATTCAACTCTTTGGGAAACGCGCTTTGGATAGGAACGGTGTCTCTACCTACCATATTATCAAGGCTACCACGGAGAGGTATCTCAACCTCGGTTGCCAATCGTATCCTGCTAGTATCATGAATCTCACCGATTTCATCGGTATTCACATCGTGTTTTGCGTAGATGTCAAACTTGTATACCAAGACGGATGGTGTAAGGCTGATGACCCCACCGATGTTACTATTGTCTTCATGCAAGACATAGCTCGAATGGGCCAACAAATTGAGTGGGTCACCAGAGTATTCCAATTCCAGCACCTCACCTAGCTCTCCTAAATCAACATCCATTGGTAGTGCTCCCGTGCGATTAGAATGCGCCATGAAGGTGGAAACTGACGCACGCACTGGCACTCCAAAAGAGTTGAAAAAATCAAGCCTAACCTTGGGCTCTATGAATGAGGCCTTACCCGACTTCCACTGCTCAAACAGATCCAGCTTGATGCTGTCGCTGGATAGGTCGATCACTAAGTCTGAGAACCAGCCACGTATGATGCGCCATTTCAAGTTCACGAAACGCATTACCAACTCAAAGCCTTCGGTGATGTCTTCTCCGGCATTATTGAACACTCGAAAATCAATCTGTATTTGCTTATTCCCTGCTTCTAGAAAATCCACCAATGCACCCGCCAGTGAAATCGGCTTCGACAGTTGATTGACATATATCCTAAACTGATGCATCGGCTGTCCCTGCAAGATCAATGAAGGCATCGAAATTTCAACATAAGCGATCTCGGAGATGTCCTTGCCTTCGAGCTTAAATTGAAGTCCTCCACTCCTAAAGGCGATCGTTTCGATTAAATGTTGTTCAGACAGCCCAAGTTCAACCGATTCACGATTGGCGTGAACCCTAATCGTCTGTTCGAGTAATGAGATGATCTGGTCTGCATAAAATGAAGACACTTCCCCTCGATAATAGAGATAAAGAAGCCCGTCGTCCTTCTGCTGTACCAAAGTATGATCATGCTTGACTAAAAAATCACTGATCTTTAGATCTGCATAAACTAGGGGTAGAGCGAACTCCGGCGACCAATCCGTCTTTTTAAGTCGATCCAATTCATCATCGATCTTACACTTAGGCAACACTACCATCAAGAAAACCAGCGGCCAGAGGATATGCGATTTTTTATAGAAAAAGGAGTTGAGCATTCTGAGTCTAAAAGTAGCCACAGCTATCAATTGTAGTAGATAAATTTGCACGATACTTAATTACCACCATGAAACTTCTAACCCTCCTTTCCGCCTTGTTGATCTCCGCAGCCTTGCAGGCTCAAGTTGTTGTAGGATCTACTTCCTTGAGTCCTACCAATCCTACCAACTGCAGCAATACCACAGCCACCATCAATTTGCTGTTGTACTGCGCCAATTACACCTACACCGGAACGACGGTTTCGGTCAGTGGAACAACGGTGAATGTCAATATCAACTATACCGTAGGCTTGATTTGTTTGCCCGCCTTAACGTACACATCGGTCACCGTGAATTTGGGCCAACTTCCTGCGGGAAATGTGACTTTGGCCATTTCGGGTTATCTCAACGGCAACGTGAGTTCCTCCACCAATGCTTTTACGACTGTTACGTCATGTTGCAACGCCGTTGCTACGTTCACTCCGTCTTCAGACACCATTTGCATTGGTGAAAGCATCGCAATGACAAACAGCACTACAAATGCCAACAGCTATGCTTGGCATATCGATTCGAGTTTTGTGACTTCATCAACATCTCCAACGTTGACCTTTGACAGCGCTGGATACGTTCCAGTTTCATTGATTGCTTACGCCGACACTTGCAACGATACCACAACACAATTCATTCAAGTGCATCCGCCAGCGGCGATTGATTTTGGAAACGACACCACGATTTGTGAAGGAGACTCCCTCTCCCTTTCCGTCCCTTCCAATTTGTCGAACATCTTGTGGAGCAACGGTTCAACCGCGCTCACCAACAGTTTCAACAGCGTAGGGAATCATTGGGCATCCGCGGTGAGCCCTTACGGGTGCCCGGGGTCAGATACCATCGAAATCATTGCGATCAATCCTTACGCGATCGTTGATTTGGGGCCGGACCAAACCCTTTGTCCGGGAGATTCCATGACGCTGAGCCCAGGAAGCAACCTGGATTCGTATCTATGGCAAAACGGAGACACCACCGAGTCGATCATCATTGGAAATCCGGGACTGTATTGGGTGGAGGCTACTGCCGCTGGATTCTGCCCGTCGAGGGATTCGATCATCGTAACGTTGAACAGCATCACACCTATCCAATTCACTGAGGACGTGGATAAATGCGGCTCGAACACCATTGGAACGACCGTTTCTTATGCCGCTTATTTGTGGTCTACTGGTAGTACATCGCCAACGGTTACGTTTACTGACAGCACCACAGCATTCCTCACGATTACCGATCAAGCAGGATGTGGCCAGGAAGATTCGTTCAATGTAGTCGTATGGCCTGTGCCGAATGTCCAACTTGGCGCCGACACACAAGTGTGTGCCGGGCAACCGCTCATGTTGATCAGCAATGTTCAAGGAACCTACCTATGGTCGAATGGTTCTGCAGGCTCTGCCATTTTCGTAACCAATCCCGGTGTTTACTCGCTCCAGGTAACGAATGAATTAGGGTGCACAGGTGCAGACACCATTGTCGTTACACAATGCGTTGGCATCGATGAACTAGAGGGCAGTTTTAAGATATTCCCCAATCCTACTAGTTCTGCGGTTTCGATCATCAGCAACAATCCACATCCGAGCTTATGGAGCTTGATCAATCTGAATGGACAGGTAGTGCTTGACGGAGTATTGAATCAACAGCAAACCTTGATTGATCTAGACGTGCTTCCTTCTGGTGCTTATTTGCTTCGAGTTGTCGGTTCTGATGGAGAGACATGGCAGACACCGATTCTTAAGCAGGACTGATGGATCCGGCTGCCTACACCGATTCCTTGATTGACATGCTTCGCAGCGGCGCCAATCCGGAGGATGCGGTGAAGATGAAAGCCTATATGAAGGGTCGCTTTGAGTTCCTCGGCGTGAAGTCAACGCCGCGAAAGGAAGCCTTGCGAAGCTTATTTCGCAAGGAAGGCCTGCCTTCGGATGACGCCTTTGAATCCGTTGTGCGCGCTTGGTGGGCATGCGAATACCGTGAGGTTCAATATTGTGCCATGGAGCTTTTTCATCGAAAAAAGTGGTGGAAACGCAAAGAGGCGTCGTCGTTGATCGAATTCTTGATCACGACCAAATCCTGGTGGGATACGGTCGACTTCATCGCTTCGAACATTTGTGGAAGCTATTTCAAGTTGCACTACGACGAAGGGATTTTGAATCGATGGAACGCGAGCACGGATTTTTGGCTTGTCCGATCGAGCCTCTTGTTTCAGCTAAAATACAAGAACACAACAGACCTTGATCTCCTCGAACGCTACATCGTTCCTCACCTTTCGTCAAAGGAGTTCTTCGTTCAAAAGGCCATTGGTTGGGCGCTTCGCGAGGTGTCGAAGTGGAATCCTGAGTACACGCGAACCATCATTGAGCGCTATCCATTAAAGCCCGTCAGCTTGAGAGAGGCGAAAAAATATGTGTAGCAATTCATAGTTATGTTTGGAAGCTGTTCATAATGCCCGAAATACGGCCATTGTCATTCTATGGCCTTGACTATTTTTGGGCGACTAAGCCGCGAGCACGAATTCCATCATAGATGAGTGAGAAGATATTAAAGGCGTTAATGCAGCTGTTTGCGATCATCGCTGACGTTGACGACCTGAACAACAAGAGCCGCACGGTTGTGGAACTCTTCCTCAAACAGCGCCTCTCTCAAGACCAGGTAGAAGTATATCTGGAGCATTACGACGAATACTTAGAAACACACCATAAGATTTCGGCCAAGAAGGAAGGGAAACGTAAGAAGACCTCCCTCAACTCGGTAAAGGTGCTCAAGATCTGCACCCAGATCAACGGCGAACTCGAGCAGCGGCAGAAGATTTTCGTTCTCTTGCGTCTTGTCGAGTACATCTACACCGACAAGGTTGCATCCGAACAAGAGCTTGAATTTGTCGACACCGTATCGGACGTCTTCAACATTCCGGGTGAGGAATTGGTGGAGATCAAGAAGTTCGTTACCTGCGATGTAGCTACCGCCGAGGACTCCGAAAAGGTCCTCATCATCAACAACTCGAAAGAACTTAGTGGCAGAACGCACAACAAGCACATCCATCATGATACGCTGACGGGCGACATGCTCATTATGTCGGTTGAGAGTGTGGGCATGTATGCGCTGAAATACCTTGGAAATGAAGAACTGCTCTTGAATGGACAGATTCTCGATCCAGGCCGCGTATACATCCTGACCCAAGGGTCTTCCATCCGAAGTTCGAAAGTCAGCCCGATTTACTACTCAGATATCATCAGCACTTACCTGAGTGATAAGAGTGAGAGTCGAATTGTATTTACCGCCGATGAAATCACATACCGCTTCAAGGGTGGTAAGATTGGTTTGCATCCACTAAATTTCTCAGAAGAGTCAGGAAAACTGATCGGAATCATGGGTGCATCCGGTTCTGGAAAGTCTACACTGCTCAACATCCTGAATGGAAATTACACGCCTTATTCGGGCAGCGTAACCATCAACGGATTCGACATCCATCAACAGCCTGAGGAAGTGACCGGAATGATCGGATACATTTCTCAAGACGACTTATTGATTGAAGAACTGACGGTTTACCAAAACCTCTTTTTAAACGCGAAGCTGTGTTTCGATGGCCTGTCAGACGAAGACATCGATGTGCGTGTACACGATACGCTAACGGCACTCGGACTTGCAGAAATCAAGGACATTCAGGTTGGTAACCCGATCAACAAGAAGATTTCAGGTGGTCAGCGCAAGCGCTTGAATTGTGCGCTTGAATTGATCCGTGAACCTTCGGTCCTTTTTGTGGATGAGCCAACTTCCGGTCTCTCGTCCAGAGACTCTGAAAACATCATGGACCTTCTGAAGGAATTGGCGTTGAAAGGGAAGTTGATCTTCGTGGTCATTCACCAGCCATCGTCAGAGATCTTCAAGATGTTTGACAAGCTGATGATCATGGACACCGGTGGTTATCCGATCTACTATGGAAATCCGCTCGATGCCATTGTCTACTTCAAGACCGAAGTGCAGGCGATCAATCAGTCAGAGAGCGAGTGTCCAACATGTGGTAACGTAAACCCCGAGCAGATCTTCAACATCATCGAAGCTAAGGTGGTGGATGAATACGGGAACCTTACCGACCTGCGCAAGACGGCGCCGAAAGAATGGAACGACGTTTATATACAGAAGTTCGACGCAGAACTGAACCGCGACAAACCGGAGCTTCCGGAAGTAGAGTTCAAGACCCCGAACGTATTCAATCAGCTCAAAGTCTTCATCACGCGTGACGTGCTCTCGAAGATTACCAATACGCAATACCTTGCCATCAACCTGTTGGAAGCGCCTTTGCTCGGATTCATTTTGAGCTACTTCTTGCGTCTTGTACTGATCGGAGAAAAAGACAGCGGCGAATACATCTTCTACGAAAACGACAACCTGATCGTCTACATGTTTATGTCGGTGATCGTAGCCTTGTTCTTAGGCTTGACGGTATCGGCCGAAGAAATTTTCAAGGATCAGAAGATCCGAAAGCGCGAGCAGTTCTTGCACCTGAGCAAGGGAAGTTATTTGATCTCCAAGATCATCATCATGTTCGTGCTGTCGGCGATTCAAATGTTCTCGTTCATCATCATTGGAAACACCATCCTTGGCGTAAATGGCATGCTTTGGGACTACTGGTTGATCCTTTTTTCAACCGCCTGTTTTGCCAACATGCTAGGTTTGAACATTTCGGCCTCGTTCAATTCGGCGGTTACGATCTACATCATCATCCCGTTCCTGATCATTCCTCAAATCTTGTTCAGTGGAGTGTTGGTGAAGTTTGAGAAACTCAACCCGGTCATAACAAGCCAGAGCATCGTACCTATGATTGGTGAAATCATGGCATCGCGCTGGTCATTTGAGGCCTTGGCCGTTAATCAGTTTGTCACGAACGAATACGAGAAGTTATTCTACCCGTACGACCAGCAGATGAGTTCGGCCAATTTCAAGAAGAATTTCTGGATCCCAGAACTCAAGGCGAAAGTTGGAAAGCTCAAGGAATATCTGCGTGCAGGTGAGAATATGACTACGGAAGAGCTCGAGGCAGAATTGCTCACCATCCGCAACGAAGTCGGTCAGGAAAACGCAAAGAACGACGCCATCACCTTTGACGAGGTAGATTTGTTTACACCAGAGGAGCTCAGCGAAGAATTGCTTGCCAATTTCTCGGATTACCTGACAACGCTGAATAAGTTGTATGTGCGTCAATGGAACTACAACAGCGATGAGAAAGATCGCCTCATTCGAGAGCATCAGGAGACGGAAGAAGACAAGGAAGCGTTCACCGCCCTCCGCAACAATTATGAAAACGAAAGCCTCAGCGATTTGGTGACCAACAAGAACGAGTTCAACCAAATCACGGAATACGAAGGCAAACTCATCCAGCGCGCCGACCCGGTGTTCCACTATCCTGATGGATTGCGTGCGCATTTCTATGCTCCAAAAAAGATGTTCATGGGACGGTATTATCCTACCATGCAGATCAACATCATTATTCTGTGGGTAATGTCATTGGCCTTGGCCATCACGCTCTACTTCGATGGATTGAAGCGCTTGCTCAATGCGTTTTCAGGATTAAACTTCTTTAGCAAAAAGAAGGGCGCTTAGCCGGCCTCTCAACTTGCGTCGTTCTCCCCGACTCCGTATCTTGATCTTCTAAAGAGATTGATTATGAAATGGGATATTCAAACCGTAGGGTTTAACGCGAAAGAGGAGCTCCTTGTCACGACCAAGGAGAAGATTATGGGCTTAGACAAGTTTTACCAGCCGATCGTCGGCGCCGAAGTGTACCTCCGGCTGATCAATGATGAGCACAAGGAAAACAAGAAGGTGAGCCTCAAGATGAACATCCCGGGAGAAGACGTTTTCGCTGAACATGCTTCCAACTCATTTGAGCACAGCCTGAACGAAGCCATCGATCAAGTAAAGCGGCAGCTGGTCAAGAAAAAGGAGACGGAGCGGGCGCACCGATAAATCAACGGCAGTCATAGGGAGGTAAAAAGAAATACGATCTCGCTCGGATTGAATTTATTGTGACCTCTGAAGGTCTAAGCAGTCTTTAACCACAGAGAGCACGAAGGAGGCACAGAATACACGGAGGGAGCAGCCGGCACTTTCAAGTTCACCCTGCGTTACTAGGAAAACCTCTCTGTGCGTCTCTGAGTTTCTCCGTGGAACTCTGTGTAGCTATCTAATCTTTCCAGACTCCATCTTACCAAACAGCTCCATCACTTCGGAAGAAATTCGTGTGGTGGAATGGCTGCCAGCAATTTCAATTTCACTTTTCAAGTTCAATTTCAAGGGCTGGTTGGGTAAAACCAACGTGAATGCCGAGCCACGAGTTTAACGAACATTGAAACTGCCTAGTGCAAAGTCAATGTATCTGATCTGTTAGGAGCGATTAAGACAAAATTCTCCTCAGGCCAACCGTACCGGTCTTTTGCAAGTTTTTTCGTGATATTGATCGGTGGACGTCTATCAGAGAGGTATAAGAAGACGTGGTCTTTTCTTCCCACTTTCATAACACCCTGATAATCTCCGATGTAGTACTTTTTATGCTCTTCGATTCTAAGGGTATCGAAAAAGGCAGTCATTTCAGGGGTTCTGTTCAGAACGTAAACACTGCCCAGTTCTATTCTAAGCTCACTAACCAAGTACGTCCCTAAGGGGATATTTGGGACTGCTGAATGATATGAAATAAATGGATTAAAAGACGTTGATTCATATTCTATGTGTGTTTCAATATTCTTCAACTTGAATCCACAGCCAACACCACTAATCCCCCAGCCGCTTGCCGCAGCAGACATTACAACAATCGCAGTATTCTCTTGTCTTATGAGCTTCTTACTGGAACAGGCGCTGAGAAGTAAAACAATTACAATCGTGCTAATCTTCATCAAGCGTTTGCAATATTGCTTGGAAAACCTCTCTGTGCATCTCTAAGTTTCTCCGTGGAACTCTGTGTGGCTAACAAACCTTTCCAGGCTCCTACTTCCCAAACGTCTCCATCACTTTGGAAGAAATCCCGGTTGTGGAATAGCCACCGTCGTGGAAGAGGTTCTGCATGGTAACGTAGCGCGTCAAGTCACTGAAAAGCGTCACACAATAATCGGCACATGCATCCGCATCGGCGTTGCCAAGAGGCGACATATCCTCAGCGAAGTTGAAGAACTTATCAAAGCCGGCGATTCCACTTCCAGCAGATGTAACCGTTGGTGATTGCGATATGGTGTTCACGCGCACCTTGTTCTTCACACCGAAGTGATATCCGAAGCTTCTGGCAATCGATTCAAGCGTAGCTTTTGCATCGGCCATGTCGCTGTAGAAAGGGTACGCTTCTTGGGCCGCGATGTATGTAAGCGCCACAATCGAACCCCAGTCGTTCATCGCATCCTTGGTATAGGCGGTTTGCAGCACCTTGTGGAACGAAAGCGCTGAAATGTCCAAGGTCTTTTGGAACCAGTCGTGGTTGAGATCCGTGTAAGGCTTTTCCTTACGAACATTGGGAGACATCCCGATGGAATGCAGAACAAAGTCGAGCTTACCATACTGCTCGGTAGCAGCGTCAAAGAGTTTACCCAAATCCTCCATGCTCGTGGCATCGGCAGGAATGACTTGGCTACCACACTTTTCAGCGAGTTGATTGATCGTGCCCATGCGCAACGCAATCGGCGCATTGGACAAGACAAATGCTCCGCCTTGCTCGTGAACTTTCTCTGCAACTTTCCAAGCGATGGAACGCTCGTCCAGAGCACCGAAAATGATGCCCTTCTTATTCTTCATCAGGTTATTCATACGTCTCTCAGTTGTTGAACGGTAAAAATAGAATTGTTCGGCAATGTCAGCTGTCCTGAAGCAGGTTTCGTGCGCTTTCCAAACTCGCATCAGTAAGCTTATGTCCAGAGAACATATGCGCTATTTCCTTGACACGTTCCTCATCCTGAAGCACTTCCAGCCTTGATATCATTCCATCTTCAGCTTCGTGTTTGGCGATTCGGATGTGGTGATTTCCCTTCGCTGCCACGCCGGGCAAGTGCGTCACGGAAATGATTTGCGCGCTCTTCGATATGCTGTTCATCAATTTACCGATTTGCTTTGCCACTTCCCCACTTACGCCGGTATCTATCTCGTCGAATACCAGCGTTGGCGTTTGATCGTGTTCCGCCAATATGCTCTTCAATGCCAGCATAAACCTCGAAACCTCTCCGCCTGATGCACTTTCCTTCAGCGCGGTCAAGTGCTTGCTTCCATTGGCGTCAAACATAAAGTCGACCCGTTCGAGGCCTCCCGAGGTAAGTTCCTCCTGTTGTACAAACGCGATATCGACAACCGCCTTCGTCATTCCGAGCAACTTTAAAATCTCGATCAATTTGGAGCTCAATTTGGGTGCGGCTTGCCGGCGCACTTCTCCCAGTTTATGTGCAATTTCTGTGGCTTTCGCGTGCGCTTCTGAGATTTTCTTTTCCAATTCTTCCACTTCGGCCTCATACGATTCGATGCCGTCCAGTTTGATCCGATACTCATCGCGCACTTCGATCAATTCGGAAACCGTTTGCACGTTGTGCTTGTGCATCAGCCGCTGGTAGACGTCTATTTTATCGCGTAGAATCTCCAAGCGCTTTGGATCAGCGTCAATGGAAGACTCAAGTCTGGAAACATCGCTTAGTTGATCTTCCAACTCGATGATGGAAGACTGAAGACGATTGTACAAGTCCTTCGCTTTCTCAGAATACTCCTTGATTCCACCGAGCTCCTGCAAGGCCAATCGCAACGCCCGTAAACCTCCTTCCTCATCGTTATCGAGCGCTGATTGTACGTATGAGAGGGCCTTTTGAATGTCTTCTGCGTGTTCCAACTCAGACATTTCACCTTCAATGCCTTCAAATTCTTCGGCATTCAACTCGATGCTCGAAAGCTCTTCCAGCTGAAATCGGAAGTAGTCTTCATCCTTGCGCACCTGTACGGCGGCTTCGCGAAGCTGTTCCAATTGTCTGTTCAAGCTTTTCCACGAATGGTATGCCTCTGCATACTGCTCCATACGATCACTGTTCCCTGAAAAGAGATCGAGTTGGCGTAATTGGTAGTCGCTGGTTTGAAGCGACAGATTTTCTTGTTGGCCATGGACATCGATCAACAAATTGGCAAGATCACGTAGAATCGAAACATTAACAGGACTATCATTTACGAACGCTCGGCTTCGACCGCTTGAAGTCAATTCACGCCTTAGAATTAAGTCGTCCATGACGTCGAGATGCTCGCGATCGAGGAGTGCGTTGATGCGTTGATCGTCGTATTGGAAGAGCGCTTCCACAGAGCATTTCTCTTGTCCTTTCCGGATGGCGTTGAAATTTGCCCGACTTCCCAGTACCAGGTTCAATGCTTCGAGTAAGATCGACTTTCCGGCGCCTGTTTCGCCTGTTATCACGCTAAATCCTGATCCAAACTCTACGTCGGTTCGGTCGATGAGCGCATAGTTGATGATTTCGAGTCGTTGGAGCATAGCTGAAGTCCAAATCTAAACACCGCTCGGTCGACTCGCCTTCCATTCCCTATAATTTTGCGAACAGATTATGCGCATCGTCACTTTTCTGTTGGACATCATCGGTCGACTTCCCCTTTCAATGCTCTATGTTCTGAGCGATGCGTTTGCTTGGGTCTTACGGGTTGTCATTGGATACCGGAAGGAAGTCATTCGAACAAACTTGGTTCGGAGCTTTCCTTCCAAAGCGTCGCATGAGATCGACGCGTTGGTGAAAGCATACTATGCCTACCTGGCGGATGTGACCCTTGAAACTTTTAAGCTCCATCACATGTCGGAAGAAGCATTGCGGCGTCGCTGTATGTTCATCAATCCGGAGGTGTTTGACCCGAGCGAGAAGCATGGTGAGAACACGATCATCATGATGGGGCATTCCGGAAACTGGGAATGGGCTGGTAGTTTCACCCAGATCTTTTTCAGGTTTCAAATGCTCCCGGTATACCGAAAGGTAAAGGATAAGGCATTCAATCAATACTTTCTTAAGCTGCGTAGTCGGTTTGGCGCGGTGCCTGTCTTGGATAAGGAGGCCGTGGATGTTATACGTTCCATTCCATCACCCCATGCAGTGGCGATGCTCGCAGATCAAACACCGGGTGGAAAGAAGGGTTGGTGGACGACCTTTTTGCACCAAGAAACGCCCTTCTTTCGGGGAAGTGAAGTTTTGGCGAAGCGTCTGCAATATCATGTCGTGTTTGCACACGTACGACGACCTGCGCGCGGTCGTTACGAGATTTGGCTCGAACCATTCAACGGCTCCATTGACAATCGATACGAACTGACAAAGGGGTTTGTGGCCTTTTTGGAAAAAGAGATCGAACTCGATCCCGCGAATTGGCTATGGTCGCACAAGCGTTGGAAGCACAAACCAAGCGAGGATGCGGTTTGGATGGGTTAGATCGCTACTGACTAATTGATACGCAATGCATCGATACCACAGGCCTACTTCGACTACGCTCAGCATGACCTGCTAGAGTTACGGCTGTATTATGTGTGGCGGTCATACTGAGCGCCTGCCCAGCCGGTTCAGGCGGGGAGTCAAAGTGCGACCGACTTGGAATGTATACGGTCAGTCCTTTATGCCGCTAGATGACTCCAGCCTCAATCAAGTGCACGATGCTTTCGATTTCCGCGTCTTCGCCGTAGGGGTCGTAGCGACTTTTTAAGTCCTGACCAAACATGCGCGAAAGTCCTTGCCAGAAGAAAGCCGAGAAGTTTCCCCGAAATTCTTGAACGATCTCGTAAGAAGAGTTACCGGTTTCACGATCGACCAGTTTGATCAGGATGCGGCCTTGAGTGGTGGTCATATCGCGAATGTCGTCGTCGAATTCCGCCTTCAGTTCTTCTTCGATTTTCTTGAAATACTTCTTTCGCTCCCGTTCCGAGGAAACCGTGTCAAGCTGAACCGCGTACTTCTCGAGAAGCTGTCCCGCGAGCTTGGCGTATGGATAAACCTTCTTTACGTTGTACTTGAGGCGCTCGTATCTCCGACGCTCGTAGTCGCTTCGAAAGGTCCGTGCTTCGACGATGGTAACATATGGGAGGTAGCGAACGGGGAAGGTGTCGCCATCGAAAATCTCGGCGGTCACTACAATGCCCTTGGTTTTTTCCTCTTGTGAAGCTGCGTCAAAAGAAAGCACGGCCAGGAACAAGCCAACAACCAACAATCCTTTGATATGTAGCGACTTCAGCATCTCAATTGACTTTCAAAGCCTATACCAAAGTTAGAAGAAGGAGAACGCTCTAACCTCTGTTTAACTTCCACTTTGACACGATCGGTTGTTGAACGCCGTTGCCAGTGGAAGTAGTGCCCGATGTTGATAAATCGTTGCTGAGAAATGCAGCGATGGCCGCTTCTTCCGCTTCGTCATATCGATCAAGCACTTCCGGTTTGAAGTAGCGTTCAACGAAGTGGGTATCAAACTTACCAGACACAAAGGCTTCGTGGTTGATCGCAAACTTGCAGAACTCCAGTGTCGTTGTCACGCCCGTTATTTCGAATTCTTCGATCGCCCGAGTCATGCGCTCTATGGCGCCCTTTCGGTCGGCCGCGTGGGTCACAAGCTTCGCGATCATCGGGTCGTAGTAGATCGGAATGTCCATACCTTCCTCAAAACCATCATCGAGTCGAACGCCAGGGCCCAGCGGTGGACGGTACGTTTTAAGCTTGCCGATGTCCGGTAAGAAATTGTTCTGTGGATCTTCGGCGTATACACGCACCTCCAGCGAATGTCCGTTGATGCTCAAATCTTCTTGCGTGAACCGTAGCTTTTCTCCTCGGGCGACCAGGATTTGCTCGCGTACCAAATCCAACCCTGTGATCATTTCGGTTACAGGATGTTCCACCTGAAGACGCGTATTCATCTCCAAGAAGTAGAAATTCATCTGATCGTCGACCAGAAACTCAACCGTGCCTGCGCCGACGTACTTGCACCCTTTCGAGAGGTTCACGGCACATTCGCCCATTTCCTTGCGCATGGCTGGAGTGAGAATGGCGCTTGGCGCCTCCTCAACCACTTTTTGGTGGCGACGTTGAATGCTGCATTCCCTTTCAAAGAGGTAGACACAATTGCCGTGGGTATCTGCCAAAACCTGGATTTCGATGTGGCGAGGCGATGTCACATAGCGCTCGATGAACACACTCGGGTCACCGAACGCTGATTTGGCCTCGCTCATGGCCAGTTGAAGTTGCTCGTCGATTTCTTCTTCCTTGTAGACGGCGCGCATTCCTTTTCCACCACCGCCGGCTGAAGCCTTGATCAGCAGTGGAAATCCAACCTCGCGCGCAACGCGCTTAGCTTCCTCTAATTCTTCTACGGCGCCGTCAGAGCCCGGGACCAGAGGAACGTTCTGCTTCAACGCCGTCGCCTTGGCGGCGAGCTTATCCCCCATCACCTCCATCGCTGAAGCCGGAGGACCGATGAGCGTTATTTTTTCTTTCTCGAGCCGTCGCGCAAATTCTGGATTTTCCGATAAGAATCCATAGCCCGGATGGATGCCTTCTGCTCCGCTCTTCTTCGCCACCTCGATGATCTTATCGATGACCAGGTAGGACTGCGATGACGCAGGTGGCCCTATGCAATAAGCTTCGTCGGCATAGCGCACAAACAGCGCATTGCGGTCGGCCTCGGAGAAGACCGCCACGGTCTCGATTCCCATTTCTCGGCAGGTGCGCATGATGCGCAAGGCAATTTCTCCACGGTTGGCTACGAGTATCTTCTTCATCTTCCTAATCTGAATGCAATACTAAAACGATTGTAGGTATTGACGCGTTCGGTTTCGTCGGTGCCGTATGGTGTTCGATAACTGACGATGGTTGGGTTGACGCCAAACATATAATACAAGGATACGCCTCGGATATGAAATCCAACCCGGCCAACAGCGGTCGTCCAGCGCATGAATTCGCTGTAGAGCGCACGATCGTAGTTCTGGCGAAGATTCATGACCAAAGGCGATTGGATGTAGTTGATTCCTCCGCCGATCGTGAGACCAGTCAAGCGTACGTTCTCTCGCGTCGCGCCTTGGAAAATGTTGAAGGAAACCAGCCCACCTACTTCATAGTGAAACGCTCCTAGCAGATTGCTTCTGCTCTCTCCAAACACGCCCGATGTAATCTGATTGTCCGTCAAAGGTTCAGCCGAGTAACGCTCGCCCGATCCCGTCAATACATCGCCCAACGAAAATGAACCCACCAACGGTACATCAATGGTGATCGATGCGTTCGATCCAAATTCCATCAGTCGGAAGCGTGGTTCATAAGACAAGGTAAAAATCCCAACGGTTCGCCCGAATACAGGCTCGGGATAAGCGACACCGTTTTGCACTTGGTAGGCTTTGGCCCGCATCGGAGATTTCGCGAAGTGTGAACCTATGGTGATGCCCAATTCGTGGCGCATGCTTGATTTCAGCCGAAATGGGTGAAAGACGAAAAACTTACGCTCCAACTCCTGAGCTTGTACGCCAAGGCTCAGAGCACCAACCAACGCTATCAACCAAATACGCTTCATTGGTTGTACTCTTCAAAGAGAATGGAGATGTATGGATCAATGCTCTTGGTCTGCAGATCGTACACGAGCAATTCGTCCCGCGTGCCCAAATACACGTAGTTGTCTAAAATGTCAACGTCATTGATCGGGTCGCTTACGCGAAGCGCTTCGCTCGATTCGAGCTCCAACAAAATGCAGTCGCCCGTCTCCGCATTGTACTCGAGTATGTATCCCAGGATGGACTTGTCTTCAGAACTCGGGTTGGAGTAGTATTGAACATAAAACCTTGCCGTGGACTCCTTCCAATCGAGCAGCTTGATCAATCCTTGCGCATCCTCTCGGTAATCGCAGAGCCCATTCAACTGGACGCGCGTAACGATGTTATCGAGCGTTCCGGAAGCATACAACCAATTGAGCGGATTAAACGAGGATGGTGTTCGGTCGAATCCATACATGACGCCTTGAGGTGAGATGTACGGATTGGTCATCGACTCGTAGTCAAACCCATTTCCTTGTTTTCCCAAGGGCTGAAATTCCACAGGCTCGGAATCGTAGTTGGATACTATGAACTGAGGGTTTGTCGCGATATAGAGCTTTCCGTCGGCGAAGCACATCGATGGATTGTTCAAATCCACCGTACTCATATCGGTCTCGATTTCTTCCCACATGCCTGTAGCAAATCCTTGAAATCGGTACAGGGCGATGAAGTAGTCTGTGTCAAAACCGCCATCCCACTCTTCCTTGTAATAACCTGATCTGTACAAGTTTCCCTGCGGTGAAATTGCGTAGTCGAAATAGAACTTGGTCGGTTGAAAAAATTCGGTGGTGTCTTCGTAAAACTCGAACGTCACAGGACTGAACTGCAGGATGTGCTCTCCCTCAATCACCCAAAAAACCTGTGTTGACTGGGCGTAAAGAACGCGCGAATCCGACCACTGGATCTCATTGAGAATGGAGAAGTTGGCCGCATTGAATGTAATCTGCTCTGCATCATACCGAAGCAAGACGCCTTGATCCGTAGCGATAAATGCCGTTCCGTATTCGTCAAAACACTCAACCTTTCGCACGCTGGCATTGACGAGGTCCGGCAAGGTGAACGGCTTGAGGTCAATGTGTTCAATACACCCGTTGAGCGCCACCAAGAGAGCAATAGCTGCTAGCGAAAATCGATTCATGCTATTCATAACTCAGGTTGAAGACGTTGATCAACTCGGCGGCGTTTAGCACCTCGTAGATTTCACCGGCGTCGTGGCTCTTCACAATTCCGATCATCTCTCCCGATCCAAGAAGCACCGGAGCTCCAATATGGACATGCGCATCCGATGTCATCAAAAATCCCGTCGATGTTTTTGACTGTAGCTTTGAAGGGACGATGTCCGAATAATTCCTTCCCTCTTCCGGGGCATCTGGAATGAGAAGTTTGGTCTCCATAGCGGGACCGTTGATTACGGTCAGCTTCACACCGGTCAGCTTCTTCGCATCTACTTTCAGAAGTGCAACTCCATCATGCACCACAAGCACTTGAGCATCCAGGATAATTCCATTCGCAAACAATACACGGAGCGTATCGCCTTCTTCTTCCTTGTCCTGAAGCGTAATAATATGTCCATCGCTGGCTACTACGCTCCCGGCTCGGTTGCCACCATCGAGGATGGCTACGGTAGCCAGAGGAACCTGTTTGGTCAGTCGACGGATCGAGCCAGGCCGTTCAATTGAATAAATGCCTCCGGTTGCTAATGCCGCAGTTTTTGGTGGTGTTTTGCTCTCCTTGGCTTGAATGGATGGAGCCATCGATTCTTGACTTGTGTTCGACGAGTCCATTCCAAGTGTGTCCGTTGTCAGAGAATCCAACATAGCAGAATCCTGTCCAACCGAATCGATCTTCTCTTCAGGTGGAAGGGCCGCAATACGTTCGGCTTCTTTTTGATCCAAGGCTGCTTGCAAGCTGTGTTTGGAGAGCGTATCCATCAACGGGCGATTGCGGAAGAACAATACATAAAAGCTTTCTAGGAAAACATTCGGAAGCACGTTGTTGATGTCGCTCGACTCGAAGTCGAGGCTGCTCGCTATCGTATCCGCGTGCAAGGTATCCTTTGTCACCTGATCTATAAACGCCCAGGCGATGTTCGAATTCGCTGTGTTTCCCAAATAGGCATTTGGCCTGCGATCAACCTTGAGCTCCTGGATTTGTGCCTTGACCACCACCGTTGGTTTGATCGGATTCTGATCTGCATCAAGCAACGGATTGCCCTTGTCATCGGTCTTGGTGTTGAAGCCTATTTTCTTGAAATTCTCGAGCATGGTGTAATAGGTCTGTCCAACTTCGAGTTCCTCATCGTAGCGGAACATCCAATAAGCTTTGTTACCGACTTCCGTGTAGTATTCAATACCCGACAGCGCCTTATCAAAATCGATGATGTAATCCGGTGATTCCTTCAACGAAGGGAGTGAACGCTCCAACGTGATGCGATAGGTTGACTTCTTCGGCATGCCAAGCGGCAATTCCTGCACAAAGGGGTTGTATCCATCCGCAATGATTTCGGCCTCGTGCAGGATGAGGTCTTTGCGTTCGTTGAACCCAACCCAAAACTCACTTCCATCGGCATTCCCGAGCGTGTCTCCATCCAAGACGACAATTGCCTTGCTGGGCTTCACTTGCAGAAACACCTTACTCTGTTGGGCATGCACCATGCCTCCCCAGAGAACGGAAATAAGTAGAAGTATGTGCTTCATAGGCAAGAATGCCTTTTACGCCAGCACCTCCTTGACCAAATCGGCCGCTTCTTGAAGCACAATAGCCGAGTGTACCTTCAATCCGGATTCGTCAATGATGCGCTTGGCTTCTTCGGCGTTGGTCCCCTGTAAACGTACGATGATCGGAACTGGTATATCGCCAATGTTTTTGTAGGCATCCACTACGCCCTGCGCAACGCGATCACAACGTACGATGCCGCCAAAGATGTTGATCAATATGGCTTTAACGTTCTCATCCTGAAGGATGATACGGAATGCGTTTTCGACGCGTTCGGCGTTCGCAGTTCCTCCCACATCAAGGAAGTTTGCAGGATCACCGCCGCTCAGTTTAATCATGTCCATGGTGGCCATCGCCAACCCGGCTCCGTTTACCATGCAACCTACATTTCCGTCGAGCTTCACATAGTTGAGGCTGTGCTTGCCAGCTTCCACTTCGGTTGGATCTTCTTCTGTGACGTCGCGCATTTCCGCATAATCCGGGTGACGAAAGAGCGAGTTGCCATCCAAAGTTACCTTGGAATCCACCGCCATGATCTTATTGTCGGATGTCTTGAGAACAGGGTTGATCTCAAACATACTCGCATCGCAACCCACGTATGCATTGTAGAGTGATGTAACGAACTTGGTCATTTCCTTGAACGCGTTTCCGCTCAGGCCAAGATTGTAGGCAACCTTGCGCGCCTGAAAAGGCATCAAGCCAACCTTTGGGTCGATTTCTTCCTTGAAAATCAGGTGAGGTGTATGCTCAGCTACAGACTCGATGTCGACGCCACCTTCCGTTGAATACATGATCATGTTTCTTCCGGTTTGGCGGTTGAGCAACACACTCATATAGAATTCAGACGTTTCACTTTCACCTGGATAGTATACGTCTTGCGCTACAAGCACTTTGTTCACTTGCTTTCCTTTTTCTCCGGTTTGGAGTGTCACGAGCGTGTTGCCAAGAATGTTGCCTGCAATGCGCTTCACATCGTCGAGCGACTTTGCCAGCGCGACACCGCGCTGTTCTTCATTTCCACGAATCGTTCCCTTTCCCCGGCCTCCGGCGTGAATCTGAGCCTTGATCACCCACCATTCGGTTCCGGTGTCAGCGTTCAACTTCTTTGCAGCTTCTACAGCAGCTTCAGGAGAATCGGCAACAATGCCTTCCTGGATGCGTACGCCGAAGCTTTTGAGGATCGATTTTCCTTGGTATTCGTGTAGATTCATCTCAATATTTTTCTCGTTTCAAAGGGCCTCAAAAGTAGACTTCCGAGGCATAGATTCAAATGCTTTCTTGCTAAGGCAGCATCGCCTTAAAATCATCGTAGCTTTCAGGAGCAAAATACTCTGTTGAGCAGCCCAATTCATCCGCCTTTGCCTGGATGTCTTCGACGCGATTTTCAGGATCTGGATGCGTGCTAAGGAATGTAGGCACGCTGGCTCCTCCTCCTTGTTCGGATAACTTCTGAAAAAAGATGGCAGCACCATCGCATCGGTAGGAAGTCTCCGCCAAATACTCCACGGAATAGGCATCGGCCTCTGTTTCATCGCTTCGGCTAAACTTCAAGGCAGCGGCGGTTCCAGCCACGCTCGCAGCGAGCTGTTCAATTTGTGAAGGATTCTCTCCCAAGGCCATCGAGAGCAGTGTTTGCACTCCGTAGGACTGCAGCATTTGTTTTACGCTGTGTCGTCGATCGGCGTGTGCGATTTCGTGCCCCATGACACCCATCAAATCGTCTTCTTCGTCCAAGTACTTGATGAGGCCTGTGTAGAAATACATGTATCCCCCAGGTGCGGCGAACGCATTCAACACGTCGTCATCAATGATGTGTACTTCCCAGGTAAACTCGTCCTTGTGATCAATGGCCGAAGAAGCGAGCACTTGGTCTCTCAACTTCTCCAAGTAAGCATACGCGTCGGCATATTCGGTTCGATCGAGCACCGGATAGTTTGATGGATCAGAAGCAATCTCAGATTGCAGTTGCTGCCCTAGCGCAATGTCATCTTCCACCGCGAAAACCAGATCAACGAATTGGGTTTCCTTGCAACCGTGGAATGAGCCTAGCACAAACAAGCACACAACGACCACTTTCCAAGCAGAATGGATCATCATGGCTTCCTTAGTTTTTCTTCCCTTGATCGTTCAGATAAGGCGTAATGAATGGCAATGCGAAGGATTGAAAGATGCTGCGATGCGCATTGAACACTTTCTCGTAAAGGCTCTCTAGGTCATCGCTAAAAATGCGGGTAAATACGGGTCCAACTTCGCGCACAGCAACCATGGATTCTTCGATCTTCTCTTGGATGAACTTCACTCGCTCTTCATAGGATGAAGGCATGGTGCGGGTGTACTTGTCGAAGTCGCTCTCAAAGTGCGTGTCCAAATGTTCATAGATCGGTCGAAGCACTTCTTTGGCGCTCTTTGCCCGGATGTGCGCCTGATAGATGGCTTCAGCGCGTTCGTCACGCTCAATGATTCCGTCTTGGTGGATGGCAGCGAGAATCGTAGTCCAGGTAATCGCGTCGCCTAGCTTCTGATATACCTCATCCGAGAACTCAAGCTTGTCTGTATTGATTTGCGTATTCATCGTTCAAACCTTGTGAAATGTGCCGAAATGTACACTAAATGTCAGGTGCTTTCAAGGCCTGTCCGATAAGTAGTTCAGATACAATTCATTTCAATTCCCCGCTCGATTCAGATACCGTGGAAGAAATGTCTGGATCGCTTGAATTACTCGGCCTTCTCTGCTCCTTCTTTCAACTTGTCTGCGAACACCTTGCGAAACTTGTCAACCTTGGGCTGAATCACAAAGGCACAATAGCTTTGGCTCGGGTTGTTGTTGAAGTAGTTTTGGTGGTAATCCTCTGCCGGGTAATAGTCGGTGAGCTCTTCGATCGTCGTGACAATCGGATCCTCATACGCGCCAGAGGTGTTGAGCTTTTCCTTGTAGTATTCTGCCTTTTCCTTTTGATCGGCGTTGTGGTAGAAAACGGCCGAGCGATATTGCGTACCGATGTCGTTTCCTTGACGGTTCAAGGTCGTTGGATCGTGCGTCTTCCAAAACACTTCGAGCAACTCATCAAATGTGATTTCCTTCGGATCGTAAAGGATTTGAGCAACCTCAGCGTGACCGGTATTTCCACTACACACTTCCTTGTAGGATGGATTCTTGACGTGACCGCCCGTATATCCAGATTCAACCTTCTTCACCCCTTTCAATTCCTGAAAGACGGCTTCCACACACCAAAAACAGCCGGCACCAAACGTTGCCGTATCCAATCCTGACTCGTTTTTACTCATTTCCATTTCTTGATGAACCACTTCTTGTTGCGGACCGCTTTCAGATCCACAAGATAGCAGTGATGTAGCGATTAAAAATCCCGTGATGGTCGTTACCAATGCCTTCATACCTTCATCCTAACATCAGTAAAGACGATATGTTTGGGCGATCCTTACTCCAGCTTTATGTCCCGAAAGCCATCGTCATTCCCATCATCGTTGAGGTCGTCAAGGTGCGATTCGAGTTCTCGTATTTCGATCGAACCATCGAACTCAAAGATTGGACAATCCTTGGCCATTTCTACTGCGGTGTCGAAGTCTTGCGCTTCCAAAATGAGGTATCCGGTGAGGGCATCTTCTTTGTAGCCTTCCACCACGACCCCACCATCGCGCGATAAATGCACCGTATGATCCTTCATCGGTAGTCCATCGATCAGCACGCCTTCTTCTTCCAATTCGTTCATCCAATCATCCCATGCATCTTCATGGGCATTGAGTTGTGCGTCGCTTGCGTCGTCGGTTTTTCCTCCTCTGAAAATGTAAATGAACTCTTTCATGCATTCTTGAATTACTCCACTAAGTAAGAACATTCCGAGAATCGGCCTAAAGAATTCTGACGAAGTTTTAAGTCAACCAAAAAATAACGCCCAGTTAATGGCGTGACCTTTAATATTGGCCGAAACATACTTCCTATGCGCAAGCTCATCTTCCTTTCTCTATTCATGTATGCTCTCGGTGGATTCAGCCAAGAAATTGTAAGTGGGCCAATGCCAGGATATACTACGATCAGCGACGTCGGGATTTGGATGCAGGTCGATGGGCCAGCCGATGTACAGCTGCGCTATTGGTCTGAGGAAGGAGCAAAACGAATTGCAGATCCTTCGTTTGAAGATTTAGTTAATAGCAACGTCGTCAAGTTTCAAATCGGTGAACTCGAGCCCGGAACGACGTATGAATATGAAGTGCTCATCGATGGCACTGTGCAAGAGTTCGAACAAACATTGACGTTTCATACGCAGACCTTGTGGCAACACCGAAGCGAACCGCCCACCACACGCGTCGCTCTTGGCAGCTGTACCTACATCAATGAACCGGATTACGACCGACCGGGAACACCCTACGGAAGCAACTATCAGATTTTCGATGCCATTGCATCAAAGAAACCCGACGCGATGTTGTGGCTTGGCGACAATATTTATTTGCGCGAGTACGATTATTCATCCTGGAGTGGATACGTACATCGCTACTCGCACACGCGGCAACTTCCGGAAATGCAGCGTTTGTTGAGGTCAGCGCACCACTACGCCATTTGGGATGACCATGACTTCGGTCCCAACGATGCGATGGGCAGCAGCTGGATGCACAAAGACTGGGCGGTCGATGCGTTCGATTTGTTTTGGATGAACCCGAGTGTGGGGATTCCCGGAATCGACGGGATCACGACTGCATTTCCCTTGCACGACATCCACTTCTTTCTACTGGACAACCGCTATCATCGCACAACAGCAGACGCGAAAACCCAGACGCCTGCTATGCTCGGCAAGGATCAAATCGATTGGTTGATCGAGGCGTTGAAATACAGCCGAGCCCCATTTAAAATGATCGCATGTGGAAGTCAGGTATTGAATCCAGACAAGATCTATGAGAACTACGCCAATTTTGAAGAGGAACGACAATACCTGTTGGACAAAATCGTTGAAGAGAAAATTGAAGGAGTGATTTTTCTAACCGGCGACCGTCATCATTCGGAACTTCGAAAAGAAACCATTGGAGGGGTCACGTTGTACGACTTGACCGTGAGTCCGCTCACCTCGGGCATTCACTCAGGCGAAGGTGAATCGAGTGCGTCGAGGGTTGATGGTTCGCACATATCAAAACATAATTTCGGGGTCTTAGAATTTAGCGGTGAACGTTTGGCTCGGCAACTCAAAATATCCATTTTTGATTCCAACGGGTCGGAAATTTGGACCTACAACATCACGCCCTAAACCAGTTGGTATGCCAAACAGACGTTTGAAATTTGCGGATGAGGAAATCGTAAATGAAACTGGACGAACGTTGAACCAGTGGTTCAGTGAACTGCGCAATAAGGGGCTTCAGAGTTTGGACAACAAAGGGTTAAAACAGCACTTACGGGTGGCTTATGCCCTCGACAGGGATTGGGCTTCCTGCATCGCCAACGCGTTCCTTAAGACAACCGAAACGCCGGACATTCAGAATCGTGGTTTTGATATTTCGGTGCGCAAAACCTATGCGCAACCGGTGGAAACACTTTACCATCGAACCCGCGAGTGGTTCGAGCGGGATCAGCGCGCTATTTCTCCTTCGTCCGAACATCAGCGAAAGATTGAATGCCAATGGGCGACCGACGGATCAAACGTCAACATTCGGTTTCAATCCAAGGGTGCGGGAAAAACGCAGGTAATCGTCCTGCACGAACGCCTCGAAAGCTCCATGGACGCAGAGGTGATGCGGAATTTTTGGCGCGAGAACCTGAAGAACATGTCCGAATCGTTTTAGTCTAGATCTTCGACCTTTCCCAGTCCTTCCCTTACCACTACTGGCTCGCCGCTTGAGAAATCAACCACCGTTGAAGCGACTTGGTTTCCATAGCCACCATCGATGACGCAGTCGACGAGGTGCTCAAACTTCTCATGAATCAACTCCGGATCGGTGCTGTATTCAATGATGTCATCTTCATCGTGGATCGACGTTGTGACGATCGGGTTACCGAGCAGGCGCACGAGCTCTCTTGGAATGTTGTGGTCAGGAATCCGAATACCGATGGTCTTCTTCCGGGAAGTAAACACTTTCGGAATTAAGTTGCTCGCTTCAAGAATGAACGTGAACGGGCCAGGCAAGCCCTTTTTCATCATTTTGAAGGTTCGGTTGTCGACGTGTTTGGCGTAGTCGGTTATGTGACTGAGGTCGTAGCAAATGATCGACAAGTTGGCCTTCTCAGGCTTGATGCCCTTGATTTGTGCTACGCGCTCCACGGCGCGTTTGTTCATGATGTCGCAACCCAATCCGTACACCGTGTCGGTTGGGTAGATGATGACCCCTCCATCGCGCAAAACGTCGATGACTTTTTGAAGCTCACGTTCATTGGGGTTTTCTGGGTAGATGCGGATGAGCATGATTGCTGGTGTTGGGAGTGAAAGTTAGGTGATTCCCTTCAATTTTTAAAGCCGTTGTTGTAAGCTAACGTCTTGCTGGACTTGGAAGGCGCAGGCCTACTTCGATCCGTTTGCTATCGGAGTCGAAGTGCGACCGACTATATTTTATGAAGAAATTCCGATGATCTACGACCACCCCAAATAGTACACGCCGCCCACCAAATCTTTCACCTTTCAAACCAGAGGCGCAACCAACTCCAAGGCACTATGAAGTATACTTGTGGATCAAAAAATTAAACCATGCGCATCTTCAGTGTACTCTTCCTATGCATTAGCCTTACAACGTTGGCCCAGCAGCATCTCACACCTGAGAATCTTTGGCAGCTAGAGCGTGTTTATGGCGAACAGGTTTCTCCGGATCAATCAAAGGTCATCTACGTCCAAAAAGAGTATGACTTGGGTGAAGACAAAGGCGTAGGACGGCTTATGATCGTGGGTATTGATGGAGAAAATCAGAATCTTTTGACCCCAGAAAATCTGAATGTCTGGGAGGCGCAATGGCGGCCCGATGGGAAAAAGATCGGCTACCTCAGCGCCCAAAGCGGAAGTGTTCAACTGTGGGAGATGAACCCCGATGGAAGCAATCCCAAACAAGTAAGCAACTTTGATTTTAACGTTGCCAATTGGCGCTATGCATCGGATATGAAGCACATCAGCTTCACGAAAGAAGTAAAGGTGGATGCTTCCCTGGCAGATAAATATCCGGATCTAAAGAACGCCACCGGACGTGCTTACGATCAGCTGATGTTTCGCCATTGGACCCAATGGCATGACTACCAGTACTCGCATGTCTGCATCGCAGCGTATACGGACGGTAGTGTATCAAAGGAATTCAAGGACATCATGGATGGCGAGCCATACGATGCGCCATTGAGTCCATTTGGTGGATCTGAGCAAATTGTGTGGCACCCGAATGGGCAATCGTTGGTCTATGTTTCGAAGAAGCTTAAAGGCACCGAATGGGCCGAAAGTACCAACTCAGAAATCTATCAATACGATCTGGCAACAGGCAAAACTGTCAACTTAAGTTCAGGAAATGAAGGCTACGATAATGAGCCGGTTTTCTCACCCGACGGGAGCAAACTGGCTTGGATGAGTATGGCGCGGAATGGATTTGAGTCGGACAAAAACGACATACGCATCCTCGACTTGAAGAGCAAAAAGCAAATCCTCCTCACCCAAGATATCGACCAAACCTTTGGACACGTCGTGTGGTCAAAATCGGGAAGTAAAATCTATGCGCTAAGCCCTGTGAATGCGACCTATCAAGCATTTGAACTTGGCATAGGTAAAGACATGAAGCGAACGTCTCTGAAACAAATCACGCACGGCGAGCACAATGTGAACTCGATAGCGTTGGCTGGTGATTATTTGGTTGGAACGAAGAGCACGATGAGCTTGCCCAATGAATTGTTTACATGGAAGATCGCAGGCCAAAATGAGAAGCAAATTAGTCATGCGAACGACGAAATGCTCCAAGGAATGAAGATGGGGCTTGTTGAAAAGCGCATGATTCAAACCACCGATGGGCAGGAAATGCTGACCTGGGTGATCTATCCGCCTGACTTCGATCCTGACAAGAAGTATCCCACGCTGCTCTACTGTCAAGGTGGTCCTCAGAGCGCCGTGAGCCAGTTTTTCAGCTTCCGCTGGAATTTTCAGTTGATGGCCGCCAATGGTTACATCGTTGTAGCTCCCAACCGTCGAGGCTTGCCATCGTTTGGTCAGAAATGGAACGACGACATTTCACAAGATTGGGGTGGACAGGCCATGAAGGATTATTTAAGCGCGATCGATGCCTTGGCGAAAGAACCGTTTGTTGATGAAACCAAACTGGGCGCCGTTGGTGCGAGCTATGGAGGTTATTCGGTTTACTACCTGGCGGGAATCCACGATGGACGATTCAAGACCTTCATCAGCCACTGCGGCCTCTACAACCTCGACAGCTGGTATGCAAGCACAGAGGAATTGTTCTTCGCCAACTGGGACATTGGTGGACCCTATTGGGCCGATCCGATGCCGGAGAGTTACAAGCAATTCAGTCCGCACAAGATGGTTCAGAATTGGGACACCCCGATCATGGTAATCCACAACGAGTTGGACTTCCGTGTACCTCTAAATCAAGGATTGGAAGCATTCACTGCCGCACAGCTCAGGGGCATTCCTAGCAAATTGCTCTATTATCCAGACGAAGGACATTGGGTGCTTAAGCCCCAGAACGGTGTTATGTGGCACCGTGAGTTTTACGCATGGTTGGATGAGTGGCTGAAGTAATCAGATTTCCTGGACTGGTATCTCAAAGCGCACATCGTCCCATTCGCAAACGATAGTTACGCCTTCATCCATTTCGATGAGCGAGATCGTAAATTGCTCAATGGTTTCACCAGAACGTTTGACGGGCACGTTAAATCGGATCAGGTCTTGGCTGTAATCTGGCTCTGAGAACCCCCATCGATCATACGTCTTGTTGATGCCTATCTCGAATTGATCCGGACCTGGGAAGGCATACACTCCGTATTTACCAGGAGGAATTCGTGTTCCACGCACCATCACTTCCTCAGAGAATTCGAACACGGTTGCCTCATTCGCTCCAAGTCGCCAATAAACACCGTAGGGTTGCAATGCCCCATCATTCGAATCTCCAAACACCAAACGACCACGGACACTTGGTCTGCTGTAGGCGATATTGACGGTCAACCCTCCGGCAGTTGTGATGGTTTGCTCGGCAGGAGGACTCAATGTTCTGTTTCGGTGATTCATATACAACAACGCGCCTCCTACCAGTAACACTACAGCGGCCAATGCAATCAGGGCTTTTTTCATCTCAAGAATTTGGGGCAAATATTTAAAAGTAAATTGTAGCGGAACTAAGATTGAACATTCGATGGCTAAATTATTCCTGCGAAATGTAAGGTTACTAGTCAATGTTCTTCACTCTCATATAAACCAAAAACCGAAAGCTTATGAAACTTAAGTACTTAACCTTACTGGCCCTGGCCGGATTTGCGCTGCCTTTGGCACTTTCATCGTGCAAGAAAGAAGGCTGCACAGATGAAGCGGCAAAGAACTATGATGAAGATGCAAAGGATGACGACGGGTCTTGCCGTTACGAATTCGTTGCTGACAATTCAACTTTTAGCGGCTGGAGCAGTTGGTCGCTCGACGCAACGGCAACGGGAGTCGATCCGTCGTTGGGAGAGGCGCACGCCGGGAACGATTCAAATTCAGTACGCAACGTATACTTTTTAAACGGTCAGGCACCTGAAGGTGGCAGCTATCCAGTTGGAACGGTGGTAGTGAAGCAAACCATTTTCTCGAATGGAGATGAAATGCTTACTGCGATGGTCAAGCGCGGAGACGATTTTGATCCATCTGCCGGGGATTGGGAGTACTTCGTTTTGAATGCCGATGGAACCATCGCGGACGATGGAGCAATGCGCGGTGCTGACCTTATGGACGGCATGTGTAAGTCCTGTCATGTCAATGCATTGACCGATCACATTTTCTCAAAATAGTTTTTCGCAATTCAATCAATTTAAAAGCGGCTCATTTCGGGCCGCTTTTTTTCTTTGAAACATGGCAGAGCTCAAAACGAAGAAAAACGATGGCGATGTGACCGCCTTCTTAAACAAGATTGAAAACGACCAGAGACGTAAGGACTGCTTTGAAGTGTTGCGCCTGATGCAGGACATCACCGGTTCACCACCAAAAATGTGGGGACCGAGCATCGTGGGATTCGGTGATTACCACTATACCTATGCATCTGGGAGGAACGCAGACTGGTTCTATGTTGGCTTCTCGCCTCGGAAACAAAACCTCACGCTCTACATCATGAACGGCTTCACGCATTACGAAGCTTTGCTGAAGCAACTCGGCAAATGCTCAACAGGAAAGTCGTGTTTATACATTAAGAAACTCGATGATATTGATCGATCGGTATTGCGAAAGCTGGTGGAAGAAAGCGTCACCTTCCTTAAGTCGAGATCAGATCAATAGGCCAAGCGGATGCTTTCACGATCCAGTCGATAGGTCGCAACCTCTCCTTCAAACAGAAATTCGAAAAATTCTCCGTCCGTTTCGATCGGGAGGCATCCTTTCACAACTTCAAGCTGAATCTTCGTTGCATCGAGGTAAGTGAACGATTTATTTTGGACGCGCCGTTTTTTAGTGAGTATGTGGCGAAATCTTAGAAGGTCCCAGAGGTTGGCTTTTTCAAGTATGGTTACTCCAAACTTTCCATCAGCTAGATTGGCATGTGGGGTGAACCCAAGGCCATTCCCAACAAAACAGCCTTTACCTACAACCAGCAATTGGACTTCTTGTTCCCATTGTTGCTCTCCAATGTAGACCCGAACCGTTGGTCTTTGAAAACGCAGCACCCACATAAGGCTGCTCAACTGAAAGTTGATCGATGGAGGCAATGTCTTGCGATTGTTGTCCACACTTCTGCATACCAATGCCCCCATTCCTGCTGTTGACTCATTCGTGAAATAACGTCTCTTGCCCGAACGCAGAATGAAGGAACGATCCACTAAGTTGAAGTCTTGATTGGAGATCCGATTCAAAATGTCTTCAAGAGATAATCTTCCGATTGTCCTGGCAAGGTCGTTTGCGCTGCCTATTGGGTAATGACCAAAAATGATTTTGCTTTTTGGATCAGCGTTAAAAACGCCATTGATCACCTCATTCAATGTTCCGTCTCCGCCGCAAGCGATGATACCACCAACTCCTTTATGGGTTTCCTGGTAGGCCCTGCGGAAAGCATCACCTGAAGATCGCGTCAAATAGACTTCAACGTCATGCGGCGACGACGAAGCCAATTCCTTGCACATGGATGCGGCACGGGAAGACTGTCTGCTCAGACTGTTGATGACAACTAGAACTCTCAAGATGCTCAGAAGAATGGGCGAAAATAGAAAAGCGTAGATTTTGAAACCCATTCCTTGGTCGATCGTATGCTTTGACTAGATTTGACGCCCTTCTTTGCATCATGGAACTAGCCACCTCACCCGACCAGTACATCTCAAATAGTCCTTGGAAGGACGAATTGAAAAGCCTCCGCTCAATACTCAACTCCACAGAGCTAAAAGAAGAGATGAAATGGGGAACGCCGCACTACACATTGGATGGGAAAATCGTCGTGGGCATCGCCGGGTTCAAAGAATACTTTGGGCTATGGTTCCACCAGGGAGTTTTTCTGAATGACCCACATCGTGTGTTGGTCAATGCCCAGCAAGGCACAACGCGTGGACTGCGGCAGTGGCGCTTTTCAGAGGCTTCGGAAATCAACCCTGCCCGCATCAAAGCCTATATTCTGGAGGCCATTGCCAATCAGAAGTCGGGAAAGGAAATCAAACCTCAACGAAAGAAACTCATCATCCCGGATGAGCTCAAGGAAGCGCTCGCCAGCGATGCCAACCTGTCCGAGGCATTTGACCAATTTACTCAAGGAAAGCAACGCGAATTCGCCGAATACATAAGCACGGCAAAGCAACTCAAAACCAAGATCAGTCGCCTCAGAAAGATCATGCCTCTGATCAAGTCTGGTGAAGGTCTCAACGACCGGTACAAGTAGTTGTCTCCCCCACCCGATCGAATATAATCGCCAAAACGAATTGTCCAGCGTTTCAAAACGAATTGTCCTCTAATTTTCAGCGCCACACACGCTTTCTTTCAATCCAATTTAAAGGCCGTTTTAAGCCGGTTTATACGGCGGTATGTTGTCCAGGTAGATCTTGTAGTCATGTCCTGGCAGGGCGCTCTGAAATGAAAGGTTTCCAGTACTGGAGAGTTCTACGTACGAGGCCATTGCCGCTTCCAGATTAGCTAGCACACCGGTAGCATTTTCAATTCCAATGCAGTGGTAGGTCATTCCATGCTCTGGGCGGTAGCCTGCTGGCAGGTTGATCGTCTGAGACGCTCCATTCGTGTAAATCGTTCCTCTGAGCCTCACAAGGCCACTCTCAAGGCGATACTTCATCTCTCCGGTATAAGCTCCCGGAAGAGCAACATTCGTCCAGCTGGTGTTGCCTTTTTCACGGATGCGCTGCACCAGTGTCTTGCACTGCATAGGCAGGTAGTCGCCGCCGGGAGTGTCAGCGATCACCACCGCCCTTCGGGTCTTGCGCTTGAAGAATGGATTGTCGTCGAAGTCACTGCTTGAGCTTGGCCCAGTGGTGTCATCCGTTTCAGTCGTCGTCCACAGCCATTGCTCACCTCCGCCAAGGGGCCCTTCAGCCGTGTGTGCATCTACTTTATAGATTTCTCCTTGAATCACAATCCACCCTGCGGAGATGTCATAGTTGTCTCCGTCCTGGACGGCCGCACATCCTGAAAGAATGAATCCTTCATCGATGTCTGCGCCAATACTATCCAGGATGGCCTTAAACCCCTCCCTGTACCGCGCTTCTAAGAAATAGCCATCATCGAGGGTGATCTTCCACCCGTTAATATGTTCTGACTTCAGCTTATCCATAATCTAGATCATTTGAATGTTGTATCGCTTGCCAACAGCGATGTATTTGCGAAGGTGTTTTCTGATGTACTCGTTGTAGTTGTTCCATTTGTCGGCGTCCCATGCCCCGGTGATCGCATTTTCGTTTGCCACCCAAAGAGCATCTTCTGTCATAACAAGATCACCGATGTCGTAGCTCGCTGAGGGATCATGTGTGTCAGGAAGGTTGACCGAAAAATCAAATAGCGGGCTGTAACCATCTTCACGATCGATGTGAATCGCATCTTCGATGAATAGCCACTTACTTGGATGCGTCTCCGGGACGACTCCTGTTGAACCTGATATCGCGCTGTAGATCTTTCCTTTGCGCTCGATTCGATCATCCGTCACATATGCGATGGTTTCATCCCAGGCTCGGTATATGATTGGATCCTCCCTGGACTCGATGTCCATGAAGATGTACAGTGGATCGTAGTCTTCGTTCGTCTCAATGAAGATCCTACGCTCGTATGGATCCAACAGGTCGTTCAAGAAGTGCTCGATGCTGATAGTTTCAAAGCCAATCGAGAGCAGGTAGTTGCTATTCGCCTCGAGTTGCTTCAGGCTTTCCAGCGTGGTCTGTTGTGCTGCACCCAATGCATCAACCAAGTCAAGATTCGTGGGGGTACGATACGCCACGAGCATCCATTGACGGAGGTAGTTTGGTATGGATGAGATGTTGATCATGTAGCGTCCAGGTATTCAATTACGTCTGTGAGCGGGAACAATGGGTCGATGTTGATGTATCCTGAATAGGATCTGTAGTACACAGGCACGTCAGCATAGTCGTTGTCTCCATACTTGTATTGGCACACACGAACGTCTACATCGATCACACCTTCAACAGCCTGAATTGCATCAACAAGCTTGGTAGTTCTGAAGGTGCCGTCGAATTCTGTAGCGCTGAAGGCCTCGATGTAGTCATTGATTGCTTCCTCGATAGGTTTGACTGAAGGATCACTGATCAGCTCACCGTTGAGGTTAATCAATGAGCTGTTCACATACACACCCAAGTCCAGCTGGAGTAGGTCGGCATCTTCGCTGATCAGGAAGACACTCGTGCCGGGAGGGCGCTTCTGCCTAATATATTGCATGAGCGAGTTCCGCTCGTCGGTCGACAACTTCTCCAGAGGATCTCCTTTGGCTACCTTGATGGTGACGCGGCCATCGCCCTCGAGCACGCTGCATTGCTTAACGATCTGGTTTGCAGGCGTAATGGTTGGGTACTTGTATTGAGTACCATAGGGAACGAGTGAGTCACCATACTGCCACTTCAGAATCTGCTCGCGAAACCAAGGAACGCTCGGCGCTAATCGATTATCTATAGCCGCATCAACTTCGGATTTGTGCTTCGTGAATGCATTGCGCAGATCCCGCCCAAGCTCAGAGAAGATCCAGAAGATGTGTCTCCAGAATGCAACCTTGCTCCCGGAGGTAACATCATCCACAAACTGATCGCTCGTTTCCGGATTCGGAAGCAATCCATCCAAGGAGCTCTTGGTCTCCTTCGCGGTGATCAGCTCGTCGTAGATTTCTTTAGTGGTAATCTCGCTCATGTTCCAATGCTATTAGTAAGTGATTTGACCCCTTTTGCCTGGCCTTGAAATCGATCCAAATCAGGAAGTCAGCCAGCCATTTGCCTGGTAGGGTAAGTGTCCGGTTTTGCCAGCTCTCAGCGATGACGTAACTGATGGTTTGTCGCGGCACTCCAAACCGAACCTTTGCATCCCAAGCGATGAACAGTGCATTGAACAGGGGCGCACCTAACACGTTGCCCGTAATATCCAATGCTACCGCAATTGCCCGCAGATAGCTTCCGGTATTTTGCATGCGCGTGGTGAGCGTGTCACGGTTGATCAGGCCAAGGATCAGCACCCCACTCACGATCAGAATCGACCAAAGCAGAAACACTCCAGCTGCTGCCACAAGCACCAAGACCACGTTGATCAAAAGTTCAATGAACTCCTGAACTACGAGGCGTATGTATAGCAGCCAAAGGGTCATTCTGAAAGGCTAATTCGATTTAAGATGGATTGACGAACAGTATAGTTCCAGTCTTCGATGAGCACAATGTCAAGAAGTGAAAGGATAGTCTCGTTGGTCTCGTTCTCAATCGCATTTTTCAGAGACTCGCTTCCCGTCAACCGATAGTCGGCCACCTCCTTCGCGTAATGAGCCATTAAGGTGGCCACATGATCCTGAATCGGGGTGCCCGCGCTCTCTTCTACCAAGAAATCGATCGTCCCGTCGCGTAGCTTCTTCTCTCTTGCTTTGCGCGCAGTTGCGTCGCAGAACTTACACTTTCCGTTCACAGTTGGCTCAGCAATTCCGCATGTGGTGCATTTGATCCCAACTTCTTCCAGGTTCCCGCGCCACAACAAAAAGTCTTCTTTGGAATCGAACAAATGAAGGTTGCCGTCATCACTCCTGGAAGTTTCAATACAGAGCACAGTAGTTCCATCCGCCCTTCTTTGTGACCAAAGAATGTCGCGAGCGTCCTGCTTGTAGATGGCGGGATTGAGTACGTAGCCGTATCGTATCAATGCGCTACCCATGCTCCAGGAAGTGTAAAGTTTGTGAGTGTTCCGTTCTGGCTATCCGATCCCGAGTCGATTGCTACTGAATCGCTTCCGCTCTCCTCAAGCTTGTAGTATCGACGAGGAGTTCCTAGCCCAATCGAGGCGGCGTCAGCGCCGTCACCAGAGTTATAAAGTGCAGCGGCGTGTGTACTGTTCGGAGATATGTCTTTCCAAACAGCTAACTCGTTCAACCGGCCTGCAAAATCAAATCCCGAATATCCACCGACGTATCCCAGTGAAAAATTGTCTCCACCGGCTTCCACAACTGTGTCAGCCAATGCGCCGTTTATATACAGGTATATGGTCGTTCCGATGTTGTAGATGAAGAAGTGATACCAGGTGTTGGTAGATAGACTTGAAAAGTCTAGTGTATAGCTTGTTCCTGATGTAAGCCAGCGAACCCTCATGGAGTTGTTGCTTTGAAAGAAGACAAGCAGCGTAGTTGCGTCTCCACGCGTAAACATCACTTCACCAAAACGATCGAATCGCGCCCACCAAGACATCGCTACCGTTCCACTTGACACGGATCCCGTTAAATCAGTGAATTGGAGGAGATCATTTACTCCATCAAATTGCAGGGCATTACCAAAAGCGAAGGCGTTTACTACATCGATGTAGTCCGCTCTCAGCAGATTGCCTATGGCATTGTCACTCCGTCGAATTACCCAGAGTTCAACATCGTATTCTCCTTCTGAGGCGTAGGTGTGGCTGATTACGGCATCATCCTCAACTTCTACCGCTGACCCGTCTCCAAAATCCCAAACATGAAGGAATCCATCTCCAACATCGCCGGTTGCGGTGAAGGTCACTTCTATGCCAAGCGACGGGTTCGTTTCATCGGCAGTGAAACTCACGGACAAGGTCTCAGCTCCTGCAACCTCTTTGTAGAGATCCACCGCACCTTCCAGAGTAATCTCAGGATCCAATACTACTTCTATGGTGATCTCGCCTATCATGCCGGGTTTAACTCATCTTCGCGCTCTTCTAAGTGCGCGATGACTTTATCGAATACTTTAATGAATCCATTTGAAACGAAGACTGCGCTGTTTACGGCGATCTGAACTTGGAGTCTGACCTTTCCTTCAATTGGCCACTCCTCGGTGAGCGCATCATCAAGCTTGAATCTATAGGTGTCGACCATGACACCACTTACATCTTCCTCCGTGGCCACGATTCGGATGTAGTCAGGAGTACGATCCGTCCAGCTATGCTTTGCCAATGTGGTGTCACCTGCTTTAAACACCGCAAGAATCTCTACCACATCCTCCTGTGGGATGTAGCTGCCGTCTCCATATTTGAACCGGTAACCCGGATTGTGGGTCTCTCCCGGTCTCCATATTACTTCTTTGCTCATATCAGTTTGCCGATTTTTTCACAGATCACTCCTTCAAACCCAATGTCACTGTTGCTGGATGATTGCCCTTCAGCGGTTATATCATAGGCGTCCTTCGGATCCTGTGTAAGTGACGTGTCGATTCCTAAGTATCCACTGCTTGATTCCAAGAAACAGTCGAATGATGCTCCCGATGAGACCAATGTGATCTGAAAGAACCACCGACCACCGTTCTGATTAGTTGTCCAGGACACTACATCCGTGGATCCAATTTTGAACTTCAAGGTCTTGTTATTGGTGTTGCTCGCAAAGGTTCCGTAGGCCTTCACCTTGATGACTTGTCCATCATCGATGATGCTGTTTGCGGGAACATTGATTCGCTCAAACAGCTGATCATTTGGCGATGCGCTGTAGGTGTAAGGATTCGTGAACGTAGCCAGCATTCCGCCCTTCGCTGACTCCCAAACCATATCCCAATCGGCGGTTTTGAATGTGCCGGTTGTGGTCTTGTTCGCACGGCGAGGCAAGCCATTGTAAAAACATCCCTGCCCTGTATCGTAGGATCTGGTAGCGTCGTAGTCAGCAAGGCCTGCCAAGAGATCCCCGTCGTCTTCAACATTGAGTTGATGGTCGACCAGATCCTTGATGACCTCCTTCAGCTCAGCGAGCGTGCAACTACCTTCCACGCCAGCGGTGAAGTAGTCGTCAATCTTGGTTTTGATTTCAGTTCGTGTCATTCTCCAAATTCATTAGTGAATTCATTTGTAAATTCGTTTACGCTCGTGATTTCGGCAGCTGTTGCTGATACTTCCCCAAGCTCTACCAATCGATTGACCACCGAGGGCTTCACCGGATCACCAACCCACAATTCTTGACCTTGCCCGAGGTTTTGATCGATGAACTTGAGCGAAGGGTTCAATACCAGAATATCCCACACGGCCTCGCTCGACCCGTAGTATTGGATGGCGATGTCCTTCACGCTTTGATATTTCCTGGCCTTAATAAGTTGCATCGATCTTTAAGCTTTCGAGGTCGTTGCCGGCCACGCGTATTTTCTTCATTCCATCCGCCTCAAACTGCTGCACGATGCGAGCGCGCAGTCGTCCAGGAAAGACATCGTCTTCCAAATAATTGACCAGGCCAACCCCATCGATCGGGAATTGAGTCATCTCTCCCGGAGAGGTCAAGAGCAGGATCTGCTGATGCTGCTTGTCAGACTCACCAATGACCAGGTCGCCTCCGGAGATCTGGATCGATCCGTTCTCGTCGAGCAGTATGTCGGTTACCGGCATCAGTGTTTGACTTTGAGGTTTTCAAGTTGTGCGGCCACGGTTGTAACTAGCGGTATCGCCGCCCAAGGTGCGAGGCCTGCTTTAAATGCTGCGCCACCATCAGTAGGTACAATCGGCGCAGCTGAGATGGCAGCCTTTAATGCGATGAGGCTGTTTTCAATCGCGTTTAAACGCTCGGCAACCTTGCTTGAAACGGGTACACCACCATTGGATCCATCGTTGATTGTCCATTCGCCTTTGCTCGTAAGCTTGCCTTCCTGGTTTACTTCGATGAATGCCGACTCTGAAAACTTCAGCACCCACTTTTCAGGCTCAGCCACGCTGATCACGGCGGCTCCTGACGCCCCCTTATCGAGCACCGCCACCAATACACGCGTGTTGACTTTAGGAATGACGTAGCATCCAAGGGTAGATCCATCGAGTTCCGGACGCAACCTCACCGAGGTGTAGTTGGCGCGTTCATCCAACGGCTTCACCTCGCAGCTGAGGTCGCTCTGATCCACCGACACCACCTCCGCCTCAAACACGGTGTTGGGTGTGTTTCGCTTAATCAGCTCCACCAATTGGTTATGTGCTTCCTTCTCGCTCATGCAGCTGCTCGGCCTAAATAGTTTCTGCGCTTGAATCCAAGCGTACTGTTGAAGTAGGTCTCGGTCTTGTCCAGGAAGTAGCGTCCGTTGTACTCGGGCTTCCTGGCGTCTTTTAATTCCACGGTTTGGTTCACCATTAACTCAGGCACATAGAAGCTCCAGTACCATCCCCGGAGGCCGTCATACTTGGCTTGCTTCAGCCGCTCATCCACCAGGGTCTTGAGCTCGGCTTTCGTTTTGCCGTGGAAGTGGAGCGTATGCACACCCCCGTCCGGATCACCTGCCTCATACGTTTCAGTCTTGGTTTTTCCATCACTGCCTTTGTACTTGCTAATCCCTTTGAATCGGATCCGCACGTCATCTGCCTGAATAAACTCCAATGCATGATCAAGGCGCTTAGCGTTGCGTTGGAAGTCATGCACCACAACACCGGCATCGATGGCCGTTTGATCCACATACGGAATGCAGGCGATCAACTTGTCGCCACGGCAGAAGATGTCGATGCCGTAGGGTTGCTTGATCTGCATGAGTGCGCCATACTGCGTAGTCTCTTCAATGCGCATGTCTTCCAAGGTGATGTCAAACACCTCAGCGTCGATGCCAGGATAGATGTATTCCAATACCTCAGCAAGCTTTACGCTCTTCCAACTCTTGGGCTTTACCTGTGTGCGCTTCATCGAGTAGGTGATGGCGCTCTCGCACTCCAGTGTGATGGTGTGGTATCCATTTCGGCGCGTTACAACGCCGTTGAATTCCTCTTTAAGATCGTTGATGTACCCAATTTCCACCTTGATCGCAGCGCCAGCCTCAACCACACTTGCTCCCTGGAAGAGGGCTTTGATGTATGGCAAGTCAACGATGCATACCTCTTCAATGGTCTTGCGATCACGTACCACCTTCACCGATTGAACGTATGAAACCGACAGCGGCCCGTTGAAGAGCTCACTCGTAATGGTCACTATGCTATCACAAGTCTTACTCATCCGGTGATCTCAAATCCAAAGTTGTCTTCGTGCAGCTGGTCACTCTTGGCGGTTATCTTGTAAGGCTGCACATTGGGGAATCCATTCATCTCAGGATACTCAACTGAGTAAATAGCAAGGTGATGGATGCCGAAAACCTCAGCAAGGATGGTGTGTTCGTCCACACTCACGCTCGCGCCGGTGTTGAACACCTCCCTGAACTCACGTACCAGGTTCAGCGGGTAGTCATGGATATTGTCTTCATCGATGATAAAGCCTTCGATGGACACCTCGAGGTCGTCCTTCCTCCAGTTCTCTTTGAAGGTTCCCTCCAGTCCATCGATGTCGGTCTCGATTACCTTCCAGCGTTCCTTCACGCGGACGATTGGTTCGAATGGCATCAGGTATCCCCCCAGCTGCATGGGCATCATGATGGCCTTACCTTCCTTGCTCAAGCGAGCAAGTGGGATGTAGTTCTCCGGATCAACATTCAGGTGTGGAGACGCTACATACCCAAATGCCAAAGCATACAAGTCTGAGAGGTTGTATTCCGTATAGCCGAGCTGCACATATCCCTTTGGGCTGTTGCCAACCTCTACAGTGCGCGAGTGCGGGAGCGATATGTAGTCGGTTCTCACTTCAGCAAGTGTTCTTCAGTGTAAGTCTTCAGGGTTACCTCATCAAGTTCCTCTCCTGTGCGGGGCCCAAAGTCAGGGATCCACAATCCAGCTTCAGATCCGGCAGTTATTCTACCGGCAGTCTCCAGATCAATGAGTGTTGTGATTTGTCGGTGCCCCATTAGTACTCACCATTTACTGATGCCATCTCGGCGCCGTTAATCACACGGAGGAGCAAGCCAACAGCATCGTCCTCTACAGCCTTCGTATCTCCAGCCTGGAGCGAACCAACGTTGTTCACCATGGTCTCCACCAGCTTATCGATGTTCACGATGACGTTGCGCACCCTGCGGCCTCCACTGTTGATGCTGTCAACAGCTGAATGGGTTGTCGATACGCTACCATCTTCGCTCTTGTTTGGCTTGATGGCTTCGTCGTTCTCTAGGCTGTTGATCATCTGGGTGATCCGCTGAAGGAGGTCGGACTGCATCTTCATCCTTCGCTCAGAGTGCCATGTTTGAACCTTGGATCCATGGAAGGAGTCACCAGGTGAACCGAATGCGAATCCGGAGATCACCTGCGACTTCAATTTTCCTAGGCGCGCTGTCTGCTCTTCAGCAGAACCACCCATTGTAGTTGCGTTGAAGAGCTTCTCATCGAGCCGCTTGTACTCATCGACCATAAATTGGTTGAGAGGGCCGGTGCTGATCCCCATGAATCCCATCCCGAACTTCTCGTTGACGGAAGCCGTGTTGAGCATCGACGCCGTGCCTTGAGTCATGGATCGCAGGAACCTGGAGAGTGCTCCTTCGCCATTATCCATCGTCAAGATCAGCCGCTCCCAGGCACTGTTCATCTTGTCGATGTCACCGGTAAGGTTGTCCGTCTGAATTCTAGCCATCTCAGCTGTCTTACCTTGTGCGTTGAGACTCTCTGAGTAGCGCCCAAATTCCTCGCTACCTTGAGAAAGGAGAATATTGATCTCTTGATAGGCTTCGGCTCCGAATATGGTTTGAAGGTGTGCTGCGCGTTGCTCGTCGGTGAGGCGTTTCGTGCCTTCCTCTAGCTGTGCAATCAGATTTTTCATCCCAACGAACTTGCCAGTCGCGTCGAAAGCCTTGATGCCAAGCGCATCCATGCTTTCCTCCATTTTATCCGTTGGCTTTGCAAGTCGGGTTAAGCTCGTTCCCAATGCACGACCAGCCAGCGAACCTTGAACTCCCTGATCTGCAAGCAGGGCGATGATGGTGCCGGTGTCCTGAAGCGTTACGTTGAACGCTGAAAGACTTGGGCCAAGGTATTTGTATGCCTCAGCTGCTTGCTCCAGGTTGGTGTTGCTCGTTGAGATGAGCGCGCTGAGCGTGTTGGCAGTATCGGCGGTTCTGGATGCACCGAGGCCATGCTGCCCCATAATGTTGGAAAGGATGTCGGCGCTACGGCCCATATCCACGTCACCAGCCATGCTCAGGTTAGCTACGGACGGAAGCCCCATCATGATCTGGGACTTATTCCAACCAGCCATCCCCATGTACCGTTCGCCCATTGCAGCCTCGGTAGGCGTGAATGGTGTTCCGGCGGCCACATCCATGGCGCGTCCTTCCAGGAGAGCACGATCAGCTGCCGACGCGCCGGTGATGGCCTGAACGCGGCTCATCTCCTTGCTGAACGGCATGATGGTGTTGCTCATGGCGCTGAAACCACCCATGGCCAATCCACCGGCAACGCCGAATGGCATCAGCAGGCTCAGCGGGTTCATACCCATGCCCATTCCCATGCGGCCAAAGCCGCCCATGCTCATTGCAGATCTTCGTCGACCAAGCGCCTCGAGCTTCATGATCTTGGCGCGGGTCTGGTCGATCATGATGTTGTAGCGCTTGATGTGGCGCGGATCGAATGCCTGGCGTTGGCGAATCTCGAGTTTCTTGAGTTGCGTCTCGAGCATGCCAATGCTCTTTGCGCCGGTGGGTGCCAGCGCGGCTAAACTTGTACGTGCTTTAGTGAAGGAAGAGCTGGCCTTAACACCGGCGGTGGAAAGCCCTTTGAGGTACTGGTTAGCGTTGCCTCGAATGTTCAGTTCCCAAAAGTCTCTGATCGTCATCTTCGTTGCCTTGCTTTACTCAGCACTTCTAGCTGAGATTCTAGGTTGAACTTCTTCTCTTCATTCTTGATCCATTTCAGATCCTGATACGCCACCAGGAACTCGTCCCAGTCCATGTCGTCGGGCAGTCGAAGCATCCTGTAGTGATACTTCACCTGCGCCATCATCTTCCGAAGCAGAGGCGTATCGAGGTTTATTTCCGCTTCGGCTAGAGCTTTTCCAGGCTACCCTTCGGGACGAGATTGATCTGGCGCATGAGTGCTGCATAGCAGATCAGGTCGCCTTCTGTCAACTCGTCGCTCTCCCAGACTTTAGCCTCGAGAAACAAGCTGCGGAGAAACTCTGGGCCTTGAGTGCCGTCGTTTCGAGTGGCTACTGCGATGTGTCTGAACTTGGGTTGTTCAACCACAGCGATGTGGTTCTCTTCCTCGTTGTAGAAGATGTGTAGCCGCCCTTTTCCTTCACCCAATTGTTTGAGCTTTGAGGACGTCAAGCCTTTCTCTTGCCTTAGCTTCTTCTTCTGTTCAGGAGTGAAGCCATACGATTCAGCCAACTCAACCACCTGATCGGCGGTGTAGCCCTGATTCTCCATCATGTCAACGATGTCGCGTTCCTCGATGCCGGTGCGCTCCACCAACGATTTGACTACCTCTGCGGCAGCCTTCTTGTTCTCAGCCATAAGAATTGATTAAACGTTGTAGTTAATATCCAAGCACTTGAACGGGATCCGACACACCATGTGGCCATCTCCAGTCTTCATGCCTTTTTCAATCTCAAGAAATCGGCAGTCAACGCATTGGTCAACAACCGTGGTTGCTCCGACTTCCGGTAGATATGCCACAGCGATGTTCACATCTCGAGAATCCGTGATGTCCAAGCCATTGTTGAAGCGTTTCTGCCACGCCTCGAGCTCGTCCTGAAGAATCACCAGTTCGCCGTCGTAGTCCTTGTTACCCGAAGTCATGGTGTACGGGTTTCTACCCTTGGCGTGCAATGCGTTGTGATCTTGCATTGTCTTGTAGTTGAATTCAAGGATGCCAACGAGTGGAGTAGGCTTTCCACTTACTACCACTTCAGTATCTGCCCAGGCATATACCTTGCCGTTGATCTTTGGTTTTGCGACTACTCCCATCGTTATTCAGTTTCGAGTTTGAATCCTAGTGTTGCACTCACGCCGCCAACCTTTCCAACTTTGAAAGTGTTGATCTCGGCGATGATCATGTTTGTTTGAGCAACGATCTGGGCAGGATCCGCAAACACTTCAATGTTGCTGATCTCACCCGCCATGTTGTTTCGGATGGCCTGTTCAAGCCGCCCTTGAAAGTCTTTGATGTATGCCGGAGACATGGTGCCGTCATCGTTGAGGAACGTGTCCTCTTCGAGTTCATCCGTCCAGGTGTCGATGGCGATGCGATTCACCTTGTCGATGACGCGTCCGTCGCTGTAGCGGTGATAGTCATCCGTTGGTGCTGAGGCCGTCCATTCACGACCGATGTAGAAGCCTGCCTTTCGGATGTGCTTCATCAACACGTTGTAACCTCTCGAGAGAAGTGTGTCGATATCCGCTGGATCCATCGTATCGATGTCTGTCCCGGCGCTGGTCTGTGGGATGATAGTACTGTCAACCGCTCCGCTTCGCACTCGAGCTCCGGAGCGCTGAACCGGGTTTCCTGCATTCTTACCGGCGACGTAGCCAGCAGCAGCATACTTGGCGTACTCCGTCTCCAGATCAGCAACGTTCTTGTCTTGCCATGCAACCAGCATCACGCCGTTGTTGGCAGGGCCAGCTGCATCTGTCCAGTCCTTCAGCGAGCTGATCGGGTTCTGGATGTTGCGGCATTCCAGGATGCAGCGCAATGGTCGTTGGTTGGCTTGCTCATCGGCCACCAGGTTCTTAATGTTGTTGACGGCGGTGATGATGTCGTTCTCCACGCCATCGGTGTAGGTAGGCGTGTATGCACCATCCGGGATCCGCGTGAAGATGGCCTGCTTGATCTCACCTGATTTGGTTTTGATCTTACTTGCAACAGTGCCGTCCTTGTCGGTCATGTCTGCAAACGTGACCGTCTTGGCCACTACCATCACATAGAGCTTCTGGCCAACGCTACCATTGTTCACGTTGAAGAAGTCCTTGATGTGGTGATGCACCATGCAAGTGTTGGCGGTGTCATACGCGGCATCATAGCCGTCGGCCTCTGCTTGTGAAGCAGAGATGTATGGCCCGGCAATATCCCCGAGGGAGTATGATCCCTGGGCAATACCTGAAGCAATCAGGATGCTCGTTCCGTCTTCTCCTGGAAGGAGTGCGCCAACGTTGCCGTTGGAGATTTCGATGTCTACTAAAGGTCGGCCTAGACTGCTCATAGTATGCTAAAGAGTTGTTTGACTTTGATGATGATCACAAGTACCCAGGCTAGAATTGCCACGGCACCAATTCCCATAACCCACCAGCACCACTTGGGTATCACCTTCAGTAACTCCAGCTCGTATGATTCGTCTGAAGATGCTTCGTGTGAAAGCCGGTAGATTTCTCGTTCCTTCTGCGCCACGATTGCCTGAAGGCTGTCGCAAGTAGCTCGTACGGTTAGTTTGTTGTTCTCGATTTTGGCACTCACACTGGCCGTGGTGCCCTTGGCTCTTGTGAGGGGTAGGTTCACCCGCCCGGCTGAATCTACCATGATTGGAATGTTTTCCAGGAGCGCGGTATCTGGACGCCTGGTGATGGTGTCCAGGGTTACGCGCTCTCGCACCCCTACGTGTTCCACTTTCAAGCGCTCCATCTTGGATACGCTCTGTTCGGTGCGCTTGCACCCTTCCAGGATCAGGAAGGTGGCAGCCCCGATGATCATCAGTTTTAAATAGCTCAGCAACATGTTTGGTGATGTAATCGGTTACGGCATAGATCTTCCGCTTGTCGCGTTTGCGCTTGAAAACGCCAATACCTAAGCGGCTGCCCTCAACGTTGGTGTTCCCTTCGATGGTTACAAAGTGGTTTCCACTCTCTCGGATGATGAATCCTACATGACCTACCCGGTTCAGGTTGGCGTACCAAATTGTAAACACATCGCCTAGTTCAGGAGATTGGCCGCCGCTCTTGGGCCGCCACTTAATGTCTTTGCGCTTTGCATAATGAGGTGACCAGGCACTGCTCGGGTTCTTGATCCCGAGTTGATTCAGATTCCAGGACACAAATGCTGCACACCAGGGATAACCCTCGTCAAGCCCAACATCGTTGAGGTATTGCTTAACCGCAGGGCCATCATTGTTACCGGTAGCTTCGCGCACCTCGAGCTGACTCTCCAGCTGGAGGTGGAGCTGCTCGCGCAAATGCTCGTTACAATCCGATTTAAAGTCGCTTGCAACGGCGTTGCAACTCGTAAGCAAGAGCACAAAAGTTCCCATGAGGACTGTCCATATCCAAAGGCTAATCTTGATTTCTTCATAGTCAGACAACCGAGCTTTCGCTTTAAATAGATATGTGTTAAGGGTCGAGAATACCAGAGGGAACATGATCCGGAGAAACGCCCAAACGGTTAGTGTGATTACCAGGAACTGGCAAGTTCTGAATAGCCAGGTCTCGGTCTCTTCCCAGAAGTTGAACTGAGCCGCTTCCGGAGCCACCGAAGCAATAAAGCCTTTACCGATCCACATCACTATGAACAGCAATGGAATGGCCAGGAGCTCTTCCTTAACATTCTTCAGGTATGAAAAGAGTTTCTTCATGTGCTTGGTTTGGCCGGAATCCCCTTCGGGCACTTGGTGCCTTCAGGGGTTCTCGGGCTGAGGTCTTTACTTCTTTTCGCCGTCAGCTTCTGCTTTGGCTTTCGCGTCAGCTTCGGCTTTGGCTTTGGCTTCGGCTTCAGCTTTGGCTTTGGCTTCGGCTTCCGCCTTGGCTTTTGCTTCTTTCTCAGCCTTGGCTGCCTCCGCTTTCGCGGCTTTGTCTGCTTCCTCCTTCGCTTTCTTCTCAGCTTCGGCCTTGGCTTTCGCGTCAGCTTCGGCCTTGGCCTTCTTCTCAGCTTCAGCCTTAGCTTTCTTCTCTTCGTCGTCTGCCACCTCTGATCGCTGGATCTTCACGACTTCTTTGTTTTGGAGATAGTGCTTGTGGCCGTGAGCGAAGTTCTCATCGGTGAAGCACTGGCCATCCGATGTTTGATAGAGCTCTTCAATGTTCTTGTGCGCTTTGAAGGCCTCGGCAGCGGCCTCTTTGTTGAATGCTTTGCCCATGTCGTTTCGTTTTTTTGTTAACGTCTTGCACCCCCAAAGCCCCTGTCGTTTCTGACAGGGGCTGAGGTCGATTGACCAAAATCGAATTGAACGGTCTTTAGCGCGCTTAGCTCGCAGCCTGAACGATGCTGATCACACCTTTGTCGTCACCACGACGTCGACGTCCTCCTGCGCGAACTTCGCCTGAGTAGACGTCTCCATAGTGAAGGGCGTCACCTTCATTTTCGAAGTACGTGACGTCTCCAACGGCGCGCTCAACTGTGTCTTCTTGCCATGCCAGGGCTGTCATGTTATCGGTAGCCGCTTCAGCCGCTCCAACAGCCTGGATAACCGGAGTTCCAGCGTTCGTTGCAAGCAACACATCCGAGCGCTCCATTACATCGAAGCCATACAATCTCGTAACGACACCATTTTTAAGGTCTACCTCACGGGCAGTATCTCTTGTCAAGAGTGTTGAGTCATCCATGAGCTGATCATAGAATTCTGATGGAAGGAGTAAGACTCGACCGTCTTTCGGAATGTCTTGTTTATTCATCAGATAACGAGCCTTACGGATGTCATCCTTAGTGAATTTGCGACGAGTTCCGGTTGCTGTAGCATGTGGCAGGAACGCTGCATCTAAAGCTCCAGTTGTGCGCACCATACTCGTGAGTCCAAGTGAGACCGCCCACTTGTATAGGAACTCATTTGAAAGTCTTTCCAGCAGCGTAGGCATGAACTCCTTCAACACACTCATCGCCTTGTCATAACTAACCTCTTTCTTCTCTAGATCACGAACTCTGTGTGGAGTGATCGAGTAGCTGTCGAGAGGGTAGTTGGCGTCTGTGTCCGTACGCTCAACAGCTGTTGCGGGGAACACTCCGCGATTTTTAATCACTTCTGGTTTTGCGCCGGCTTGAGGAATATGCACCGCAACACCTCCTATAATGAACTCGTTTCCTACTTTATGGCTCCTGGAGAGAAATGAATTATCAGGGAAAAGATTTTCCATGATGAGGTTTTGCCAGAACTCAGGATTGATCCCTGCCATTGCCATTCCAGACATAGATGGCTTCTTACCAGTGATCCGGGTTCCAATGCTGTAAACAGCACCGGCACCCACGTGGATGGCCAGCGACCCCAGGAATGCCTGTTCAACACTCACCGACAAAGCTTCGGCCACCACTGGTGCCACCATCGCCATTGTCAGCACACTTATGATCAGCCCGATGATCAGTGAACTTCTACTTCGATTTTTCATGTTCCTTTTGTTGGTTCTTCTTGAGTTTGTTGCTGATGTACTTATCGGTTCGCTTTACGATCACACCGATGATTGCCCATACGAATGCGACCTGTATTGCTTCGATGATTGAGTCCAGTTGTAGCCAGCCGACTAACCAACTGATCAGTGCCCCGATAACGGACACCAGCCAGTATTCGCCGTCTTGCTGCACTATTCAAGCTCTGCTTTGATCTTGTTCGGGTTTGACTTCATCTTCGCCACCAATTCAGGGTTTGATTCCATGAGAGCGGCTACATACTTCTCACCGGTTGGAGTCTTGATGAGATCCATGTAGGTGAGTTCTTCCACTGTCTTGTCACCAATCTTGGTGATAGCGGAAACTTTACCGTTCAAGCTCATGCTGATCGGTTGGTGTGGCTTCGCGTTGTCGGCGAGCTTGTTGAAGGCGTCCGGACTCTTCGTGGCCATCTCGATCAATGACTCACGCATGTCCTCTGCGAAGGCGCCGTCCTTGATAAGCTTCTCAACGCGCGCTTCCATCACGGTCTTCTGCTTTTTCTCGGCTTCCTCTTTGGCCGTTTTGGCCTCGTCCTTCAGCTTCTGATTCTCCGTGCGCAGCATCAGAATTTCCTGCCCTTGCACTTGCATCTCTGCAATGACGGCAGCTTCGTCCTCCGAGTTCTTATCGAACTTCGGGTTGGCAATGGCCAACATGGCGGCCATCATTTTGATTTGCTTCATATCTAAATCGGGATTGTTTGCTTCTTCCTTGAGGCGCTTCTGTGCGCTCATTACAACCTCAGCCTTGATGCTGTATTCCTCGCCGAGATCCTCGATGTCCTCCTTGGTGATCATCTCCATACGCGTGTCCGGAGAGACGACCTTCTTCACCAAGCCCATTGCCTTGGCTTCATCCGCAGTCATCCAGCAATCACCATCGGCCCAGATCTTCTGAACCTCGTCTTCTGACTTGCCCATGTGCTTGGCATAGGCCTTCAGGATGTTGGGTTTGATCTTGGCCAGCTGGTCGGCTTGGGCGCGGAGCTCGTCTTCGGTGCCGCCACCATACGCACTTGGTTGGTGGATCATAAACATGCAATTGTCTACGGCCTCACAATCATCGAAGGCGCTCAAAAACAGCGTTCCTGCACTTGCACAAATTGCCCCGGTTCTGCACCGGAGCTTGAGGCTGCTCTCCCGCACAGCATTATACATGTCCCAGGCGGCGAGCAGGTCTCCACCAGGAGTGCTCAAATAAACGACAGCATCCTTGGCTCCGCTCTCGATCAATGCATCGAGCGAAGCCCTGAACCACTCAGCCATCCACGACTCAATGCCACCAATCACCTTGATGACGGGCTTTTCCGTTGAGTGCATGTCTATATAGAACTGTCGTTTCTTCAAGGCGATTTCTGCGCTTTGTGAGACCAAAATTCACGGCAATTCACCGCCTAAAAAAATCTGAGTTTGAAGTTCTAACCGTTTGATTAGATGTTCTGTATGTTTTACTCAGGTCTTCAAAAAATGATTTTCCGAGGCCTTTAACATGGTGGAATTTTGACCCTATGGGAAGGATGAAACCAGCCAAGAAAAAGCTGAAGGAAGAGCTCGCCTTCAAGCTCTACTGCTCGTGTGAGTACACCCGTAAGGAGATTGCAGAGAAGGTAGATATCACTGAAGCTACACTGCGCCGGTGGATCGATGCTGGCAGTTGGGATGACTACGCGGTCTCTCTAAGCATGAGCAAAGACGGCCAGATCAAGATGATGATGGCTCAGCTCAAGGAACTCAACGAGCACATCGCCCAAAAGGAAGAAGGTAAGCGCTACGCTGATACGAAGGAGGCAGACGCCATGATGAAGATCACCAAGGCGATCAAGGATCTGGAGAGCGAGCTTGGAATCAGCGAGACAGTCAACGTTATGCGTAAGTTCCTGGTCTTCGCTCGCGTCCAGGACAAGGACTTGGCTTCGCAGATCAAAGACATTGGTGATCAATTCATTCATTCCCTGATCAAAGACTGATGGCAGGTATCCGAAAGCATAAGGACAGGGAGGCGCTCAGGAATTGGGAGCAATTCAAGAAGGACTTTGAGTCGAGTGGTGAGATTGATCTGCTCGAATCCCCGGAAGATCAGCGCGCACGGATCCGTCGCCTCGAGGCCGATCCCTACGAGTGGATGAAGTTCTATTTCCCAAAAGTGTGCAAGAGCGAATTCGCGCCCTGGCATCGGAGAGCTGTACCGTACTTCATCAACAATCCGGATGCGTACTTCACGGGCAAGGTTTGCCGTGACCAGGCAAAGTCTTCTGTGTTTGCCATGGTGCTCTTGTACCTGTACTTCAAGAAGGAGTTCAGGATGCTCGGCTACGTAAGCTACACCGAAAGTCAAGCCGTTCGATTACTCTCTCCGGTAAAGGCAGCGCTCGACATGAACGAGAAGCTCAGGCACGACTATGGCAGCCGTGTCGGACTCAATGATTGGACACAGGACTATTTCAAAACGAACGACGGGGTTGTCTTCAGAGCGCTCGGCGCAGGCCAATCCCCTCGAGGCGGTAAAACCGACGACGCTGACCGATACGACATCTTCATCTTCGACGACATCGATGACGAGGAAACCTGCCGCAACCCCGATCGGTTGGATGCGCGGTGGCAATGGATCCTAGGTGCCTGCTTTGGTGCCTTCCACGTTTCCGGACGCAGGCGCGTAGCCTTCCTCAACAACAAGATCGACGAGGACTGCATCATTCAACGCGCAGAGGACCACGCGAAAACCGTTGGACAGGATCTCACCTGCAAGCCGCTGTGTCTCACTGTTAACCTCCTTGATAAGAATGGCCGCCCAAGCTGGCCAGAGGCATACACGCTTGCACAGTGCAAGGCCATGATCGCGCTCCTGGGCGAAGAGGCAGATACTGAATACTTCAACGATCCAAAGTTGCGAGGTAAGGTGTTTCAGAAGGAGTGGTTTGTGTTCAAGCGCCTGCCTAAGCTCAGCACCTACAAGTATCTGGTGAGCTACCACGATGGAGGCTTCAAGAATTCGAAGACATCTGACACCAAGGCGCTGATCCTAATCGGTATGAAAGACCGCGAGTACCACATCCACAAAGTATACTGTGGCCAGGCATCGATGGACGGTGCCGCTGAATGGCATTATGAGCTCTACGCCTTGCTAGAGTCAAAAGGAGCAAAGGCGGCGATGTTCATGGAAGAGGCATTCTTGCTCGACTTGATGTATGACACCTTCGAGCGTAAAGCCAAGGAGAAAGGCAAGTCACTGCCGATCATGGGTGACAAGCGCAAGAAGCCGGATAAGGATCTACGCATCGTTGCATCTGCTGGCCACTTCGAGCGCGGCAACGTGTACTTCGATCAGAGCCTCGAGCACGACCGGCACACCAAGCAGCTGATCGAGCAGTACCTCAAATTCAAGGTTGGTACCAGGAGCAAGAAGGATGGCCCGGATGCGGTTGAAGGGGCAATCAAGATGCTCGACGACATGATCTCCTTCAACCCAGACATGATCGATGCCTTTCCACATCGTGAGAACAAATTCAAAATGACATGAGTGCATTTATTGATAACGACGACTATTTAGAGTACATCGAGGAAGACATCCTTGGTGACATTACCGACTTGGATCCGGCCATCCGTGAACGCGCTGAGGCAACAGCAATCAGTCGGGTGAGCGACTACCTCAATTCGAGGTATGACACGGTGGCCATCTTCGCCGAGACCGGCGCAACGCGTCATGAATCAGTAGTGTGGGCCGTTGTCAACCTTGCGCTCTTCCATATGCACCAACGCCTGCATCCTAACGCAGTGCCTGAGCATCGCATCGATGCCAAGGACGAAGTGATCAGTTGGTGCAAGGAAGTGAGCTGCGCCAAAATCAACCCGGTCGGGCTTCCCGTTCCGGAGAACAATCAAAAGGACTACATCCTCTACGGATCAGAAACGAAACGAGATAACCGGCTCGATTAAAAGGCCATTTCAAAAGCATTGAAAGACGTATGAAGTCAAGCCCCTTTAAACCCCAATTTGCCAAGGTAGGACGAACCTACGTGGCTGGAATCACTGAAACCCGGATCAACGCCTACAGCCAGCAGCTGCGCAACAAGTCGATGAAGGACTTGCAGCGCGCTATCAATTCTGCGCTGAGTGAAGAGGTGCCCAACAGAAAGCTTTTGCTTGATGTATACCTCACCGTGATGCTTGATGGCCACCTACAGGCAGTGATGGAGAAACGCATCAACGCCATCCTGAACCGGAAAGTGGAGTTCATACCTGAAGGTCAGGATGAAACCCCGGACGACATTCGAGAGTTCATCACCGGCACTCCATGGTTTCGGGATCTGATCAAGAGCATGATGATGTCCATTCCCTACGGTTATTCGCTCACCGAGTTGGTGCCCAAAGGAGGCATGGTTGAGTCTGTGGTCGACATCGATCGGCGCAACGTGATCCCGGAGTGGGATGCCCTGGTGTTTGACATGCACGTCAGAACGGAAGGCATCAACTACCTCGAGGATCCAAAGTACTCGAAGTACCTCATCTTCACTGGTGACAAGAAGTCGTTTGGTAAACTGATGCATGCCGCGCCATATGTGATCTTCAAGCAAGGCGCATTGGCAGACTGGGCACAGTTTATTGAATTATATGGCATGCCAATTAAGGAAGGGCGCTATGATCCGTACGACGATAACATGCGGCGCAAGCTGGATGAGGCTATTAAGAATATGGGCGCTGCGCCTCACATCGTGCTTCCAAAAGGCGCCGAGTTCGACCTTCATGATGTGACAACTTCAGGCACGACTACAATTCAAAAGGATTTAGTAGAGTTGTGCAACGCTGAAATCTCTAAAGTGTTCCTGGGCAACACGCTCACAACTGAGCAGGGCCAAAAGGGCGCGCGCTCACTCGGAGAAGTTCACCAGGACGTGGAAGAGTCCATCAACACCGCCGATGCTGTACTCATCGAGTACAAGCTGAATTGGGAACTCGCTGACAAACTCAGAGAGATCGGATACAAGATTCCTAAGGGTGAATTCAAGCTGCCACAGACGAAGGAGATCCCGCTGGAGAAGCGCATCGAAATCGATAAGGCGATCCACGACATGATGCCATTGCCTAGAGAGTATTGGATTGAGATGTACGGTGTGCATCCAGAAGAGAACCAAAGCCTGCGTGTTTCGAAGAACACCATTGCCCTGGACAATGAAGGTAAAGTCGAAGACAAAAAAGAAGGCGATGGAGGGGCTCCCGAAAAAAAGCAGAAGAGGGCTGAAATGAAGATAGGCCTGAAACGGCTCTACGCAAACGCGTGTGAAGATTGCGGTGACGGCATACGTATGGAAGTGGATCCAAAAGCATTCGACGCCATTTGGGAACGCCTGGCAAAGCAGATCCATGAAGGCGAAACACCATTCATCGATGACGAGCTCCTGCTCGAGACTTCGCGAAATTTGACCAACGCTATCGTGTCGGGTATCTCGGATGACAAGTTCCTGAATGAATCAAAAATCGCCGATCGATTGCTTAAGAACGTGCAGATCTTCTCCGGGTTCAAAACCTACCAACAGTTGCAGGTGGCCACCGAGTTGCTTGAAGACGAGAAAGGCCTCTTAAAGCCTTTCAGCGCGTTCCTTCAGGACATCAAACTGCTCAACGAAGAGTACAATACCAATTACCTGAAGGCGGAGTACAATCATGCGGTGGCCTCGGCCCAAATGGCTGACAAGTGGAATGGACTGGAGAGCGAAGACATGATCAAGTACGTCACCGCCAAAGATGAGCGTGTACGCGAAACGCACCGGGTGTTGGAGGGTGTGACTAGGAAGAAAAGCGACGACTTCTGGGCAACCTATTATCCACCGAATGGTTGGGGTTGCCGATGCACGGCAATCGTTACCGTTAACGGTACAGAGACTCCAGCTGAGGACATCATCCCTCCAGACGACATGCCGGAGATGTTCAAGCACAATCCTGGCGTCAAAGGAGTGGTGTTTCCGGATACGCATCCTTACTTCAAGGTGCCCGAAAGCGTGGCCAACAACATTCGATCAAAGACCAACGAGATCCTGAATGGCTAGGAACGGACATACACCGTTTCCGGAGTTGGAGCGTCGGGCAAATTCCTTCCTGGTGAACTTGCCCAGGCAGGTGAGCATCATTGCGCACGAGCACTTCATCGAAAACTTCAGCAGGCAAGGCTACATCAACGCTTCGGGTGTTTTAGTGCCGTGGAAGGAGCGCCGAGCTCCAGCGGTCGGTGCCTCAAGAGCCGTCCTGATCCAGAGTGGTCGCCTCTGGAGAGACATTGAGCCTTCACCAGGCAACATGATGGCGCGCGTGGTTGCCAACTCACCTTACGCTAGGTTGCACAACCGAGGTGGACAGGTGCGGATAACGCCAGCCATGCGCAGGTACTTCTGGGCCATGTACTATAAGCACGGTGGAGGTAAAGCAAGCAAGCGCCGCAACCAAATGGCCGAGTACTACAAAGGATTAGCCCTAACCAAGAAGACGAGCTTCACTATACCGGCGCGTCCGTTCTTGGTCACCAACCCGGTGCTGAACAACCAGATCCGGGAGTTCACTTTCAACAAGCTTCGAAACATATTCAGATCAGTACGATGAGCAGCGAAAACATACCTGAACTCGATCTCTACACGGCCATTCTCGAGCGCGTGATGGATCTGGAGGAAATCAAACATTTCGATTACTACGCCGATCAGCTGGAGCGCGAACGCGATGCCCGTGGCGACACCCACGAATGGCCTGCGGTCTTCCTGCGTTGGAAGCCGATTGCCTGGCAACGACTTGGGCAGGGAAGGAAGCATGCAGTGCTCACAGGCTTCCTGGTCATCGCATCGAAGAATGTGATGAAGGCGCAATCTGGAAAGCCTGCCGAGGTGCGAGATAAGGCGCTGGCCAACTTCGGACTTGCTCAAAAGGTTGAAGAGCTCATCGATGGATGGCGGCCACAAGTGACTGGAGCCGGAACCATCACCTACGAGCAGACCGACCCCGTTGAATCCCTCCAAGGGATCGCCAGTCATATCGTTACATTCAAGCTGAGAATCACCAACGACACAGTGATTGAGAAGTACACGCTTGCGGATCCTAAGCCTCAGCTAGTGGTGCATGAGCCGGAAGAGGAAGAGTAGTAATCACCGTTGCGAATACGTGTTGACCCCGGCAGCTCTACCTGTCGGGGTTTTATACTTTTATACAAATCAAGATCGTGTCCTCAGGGCGAGTAGCATATCGAAACCCGAATTGGTTCCAATTCGCTGAGCTTGTCAAAAGAAGGGATGGTTATTGTTGTTGCCATTGTGGTAGAACCAGAGATGAAGCGGTGCTTCAAGTTCATCATAAAGCCTACGTGCAAGGCAGGGAATCTTACAACTATCCTTTAAGCGACTGTGTCACCCTTTGTAAAGGTTGTCACGCACAACAGCACGGTCTTATTCAGCCGAGGACAGGTTGGACTTTGGTTTGTATTAATGATCTAGGCGGTTCATATGGAACGTGCGAAAGAGAACATTGTGGAAAGGATATCCGATATGAGCACGTGACCTATCATCCAAAGTTTGGGTATCTGAGCGTTGGAAGCAAGTGTATCGAACATCTCACGGAAGATGATCAATACACCAGCTCAAAGGCGCTGAGTATCCTCGAGGCTGTCAGCGAGATGATTTTGCCTCACAAAATTGCTCAAGGCAAAACGAAGAATGGACACTCTTTCGTCTTCTTCAAGTATAATCATCATGTGGTACGTGTTTACGGAACAGAGCCAAAGCTGGGGGTGCAGGTTGCGCTAAAAATTCAAGGAATGCGGCGATTCGATTTCAAAAAAACCAGAACTTATTCAGGAATAACAATCGAACGAGCTCTTGAATTGGGCGCCCTACTTTTACGAGGATACCTGAATGATGATGAAGAAATCAGAGAACTGCTTGGCGATATCTATCGCGCGACGCGCCCATATTGATTTATACGAAATCTTCCACTCGACCTCGAGAAGTCCCGAATTGATAGATATAATCCACTTCGTAGATATGCACCTCAGTCTGAAACGCAAGAGAACCTTTCACGCTTGATAGTGCACGAGCGATCCAAGAGAACCAACCACGGACAGCTTTCGCGCATTTGTCAACGACCAGAATTGAAAGGGATACGGGCATTAAGTAGATCACCAAAAGTGTTGAGTTCAATATTGAAACCTTAAGCATCTCCAATCCCACTTGGTAGTAGATCTCCTTTACTCTCGGAAGAGTGTCCTCAAGTATGGCAAGGCGTTTCTTGTGCTGAGCGCGACTAGCCTCGTCAGCTGTAGAAATCTGATACCACAAGACTTCCGTTAATGTGATAAAAGACAATGCTGCAATGGACTTGTTTACGCTGTCTTCAACGAGAGAAAATGCGGCGTTATTGACTTCCTCTTGATGGTCAATTGTGAGTTCACGCAATTCATCTCGTAGCGCAAAGAGGCGCAGTCTGGACTGGAGCCTAATAGATGGCAGCATGATAGATTCATACACAAAGTGTACAAATGCCAAGACGATAGAAGCGATTATGATGGATTCAAGCATTGTCACTTGATTTTAGGTTTCTCTTTAACAGTTTCGCTTGTAATTTGTTCCGCTCCTCTGTCACCCTTCTCAGTTCATGTGCAAATTTTCGCCTTTGAAATTGAGAATGCCATAGCCAGCCTAGGCTCAATATTATGGTTAATCCGAAAAACACTGGTCTGCCGAAGACGCCAGCATTCATAATTTTTGTTGCGAAGGCCGAGACATCTTCGCTGGGCATTTTCAGAATCGCTACGATTGCAACGAGATTTACCATGAATACGGGAAACTGGCCTTTGTGAATGCTATGGATTCCAACATCACGCAATGCCTCCCACATCCCGACCTGAGTGTTCCTCTTTTGACCAGCTGGCTTCTGTCTGTTTCTTGGTTTACTCAAAGAACTGATGGGTTAACGTTTACGAATTTAGAATATTTCACCGGTCTCAAAAACAACTGGTTGTAAAAGTAAATATTACCGATTCTTGACCTCAACTCAGCACCTTAAGCTTGGCCTGCTCGTACTCATCATCCGTCAGTATCCCGTTATGATGAAGTGATTTCAATTTTCCAAGTTCGTCTGCTATACTCTCAGATTGAATCTTCCTGCCCTGGTAATCCATTTCCATTGCAGTCTCCTTTCGAGTGGGTTTCTGAACCGGCTTTAGCGCCCAAACGAGTGCCACAATCCAACCAATGATTGACCAACCTAGCAACAGGTTTACGGCAATCACTTGATCTGCGAATGGTTTATTCCATGCAATCATGGAAGGGATGAAGTAGAATCCTCCTAACAAAAGAAGAATCGCTGCCGTCTCATTTACACCAGTGAACGCGAGGATTAGTAGGACGAGGATAAACAGTGCAGTACCGATCGTCCAATAGGCTTCTTTTTTGGTCATCGTTCAATTCAATTTACGAGCACAGGATCTGCTCGATGTAGCCCTCAGAATAAGGATAGACCTTTCTAACTTCTTCAATCACGGCGCTTCGCTTCCATTTGGGGTGCTTGCGCTGCACGTCGTTAAACAAGTCCTTGACAACCTTATGGCGGGCTATCGTCGATTCTCTCATCCTGTACTCAAATTTAAGTTATTGTGTTGATTTTGGTCGTGTTAATCATTCCAGGGCTTGTCGTTCAAATAGGTGCTCGGATACATCTTCGCGGTGCGCTTGATGATCAAGAAAGCCTCGTATGCTGGTATGTGCCGATAGGCTCTCCAGCGTTCGGCCTTGTTCATACGATTCCAGATGTTCTTTGCGCGTTCCTTTTTGACTTTGTATCCGTAGCGTTCATAAAATGCTTCGAAGGTGACCTCTTGCTTCAGCTCTTCAACCTTGATGTGCTTGGCCACCTTTCCTGATTGTAACGCGCGCAGATCCTCTTCCGTTGTGGTGTGCTTGATCAGGTAGCTGACCTTGTCCTGTTCAATTCCTTCCCAATCGTTCTTAAATAGGTATAAAACGCCGTTTACATCATATCTCAATAGGGCTTGTCCTGGATAGTCCTTTACGATGAGCAGGTAGTCTGATGTGATCTTGCTGTCAGTCTCCGTCTGTGCCATGCTTCAGATCAACTTGGTCATTGGTGAATTCAAGCTCCTGGAGCATGGTTGTGAGCCGATCATACTCTTCAGCGGTAAAGAGATCCCGATCAACGAATTTGATGGCCGTAAGAAGCGCTTTTCGGCGAATGAGGACATCCTCAGCTGCAAGCTTGGCGGTACCAAACTTGAGCAGGCTCGTAACGACGAGACGGTTGTCCTTGAACTTAACCATAGCGCTAAGGTTCTGAGAAACTCCCTATCAGTCAAGCGAAACTTTTCCATTTGCGTTTTTTACAAATACTGGATTCAATCCAGTCTTTCCAGCCTCGCCGGACTCAGTCCATTTCTTTACCAATCAGCGACTTAAACTCCTGCCAGTCCATTTCAGACACTCCTGAACGAATGGCGTGTGCTTGAATGTTCTCTACGGCAAGCATCTCCTTGATGCGCTTTACATCATCGCTGATGGTGCTCGAGCTCCACTTAGTGCTGAGGCAAATCTCCTTCTGACTCTCACCTTTACCAAGACGGTAATACACCTCCAGCAGCCGGCCATTGTAGTGTCCTGCAAGCGGAGCTACGCTTTGGAGCGAATAGTTGCTGATCACCAGATTGTTCTGTTGAAAGACCCTCACCCTCGCTCCAGCTAAGATCACCACTGCGAGCAGCGATAGTGCAAAGGCTATCAGAAACGTCATTTGCCATGGCCCAATCCCTCCAGTCTCTGCCGAGGCGATCAACTGCTCGATGCCAGCGGCATGTGATTCGGGCACATCCTTGAGAGACGTGAGGTAATTCTTCATGAGTTGAACGGCCTCATCCTTCTTACCGTTGGCCTTGTAGATCTCGAACAGGCTCAGGTAGATCGACTCAATGTTGCTCAACCTGCCCAGAGCTATGTATTTATCCAGGGCTCGATGGTAATGATGGGCCGCTTCATCAAGGTCGCCCTCGTTGTACCAGTTCTGACCAAGGTTGGTGTAGATCTCAGCCAGACGTGCGGTATCCTGAAGCTTCTCAGCAAGGTAGGCCGCCTTTAACAGGTGAACCCTGCCTTCGTGGAAGCCACCGGTGCGCAGATAGCAATACCCCAGGTTGTTGTGGACTGCAATGAGGATCTCGTCGTCATGCGCGAAGTACAATTCCGCTCGCTGGAGCAACTCAATCGATTTGTGCACATTCTCACTATCGGCCATAGACATGGCGTGGTTGATGCGCAGGCGATTGATCAGCCGATGATCATCAAACAGCTCAGCGATGCGCAAACCCTCCTTGTAGTACTCAGCTGACTTATGAAGATTGCCGGTCTCCTGATGAACGTTCCCAAGCCAATTGTAAACCTCTGCCAGATCGTAGAGATTGTTGCTGCGCATCGATCTATCCTTAGCCCATTCCAGAGCCTGTTGAGATTGATCAAACTTGCTTTGCTCAAACCGTTCAATCGCGACCGACAGTGCGCTATCAATGTCATGAGAAAGGCTATCCGGGGCCTTTAAAAGCCCCGAATAAGCCTGCTGTACCATAAGGACCAGTAGTATGCTGATCATCCTAGACATAGCTCTTTCTTCCTGTACCCTTCTTAGTAGGGCCGTGATACACGTTCACTTCTACTTCGTCCTCTCCCGATTGACGAGCGTAGGATCCGGTTGAAAGATTGACCGTCTTCGGCGTTCCCGTTTCCGGGCCTTCAACGGTTGCAGAAACAACGCGGGTTGGAATTCCCGAGTCGTTACCGGTTACGTTTGCGGTTTGTTCGCCGTAGATCTCGACGCGAAAGTGACAGTCATAACTGCCTCCGCCGAGATCTTGTAAGTCGATGTCGAATGGTTCATAAATTGCCGACATAGTTCAGAATTTAGGAGTTAATAAAGGTCGTGCTGTTGACTCTGTCGGGCAATAGTCAAAAATGGCTATTGTTTTAACAGTTCCAACATCCGATATGAGGTATTTGATAGTCATTTGTAGCTATTCCTTAACAGATTTTCGGGTGGATTTGTCTCACAAAAGGTTCGAGCCCGTACTGCGCTGCTGCACTCATAATCTCTCGGTTCATGGCGAGGATCAGCCAGTACTCTGTTGGGTTCAGCTTGAGTGAATTCACCTTAGACTCTAGCATTTTCTTGATTACACGCTTCAGCATGGCCTGCGCTGCGCAACGAGCTAGGTTGTTTAATTCATCGCCCGGCACACGATGAATCTGGATGTACTCTCGAAGTGCTCTCGAGAGGAGGCCAAGATCTGAGTGCCCACATTCCACTTTGATGCTTTCTGGTTGATTCATTGCTTGTCTATCGAGTTTCTAAAGTGTCTGGCCACGCCTTCAGCTGCGGTGATCAGTTCTGAGAGTTGTTGATTGTTCAAGGCATTGAATTCCTTCTTGTGCTTTTGCTTGCGCACCCACGCGTAGATGGCCTTCATGTCGGGCTTGCCGTTTTCCAGTATGTACCCGGCGCTGGCCAGCTGTGCGATCACGCGCTTGCGCTTGATATCGAGCACGTCCTTCTTCGGATCCCGCTTCACCTTAATGTTCTCCAGGCCCCGGATCAGGTCGGCCATCTCTTCCACATAGAGATCCCTGGAGCTATTTGTGCGCCCCTTAGAGATGGCGGTGATTAGATCGCGCTTGCGGTGCATCATCTTCCGCTCGCCAAGCATGGCGTGGAATTTTTTGAGTTGGTCTTTGGTTGCGGTTGTGTTCATGGCATCAATAGCTGAATTCTCGATTGAATGATCGGATCCGAATCAGGCCTTTTTTATACCACCATCCAAGGCGGCCTTCAACGGCGATTTGAAGAATTAATGCAGGCGGAAGCATGATGTTGATTCCCGCGCCGTTGTGAAAAATCGTGTAGCCCACGAAACGCACCTTACCTCCCAACTTCCCGAGGAATAAGTAGGTGATAGGGATAAGCTGGTAAGCCTCCTTGCGCATATATAAACCCCTTCCCTTATACATAATCGTGATTGGTTTTTGCCAATGACAGAGTTTCCAGTCTCGGAATCTCAAATGGAACTTTCGTTTCTTATTCTTTTCAAGCAGTATTTTCCTCGCCCACTTCGCACCTTCTTCTCGTCCGATGGCCAACTCTAGGTGTGGTGTATCATATGCCCACCGCTGTATCATGTCATCTGTTAATGCCCGCTGATGTTTGTTCGGTTTCATGATTTCAGGTTAGGTCTATTTGAGTTTGCTCCCCATCTCGCTTTTGCAATGCACTTTCAAGGGTCTTTAAAGCCGCTTCCAAGGCTTGGTATTGGCGGTTAGCGTCAAGCCGTCTCAGCGTACCTCTCCGGATCCAGTCCGGGTAGCACTTCTTGCGTACGGCCAGCTCGCGCTTCACCTCCAGTATTTGGTCTTCAAGCGTAAACTTCATGTTGTTCTAGTTTCCAGTAGCTCTTTATCCAGGTCACAGGCACATGCACTTCTTGTCTAGGTTCTCTGATGATCATCATGTCAGGACCGTACACAGGTTCATACTGGAGCACGCACTCACCACCGCCACCTTCGCTGAGGTTGTTGCGGTTCTCGTACTCGATATGAAAGCCCTCGAAATTCATCCGTTCCAGACTTCAGAGGCATGTTTAATGGCTTGCGAGATTCGCGCAGACTTTGGTAGGCGGTCTTGCTTGCATGAAGGCAGCACCGTGATCACGGTCTTGTGCTCGCTTGGGATGATCTGGCGACGCTGGCTTTTCGTTTCACCGGCCACCTCGAATAGCTCCACGGTCAACTTGCGACTGAGTTCTTCACCCAGGTGCTCCAGAGCAAGAGAGTAGCTCGGTGCGTGAACCACTACTTCATCCAACACACCCCATATCGTTATTCCAAACACCCACCTCATGCTGCGCAGTATTGAAGCGCCCAAGCGCATGCCAGGCAAACACCCACCAGCACTACCAGTGCAATTCCAAGCGCGAGCCGCGCCAATTCATCTTCTTCAAATGGATTCATCGTCTTCCTTTCGGTGTTTACTGATTGGTAGTGATTGTGATTTCTTCAGGGTTTCAGCTGTGCGCTGCACAAACTCCGTTGCTGCTGATTTGCCCAGGCGCTTTGAGCGCATGTGGTAGTCGTCGAAGATGAGCTTCACCCCGTCAGAGGTATTGCTCTTCCTGGCGTCTTTTTCGAAGCGATTGATCAGGCTGTCGAGTTCGAGTTCTTTTGTTGATTGGTTCATGTCCATCCACCTTCAACAGTTTCAACTTCACCGGATAGCCGGCTATCGTTTCCATCGGGCCACACGATGTCTACATAGTCGCCTTTCTTCAGGCTGAGCGCCTTGCGAAGAAGGCTGCACTTCTTCCACATCTTGTTACCGTCGTTGGTTGAGAGGATCTTGTCGGTGATCATATCAACCACAAGCACGGTGAGTGGCTGACCCTCATCCTTGAGCGTTACTGTCACTCGGCGGTCTTTAGGCTTTCGGTTGCCCAAACTTCTTCTATCAAACTTCTTTACCATGTTCATTCTGAGTTTTGAGGATGTTGTTTTGCGATTTCTCCAGGGCTTCGTTGATCAGAGTGCTAGACTCCGCGCCATTTTCAATGCGCTCGATCTTGGTGATCGGGTAGTTGATCTGTCGTGAGCAGCCAACTACCCGGCGCAAGTACACCACGTAATCACCGACTTTAAGCTTTTCGGGTTCGTACACCAGGACACCGATCCATACCCACCCTTGAAATGGGCCACAACCGATTACTTCTCGTGTCGCAAGGTCAATGGTCCAGTACAGGAAGTCCTGTCCGTGGTCTTCAAAGTGGATGATGAGCTTATTCATGGCCTTCGGAGTAGAAGTTGAGTGAGGTTAACCCAGACACACTGAGGTATAGGTCTGAAGTCCTCTCTATGATTCCGTAACCATGATAAAGGGAAGGCTCCTTGCATTTTGGATGCCTCGTGTGGAGCTTTTTAATCTCTTCCTCGATCTTTTTTTTCAACTTGACCGCCTGATCTCTGGAATCGAGAACCCTTCGGTCATTTGCACGGAACAGTACTTGTATCTCCTTGTGAAGCTTATTCTTGGGAACGTATTCAGTGCCCAACTTGGTGAAGTATTTCATCGTTCGTTCAATTTTGGTTTAACAAGAACCCTCCGGGGACTCGAACCCCGGTGTCTGCCGGCAGGGTTGCAGCCGCTCCTCTTTGCCCATTTTCCAGCGGCTTGGGCCATGGTTTACTATTCAGGCGGCAACTCCAGAGGATCCGTCTGCATCCCGTTGGAGTGACACCAATTTTGATCGTGCATTTCGGCTTCGCCGTACTCCTTGCAAGGAGGTGCGGGGACGGCCTTACCTTTACTGATAGACACCACCCGCCCTTTGAAGTCGTGGTTACCGCGCTCACCGCCTAAACCTTCCCTAATCTTGGCTCGGTGCTCTTCCCTGCTCAGCTCCAGCTCCAGTTCAATCAGCTCCTCCGGTGAGCAGGCCTCAACAAACCGCTGAGGGGTGACGTCGATCGTTAGTGCTTTCAGAATTCGTGGCATCTTACTCGTATTTCAGTTCATACCAGAAGTGTCCCCCACTTGGAAGTCTGTCTTGGCTCAAGGAGATGATCCCTTTTGGCTTGACTCTCAAGTCTGAGACTATCTGAGAGGCAAGAGCTTTGCCTATCGGCGCATTCAATGAGCCTTTGTTGCTGCTCTTTATCACGAATCCACCTTCGTCAGCGAACGTCACGAACCATCTCTTGCCATGATTCGAGAGGAGTATATGGCTGCCTTCTTCCAGGGATTCTTTGTCGCGTGTTTTTCTGCCTATCGAGAAGTAGCCAGAATTAACGTTCGGTCTAAGTCCTTCATAGCTGCCAGCACCTCTTGATTTCCATTCGGATGGGTTAACCGGTTTCAATTCGAATTCATTCATGGTTAAAGGCTTGAAAAGTTGAGGTTGACGGTTTCCCAGGCATCGTCTTCACCACGCACCTGGAAGTAGATATCATACTTACTGGAGGTCACATTGTAACTCTCCTTCAGGAGGCGAATTGCTTCCTTCCAGCGTTCGTCCTTGAAGCGATCTTCGTGCTTGTAGAGGGTTTGGATCCGCGAGTATTCAAAGTGACCATCGCGGTTCTTCTCAAGAAGGCTCAGAATAAGCTCGTAGGAGTCCTTGTCTTTCTTCTTGACGGTATCGGCGAGGAAGGCCTTAAGAAGCTCCTCTGCTTTACCAGCGCGTTCATCCCACATCCCGAGGGCTCGATGCTTATAGCTCACTCGTAGCTTACCGTCGGATGATTCTAACGAGAATCCGCCTTTTGAATTACCTCGGAGTTTGCCGTAATCATCCAGAAGCTCTCGATGCTCCTGAAGTTCATTTGAACACTCAGTCTTGAACTCTTGGAGCAATTTATGAAGGTGAACTGCGCGCTCGTTTAACTGGAGCACAAGAATGTCTCGCTTTTCGAGGTATTCCTTTTTCTTGCGCTCAAGCTCTTTGCGCTCCTTTTCTTTCTTTTTCCGGAGTACTGTCTCCAGTTCTTCTGAGGTCATATCCTCAGCTGCTTTCGTCTCAGCCATTGTTTATCTAAAGTTTAAGTTGTTGCTAAGTGTTGATGGGAGGTGGAATGTGTCAGCCACGTCCTTATTCAAGCCGCCGTCCATGCGCTTCTTCTGGTCTTCCTTCGCCGCAAGCTTGTGTCGCATGTTTCGGAGATCACGCGTGAGCGTCTCCAGATCGCGCAATCGGTTACTTGCCAACTTTGCGGCACTCATGAGTATTCGCTCCTTCACCTCAATAGCGCTTCTGAGTTCCCGGATCTCTCGCTCCAGGTCAGCCCGACCGGTATAGTATGACAAGTCGTATTCGCTCATGATTTCATTGATTTTGCCTCCATAATGCATTGGGTGAGCAGCATCCGGTGTGTTTGACTGCTCTTGATCCACTTCATGTGCATCAGTTTCCAGCGGTGAATGAATTTCACCTTTGCCAGACTCGTCCCAAAGTGCTTGTTCTCCAGCTCCAGTATGTGTGCGCCCTTCTTCAGATAGATGAATTCATGCTGGCGCCGTGCGGCCTTAAACCACTTCCAGAATCCGTTGGCCTCATCTGTGAGTAGTTGGCGGCTGTAGTGCTTAACCTTCGTCGGATCCTTGCCTTCGTAGAAGTTCTCGGCCAGAAGGCATCCGAACGCGAACTCCCATTCGATGTACTGATCCTCCGTCATGCCGGACTCCAACAGAAACTGCTGGCGCGTCTGCTCATACTGCTCGAGCACCGCCTCGTAGCGCTTTGGTTGGTCTCTGTTTTTCTTTATAGCTGGCATCTCAGTCCCTTTGTTAAGAATCGTGGTGTTCGGCGGCGCGTTCTGGCCAGATCACGTATGGCTCGCCGCCGCCATACCTGCTGTTTGGAAATGCTTTGTATCCTTCAACCATGATCTTCACGTCGGCGTCATAACGCACCGTTTTGGCCGTTCTACCCGATGGGTGCCGACCATCAGCATGACTCACGAACACGAATAGCTTGTTTGGGAATTCTGTTTTGAGTGTCAAGTACTCAGGATAGCTCAATTGAGCATATTGAAAGCTGTCGATGAAGATGATGCTTGGGCTCTTGTGCCTTCTGAGTCGAACCCTCAGATCCTCAATCGACTCACGGTCGAGGATCTGGAACTTCCTACTCACTTGCTTCATACCCGTCTCTTCAACAGCCAGCTTGAAACTCTGGCGAGCACCTTCTTCCAGCGTGTTGTAGAGTACTCGTCCAAACCTGCACATGTATTTGGCCAGCTGAAGGCTAAAGCGTGTCTTGCCATTCGCAGAGTGTCCCCAGATAATCCAGACACCACTCTTCTCAGGCTTGCCAATGCAGGCCTCGAATTGACCATCAAACTCCAGTATGTTAAACTTCATTCGGCTCATTTGATCCACGCTTATAGCTCGCCTCATTTAATCCGCCATTACGGTTGACTCAGTTTTGTATTTTGACTTCTGGCTCTCCTTGTAAACCCTTCGAAGTGATCCTTCGAGTCTTGAGTAGAGCTGAGGAATGCTGCCATCAACAGCGTTCTTCTCGGCCACCATCTTGAATTGATGTTGCTTGAATCGTTTCTGGTCGACACCTGCCTCGGGAGATACGCGCTGGAACCGGTTACCAAACCTTGAGAGGATCTCTTGGTAGCCGACACGCTCAGCCTCGAGGCCGCGTTCAATCTTGCGCTTCAGGGCATCCGCGCCCATCATGTACCAACCACACCGCTGCTCGGTTGCGTTCCATAGCGCCTTGATCTCGAGGAAAGCTTTCGTGTCCAGATCCCCAACTTCGTCCAGGATAATAAGTGGCTTTGAAATCGAGTTTAAACAGGTCACCACATTCTCATACATCACGTTGTAGGTGCCCTTGGCCCCAATTCCGATCTCCTGAGCAATCTTGCCGACAAAGGCACGCTTACTCTTCACCTGGCTGCAATCAATGAGGTAGCAATTCGAGTGTCGTTCGCTGTAGACTTTAGCTGTGAAGGTTTTACCTATGTCAGCCGAATCGCATAGAATCGCGCTGATGCTTTGGTTTTGACATATCTCCAGCTGGCCATATACATACTTGAAGGTTGGTGTGTAGGCAATCTCCCAGATGCGATCCGGTTCCTTCTCCGGCACGTTCAATTTAGAGGCAATCAGTCGCCAGTTCTTGTCGCTGATGACACTCTCCAAGTCTCCATTGTATATCCGGGAAAGTTGAGCCGGATTGATGTTGAGTACACGAGCTTGCTGTGATGCGCTATCGTACTTCTCCCGATGGAATTCCATCGCTGTTACAATGCGCTTCTTAAATTCAATGGGTAGTGATTCCATAGTTCAATTCGAGTTTATAGGCTGTCAATTGGGTCTCCTGGGTCATATTCATGGTCAAAGTCGTCCTCGTCAAAGTCGTCTTGTCGCTTGGGCAGATCGGGCAGTTGGATGGTCTGCACATCATCCTCGTAGCTATCATCCATCACCGGCTCAATCTCGATGCGCCCGATGTGATTCTTACCGTCCTTCATCATCTTGTCAAAGTCCTTCACATACTTCGCTTGATTACCAAAGGCTCTGCGGTCGTCTTCCGTTTGCTCTGCGCTGGCTTCGTTGTACGCTTGTACCGGCAGCGCTTCGCAGATGAATTGCTCGTTTTGGTAGAGGTAGACTTTATCGATGTTGCCCTCCTGATCCGGTAGGTAATAGGCATCAACGTTGCGTCTGTTTGGTGCAAGCTTGTCCAAGACTTCAGGTGATGGTATCTGCCATTGCAGATTAGCCACACGGCAGTACATGCTTCGTCGGATGCTGGTCTCGGTCTTCTCGCCAATGTGACGAACGAGCAATACCTCATCGAGCTCGCTAAGATTCGGGTTCAGATTCTCTAGGAAGACTTCCATCCTGGTCTTGCCCTTGTAGCGTTTCTGATCCGAGTGTAAGTCGTTGTTGTACTTGTTGATCACGTACCGATCGTCTGCAACCAACTCCTCGTAGTCGAAGGTTTGCTCCTTGTAGGTGTCGTTGTGCTCATCAAACACCTTCTCATTGGTAGTTCGGTTCGCCTCGAGTTTGGCATAGAATCGACCAATGCCTTGCTGATATTTCTTCTCGTAGCCGTACTTCTTAATACGGTTGAAGTGCTCAGCGCGCTTCTCCTGTGAGTTGCCAGGATTACACCAGCGCACCATAGGGAAGACTACTCCTGCCTTCATCATGTCATCCTTGAACAGGTTGACCAGGTGATGTTCAACCTCAACTTCCATCGGTGTACCAATGCCTCGGTTCTTCAGGTTGCGCAACATGTCACGCATACAGCCGATGAAGAGATCCGTATCCTTCGTCCTGGAGTAGCTGGCGCCGATCACCACACCACTGGCAACGTCGTATGCGTAGTATGCCTTCACGCGCTTGCCGTTATGCATCTTCCGTGGCAAGTCGCGGTCATCCATCGAGATCTTCGAGAGGGAGTAGGTCGGTGCTTTGCGAATATGGTGAGGCCGGTGAGTAGCATTGTGCTCCATCTTACCCATGCGATACTGATCGATGATCGCGCGGTTCTTTGGATCGTTGATGTAGTTCCAGATAGTAGAGGTGGCGATCACCACGGGTTCCCCTTTCTCGTTGAAGAAGTCTTGCGGATCGAATAGCTCACCGGTGACCTTATCAACCACCTCGATCGCCTTGCCCAGGAACTGGAGGTAGAGGTTGTGTACATCCTCCACATAAGGCTTGTTCTTGAGCGTGTAGAGCGAGAGTATCAGTCGCTCAATCTGCTCGGTCACTTTGCGGCTGTTATCATTCATGTAGCCACGGTGAATGAGCGACTCGAAACCTCCATTCATATACTGCCGGAATCGCTCCTTTAACCTGCGCGCAGTCGTTGGGAGGGAATGAGGATACCTCTCTGTATCCAAACCCGCTACAACCTCAGCCATTGCTTCCCAATTTTGAGAAGCTCGCCCTCCCAACGACTTTCTGCGCGACTTACGGTCACTAACCATCCTATGAATTGCATTCAGGATCTCCGCGTTCGTTGTGTACTCGCGTTGCTTATCAAAAGGAAGGCGGCGGTCATCAGCAAGTTGATATTCGCTGAAGTACTTCGCCGCCTCCGGACTTCTAAGTATGTGTTTTGTGAATGCGTGGCGCTTAGTCACCTCATATGGGTTACCAAGCTTCTCAATGATCTGAGTTTTGAACCGATCAGGCATCGTATCGAACTCAACCAAAGCACTCGTGCCTCGGCACCCTCTTCTGACAACTTCAATGTATCCTCGAGCTACTTGTTGTTTGTAGTTCGACTGACTCATCACTCCTTGTTCAGAGTAGAGCCAAGCAGCCTCAATGGTCAATATGCCATCGTGCTGTCGAATCATAAGTCTTGACTTTTTTCTAGGGCTCCGGCAACTCGCTTGGCGTCATCCATGATGGCTTGTGCTTTGGCGGTGTTGGTGGCTCGCTTTCCTGAGAGAATCATGCGTACATACTGCTCGGACACATTGTGCTTTTGCGCTAGAATGTGTGGTCGAACCACTTTTCCAAGATTCTCGCTCAATTCGTTCATTCGTCTACTTTTGTTTTAAATAGGAAACAAACATAGGTAATTATCTAGCTTAGTCTCGACATATATCGAGAAAAAATTTGGGAGCGAAACAACGAATACTTGAGTACCTAGATTCGAAGGGGGTTTCACGGAATAAATTTTATACCGTGACGGGGCTTTCTAATGGCTATTTAGACTCTGGAGTGGATATTAATACCGCTAAGCTATCGACAATTGTCGAGCACTATCCAGATTTAAACCTAGAGTATGTAATCAGTGGTGAGGGTAGTCCGATTTTACCTGATGGAGGTTCTCATCACAGGCATGACACGACCGCTGAAGATTCGGCTTCCTATTCTCCAAAGCAGCAAAGGGTTCCGTTATATGACGTAGAGGCGACCGCAGGAACTGTGACAGTGTTCGACGACCTCATGAATCAGGGGCCAATTGATCAAATCAGCATTCCCGACCTACCGAAGTGTGATGGTGCTGTGTATATCCGAGGCGATAGCATGTACCCAATCCTGAAGTCTGGAGACATCGTCGTCTACAAAATCATGCACGACAAACTCAACTCCTTTATATGGGGTGAAATGTACCTCCTATCAATCAGCGTTGAGGGCGACACTATGGTCACGGCCAAGTACGTGCAGAAGTCCCAGAAGTCCGATCATATTAAACTCGTTTCGCACAACCCTCACCACCAGGAAGTGGAGATTCACATCGACAACGTCCTCTCCTTCGCGATCATCAAGGTGTCCATCCGTAAGAACACTATCTGATCTATTCACGAACGAATTGTCCATGAATTGACACAAAACATGCGCCCACACGCACACCATTTCAATGCGTTCGGGTGCACTTTCTCAGTTTTTACGGGCTGTAGAAGACTCCAGTTACTGTTTTCAAATGGGAATAAGCCCCCTTCAATCCGCAAATTTCTGGGTGTAATTGGTCAAGATTCGGTAATAAGTGGGCTTTAACTGGTCATTAAAATCACGTTTTTGTAACCCCATTTGTAACCCCATTTGTAACCTAATCGCGCGCAAACCCGCATTCTACCGTTGCGCTCAACGATCAAATCGCCTCACGCTCGATTCTCTAGGAATGATTGAATTGAGGAGTAGTTCTCAGGGCGGAATAGCCGTTTAAATGGCCGTTTCCACGCATTTAAATCATATTTGACCGCTCGATGATCATAGAACTAACCCTCGAGCCTACGACAATGACAATAGGTGACAATTCGTTTTGAAATGGAGTTACAACCGTCTCACAGAGCGTGCAGCGCTACACGCCGCGCCAATGGCCATTTTTCTGCCAATTTTGGGCCTTTTTTTGAGTTACTTCTTTAGGACGGTTCGTTTTGAGGGGGGTACGAATACCTCCAATTAGGTATTGATCGGTGAACTTTGTTGTCGTTTTTTTGTCCCCTATTCAAATCAGGTCTAAATAAGTGGGTGTACGTCATTGCGTGAGGGGATTTTTGTTTGGGATTGTCATGGTCGTAGCGTGCACCACGACGGCTGCACCCCAGCTCACCGAAGGCGAACAAACGCGCGTCCGCACCCTGATCAATTTACTAGACTACGTTGCCAAGGATTATCAACTCGCCGTCGATAACGGAGAAGTTGTCAATGCCTTTGAATACGAAGAGATCGAAGGCTTTGTCCAGAACATCGCTGGGTATGCAGAAGAACTGGGATCGAAAGGCATCTTGGATCAGCAAGAACTTCTCAGCTCCAAATTGGATTCCCTGACCAACGCGGTTCAGTCAAAGTCCTCTCACCGAAAGGTGAAATTATTGAGTCGCGAGATCAAAGAGCTCATCGTTGCTCAAGGATTGATCAGTCTTGCGCCACAGGAATGGCCCAACCAAGAGCGCGGTGCCGCATTGTTTGCAGCGAACTGTGCTTCGTGCCATGGCCCGTCCGGTCATGGCGATGGTCCGGCTTCGCTTGGTCTGCAGCCAGCTCCAACGAATTTTCACGACGCCTCCATCGTCGCTCAGATTTCTCCATCGCAAGCGTTCAATACCATATCTCTAGGAATCGAAGGGACAACGATGCGCTCCTTCAACGAACTTTCAGAGCAACAAGTGTGGGATTTGAGCTTCTATGTTTTGTCGCTCAGACACGGTGAATCTTCGGGTAAACCTGCACGCACTTCCTTAAGACTGGAGGAAGTCGCTACTTCCAGTGATGAAGAACTCGCTCAGCGCTACCCGAACGAAGACATATCTACCATCCGTCGCGCGGTCGGAGCATTCGAGCGCTCATCCCTTCACATCGCTCGCACCTACCTCACAAAGTCGCAGGAAGCTTTGGTCGCAGGTGATCAAGAACTGGCGCTTCAATTTGCCTTGAAAGCATACCTCGAAGGGGTTGAACCTGCGGAACCACGGATCAAGGCCTCGGACAATCAACTCTTTCAGGAATTGGAGTCTTCCATGTTGCACATCCGAACCTTGGCGCAACAGGAGGGCACAACCGATCATGAGCAAGCTTATTCTGAAGCATTTTCAGCGCTCGACCGTGCGGAAGCATTGATCGGCTCGAGTGAACGTTCGTTGTGGATGACCGCGCTCATCACACTGTCAATCTTGGTCCGTGAGGGTCTTGAAGCCTTTTTCGTCATCCTGGCCATCTTGGGAATTCTTCAATCAATGAACGCCCGAAACGCCATTCGATGGGTGCACAGTGGCTGGATCGCAGCGCTGGCCTTCGGTATTGTGGGTTGGTTTTTTGCTGACTATCTCATGTCTTGGGACGCGCAAAGCCGAGAGTTGATGGAAGGCGTCATCGCCTTATTCGCAGTTGGGGTCTTGCTTTATCTTGGATTTTGGATGCATGGTAAAAGCAACGCCGTAAAATGGAAGGCATTCGTAGAGAACCGGGTCAAAGGGTTGCTTTCCCGAAACAATATGATTGGCTTGGCTTCCTTCAGTTTCATGGTCGTCTTTCGCGAAGCGGTTGAATCGGTTCTGTTCCTTTCTTCTCTCACGGTTGATGACCGCGTTGAAAGTCAATTGGGTGTCTTAATCGGCACGCTGGTCTCCGCAATCGTCTTGTTTGCAATCGCCTGGGCAATGCTCCGATGGATGAAGCGCCTACCGATATCCAAGGTTTTCCTCTATTCATCCTTGGTTGTGCTCGCACTCGCCTTCGTTCTCGCCGGAGAAGGGATTCACGCGATCCAAGAAGGGGGTTACCTAAACATTCGATCATTTCCAATCAATATCCGTGTCAGCGTCCTCGGACTGTATCCGACATATGAGTCCATTCTCACACAACTCCTTGTGTTCGGATTGATCGTTTTCTTGTGGAGGTACAGCAACCGACCTTCAAAACCTTCTGCCCAATAAATCATTTACTTTTCAGCCATGTTAGACCCATCACACATTCACCTGCTATTAAATCACATCCCTATTCTGGGCTCGCTCTTTGGCTTGTTACTCCTCTTGATTGGTATGCTGATACGCAATCGTACGGTTGAAGTCACAGCGCTGTTGACCCTTGTGCTCGTTGCCGTAATGACCATTCCCGTTTATCTGTCCGGTGAAGAGTCGGAGCATGAAATTGAGCATCTGGCGTTTGTAGACGATCATGAACTTGAGGAGCATGAAGAGCATGCCGAGCTCACCTTATGGTTGCTGCTCGCCTCCGGAGTAGCTTCACTCCTGACATTGGGGAGTTTCAAGTATTCCCCGAAGCTTGTGACAACGAGTAGAATCCTGGCTTTGGTCATTACGGCTGCCGGATTTCTAAGCATCATTCCGTTGGCTAACCATGGTGGGAAGATTGTTCACGTGGAGCTCCGCGGAGACGATGCAGGTCAAACAGAACACCACGAAGACCACGAATAAAAAAAGAGCGCCGTTCGGCGCTCTTTCTGCTACACATGTTGACCTATACTGACCTATAGGATCTTAAAAGTTCTTGAGAAATTGTTCCTATCCCTTTCTCGTTACACAAGGTTATGGCAAATTGAAATCTGACCGGAGTGGTTCTTTCCATCCGTGTCGTTTGAACTTCCCAACGTGCACGTTTGCTTAAAAGCTAAGCCAGGATGGAATGTAAACTTCCACTTTGGTTCCGGAGGGAGTCCCATCCGCGGCGTATAGATCTGTGATCTCTACTTTGAACTGATCCGTGTCGTGAAGATCATTGAGTAGTTCAAGGCGTTGCTCATTGATTCCCATGGCCCTGGAGATCTGGAGATCTCCCACTCTAAGCGAACGTAGCTTCAGGGCCTTTTGGCGCCCAACCCCATTGTCTTCAATGGATACCCGATAGAGGTCATTGTCGGCACCGAGACGAACGCGTACTATGCCCTGGCGATCGGTGAGGTTTCCTACGCCGTGCACAATGGTATTCTCCAGATACGGCTGGATCAGCATGGGTGGGAAGTAAACGTTGTCCGTATCAAGCTGTTGCTCCAACTCGAAGCTATAATCGAATTTCTTTTCTAAGCGCATCCGCTCAATCTCAAGGTAGTTGCTCAGAAACGACTCCTCGTCTTCCCACGTGATCAGGCTCTTGCGTGAGTTTTCCAGAACACTCCTCATCAACGTCGCGAAGCTGCTGGTGAAGATGATGCTTTCTTCCTCGTCCTTTAAAAGAATCGAATGCTGAATCGAGGACATGGCATTGAAAATGAAGTGCGGATTGAGCTGAGAGCTCAAGCTTTGAAGGTTGAACCGCTTCACCCTTCTTGACTCGCTTTGAAGGGATTCTTGAGTCTTCACCAGGTCGTCAAACAATCGTTTTCGTTCGCTGGATAGGAGGAGTGTTTTTCGCAGGTAGGCCTTACTGAAAGATCCTTTCAAAAGATAATCCTGGGCCCCCAGTTGAATGGCTTCCTGCGCGGTAATCTCGTCGTCGTTTCCCGACAGCACCACCAATGTAGCCTGATCAGCGCCTTCTACTTCAAGCAGGCTCTTCAAGGTCTCAATGCCTTCAGAATCCGGAAGGTTCAGGTCGCAAATGATGTACTCCTCATTGTTGAAGGCAAAATTCGACAGACGGTCTATCCAGCAGAGATTTTCTTTGGTAAAACCGATCTCTACCAACATCTGATGAATGATGAGGAAATCTGTCTCGTTGTCCTCGATGATGCAAACGCGCTCCTCTTTAAACATGCTTATGAAATGCCAAGTGCCGCCATCAACTCATCCTTCTTCCGGGCAGAGACATCGACATGACTTCCATCACTGAGGATGACGTAGCCGCCGCGGCCTTTGATGTACTTAGTCACGTGGTCGAGATTGATCATGTGTGACTTGTGGATCCTAAGAAAGTTGCATTCCAGCAGCATATCTTCAAATTCGCTGAGCGGACGCGAAACCAATGCCTCCTTTCCGTTGGTGGTAAAGAATTTACAGTAGGCGCGATCCGCCTCACAACGCAGAATATCTGTCACGGCATAAAACTCCATTCCATCGGATGAGGGCAATGCAATTTTTCGAAAGTTGAAGTTGTCTTTTCCCCGATTTTCCTTGAGAACGGAAAGCCGCTCTGACATCGCTCCGGTTCCTGTTCCTTCATTCGCTTGAGTGATCGCCCTCTCGACAGCCACCTTAAGCTCGTTGAGGTTGACCGGTTTCAGCAAGTAATCCAGAGCGGCAAACTTGATCGCCTTGATCGCGTAGTCTGCATGCGCGGTTGTGAAAATGACTTGAAATTTGGGTTCGTTAAAGTGCTCGAGCAGCGCAAATCCATTCTTTTCGGGCATTTCGATGTCTAGAAAGACCAAACCTGGGTCCTTCGTTTCAATCATCTCAACCGCCTGATCGACCGAAGAAGCCATGCCAATAACCTCAACGTCTGGACAAAACTGACTGATCATTTTGGCTAGACCTTCCCGGTTTTTGACTTCGTCATCGACTACAATTGCGCGAATCATAAGTTAGTTTCAAGTGTGGAGGTCGAGGAACAAGTACGTAGCACATCAAACTTAAGGGAATTCTCATGAAAAAAAAAGCCCCGCCATTGGCAGGGCCTCTTCAACTTGCAAGAATGCTTCTCAGTCTTCCAACTTCTCCTCTTCCTTGATCGGCTTGCGGAACGCAAACTGACCGTCGAAGATGTCGAGGACGATGTCCTCTCCCCGCTTCACTTTGCCTGAGAGAATTTCCTTGCTAAGTGCGTTGAGCACATTCTTTTGAATGACACGCTTGATGGGACGGGCTCCAAACTGAGGATCAAATCCCGCTTCTCCGATGAAGTCGATGACCTCTTGGGTACAGTTCAAGCGTATGTCTTGTGCTTTCAAATGCGCCTTTAACTGCTTGAGATGCATTTCTACAATGGCTCGAACATCGCCTCTATTGAGCGGCTTGAAAATAATCGTCTCATCGATCCTGTTTAAAAACTCAGGTTTCAACGTGTGACGAAGCATCTCTTTCATCTCCATCTCAGTTTTCGCCATGGTGATGTCCAATTCAGACTCCGTGATACCATCAAAGTTTTTGGTGATGATGTCCGAACCCAGGTTGGACGTCATGATGATGATGGTGTTCTTGAAATTCGCTATTCGGCCTTTATTGTCCGTCAAACGACCGTCGTCCAAGACTTGCAGCAAAATATTGAACACATCTGAATGCGCCTTTTCGATCTCGTCTAAAAGAATCACCGAGTACGGCTTTCTTCGAACGGCCTCTGTGAGCTGACCGCCCTCATCATAGCCGACATAGCCCGGAGGCGCACCAACCAGGCGACTCACCGCGTGGCGTTCCTGGTACTCGCTCATATCGATCCTTGTGATGGCGTTCTCGTTGTCAAACAAATATTCGGCAAGCGCTTTGGCGAGTTCTGTTTTTCCGACCCCGGTTGTACCGAGGAAGATGAACGAACCGATCGGTCGGTTCATGTCTTGCAACCCACTTCTACTGCGGCGCACTGCGTCTGCTACCGCTTCGATGGCTTCGTCTTGACTCACTACGCGTTTGTGGAGTTCATCCTCCAAGTGGAGCAACTTCTCGGCCTCGCTTTGAAGCATCTTGCTCACCGGAATTCCCGTCCACTTTGCTACTACCTCCGCGATGTCCTCGGAATCCACTTCTTCTTTGATCAACCGTGAGCCTGAATCTTGCATTTCGCTCCACATTCCTTCGAGTTCCTTGAGCTTGGCTTCTGATTCGGTCATCTTACCATAGCGTATCTCAGCTACCTTACCAAGGTCTCCCTGACGCTCGGCTTGTTCTGCCTCAAGCTTCAGCTCTTCCATGCGCTTCTTCTGTTGCTGAATGCCTTCAACCACTTCTTTTTCGCTTTCCCACTTGGCCTTAATGCTGTCTCGCTTCTCTTTTAGATCAGCAATTTGGCGCTTCAAGTCGCCTAGCTTCTTCTCGTCTTTCTCGCGCTTGATCGCCTCGCGCTCGATTTCCAATTGACGCAGCTTTCGTTCCACTTCGTCCAGTTCAACCGGCATGCTGTTGATCTGCATGCGCAGTTTTGACGCCGCCTCGTCGATCAAGTCGATCGCCTTATCTGGAAGGAATCGATCGGTGATGTAGCGCTGGCTCAGTTGAACGGCGCCGATGATCGCCTCGTCCTTGATGCGCACCTTATGGTGTGTTTCATAGCGTTCCTTCAAACCGCGGAGAATGCTGATCGCGTCCTCTTCGGCTGGTTCATTTACCATGACCGTCTGAAAGCGCCGTTCAAGCGCCTTGTCTTTCTCAAAATACTTCTGATACTCGTTCAGCGTCGTGGCGCCAATTGCCCTCAGTTCGCCGCGAGCAAGCGCAGGTTTGAGGATGTTTGCTGCATCCATCGCTCCATCGCTTTTGCCCGCACCTACCAACGTGTGGATTTCGTCGATGAAGAGCACGATGTGTCCATCGCTCCCAGTAACTTCCTTCACCACCGACTTCAAACGCTCCTCAAACTCACCTTTGTACTTCGCTCCCGCAACCAGGGCACCCATATCGAGGCTATACAGCTCTTTGTCCTTCAAATTGTCAGGAACATCTCCATTAACAATTCGATGTGCGATGCCTTCAGCAATAGCAGTCTTACCAACCCCAGGTTCCCCGATGAGGATCGGGTTGTTCTTTGTGCGTCGCGACAGAATCTGCAATACTCTACGGATTTCTTCATCGCGGCCAATCACTGGGTCAAGCTTGCCGTTTCGTGCTTGCTCGTTGAGATGGATAGCATACTTACCGAGTGCGTTGTACGTGTCTTCAGCGCTTTGAGAAGTGACCCTGGCGCCTTTTCGGAGCTCTTCAATCGCCTTCTTCAATTCTTTTTCCGTAACACCACTATCCTTAAGCAGCGTGCTTGCTTGATCGCTCACGTCTAGAACACCCAGAAGCATATGTTCGATGGAGACGAATTCATCTCCAAATTCTTTGATCTTTTGTTGCGCTTTGGCCAAAACCTGACTCGTCTTCTGGCTGAGGTAAATGTCCCCTCCATCTTGCTTTGGAAACGATGCAATCATCGCATCGAGGGCTTTCTCCACCGTTGCATCGCTGACCCCGAGCTTTTTAAAGAGGTACGGCGCCACGTTCTCATCGACTTCCAAAACGCCTTTTAGCAAGTGCGCCGGCTCAATCGAAGGATGCCCGTTGCCCATTGCAATCTGTTGGGCGTGTTGAATGGCCTCTTGTGCCTTGATGGTAAACTTGTTCAAATTCATAATTGATCTTTTAATGTTTATCCCCTTCGCCTTCCACTCCAATCCTGAGGAATCGGACTGGAAGATGAACGGTTGCCATCAAGAAATCAAAAGCGATTCCATTGGCTCTAGGCCTTTGATTTCAAGCCATTTTGGCCGACCAAGATGAATTTGAGGGTCACTTTGTCCGAATGCTGCGCATGCTTCTGACGTGTTCGCAGAAGGAGGGTTTATCGGAGGTAGTGGATCTTGAACGAATGCTCTTCGTTCTTCGATAGAAATTGAATGAAGTAATATCCAGGGGGGTTGTTCCCTAAGTTCAATTCGAATCCCGATTGGTGCTCAATCAGATCATGCTCAATGGAGCGTCCGAGCACGTCAATAACACGTACTTGATAGTCGCCTTGATGGCGCTCTCGATCAACCACCAGGGTAATGTGTCCGTCGTTCGTAGGATTTGGAAATGCGATCGGACTGGCGTGGGTTAGGCTTGATTTAAAAACTACCCAATCCACGTGCGACGAATCAACCTCACCATTGAAATCAACTTGGAAGAGACGGTAGTAATTAACCCCCATCAAAGGCTGTTCATCGATGTAGGAGTATGCTCTTGGATGCGTCGAATTGCCTGCACCTGCTACGCTGCCGATGGTCTTATAATCGATCCCGTTCGCAGACCGTTGAACGTCAAATCGCTCGTTGTTGATCTCAGTGAGCGTCGACCACTCGATCAGCGTTTTGTCCTCACCAAGGGCGATGGCCTCGAAGCTGATCAATGAGACTGGAAGAGGATTGATGCTGTTTGTGGAAGCGAGCGTAAATGGACTAAACGACCCAATGGCCGAAGCACTGGTCACCCTTCCTGATACCAGATTCCCGCTCGTTCCACCATTGCCTTCATCTGACCATAGGCCACCTACAAAATGCGCTACCCTCAACGAGTCGAGGTTTCCAACTCCACCGCTGTTCGTATCCCAACTCAGCGTGATTTCTACCGAAGGAGTGCCATTGGTTTGTGAGATAAGCCAGAACTCTTCAGAACTCAGAGTTGTTAAGGAGGCATCCCGCGTAGAACCGTAGATATCCCGTGGATTCTGATCGAAATATTCCACTTGAATGGCGTGACTTGTATTGGAAGGTGCAGAAATGGCCGCAGGACGGTGTTGAATTCCATTGCCGACAGGGAATGAGAAGGTGTCGTCACCGATTTTTTCCACCGCACCGGTGACATGGGAGGCATCGCTCTGACCGGCGCACACGGCGTCATTTACAAACGTCAGGATGCTATCACCGCTTCCACTCTCGATGATGCCTACTTGGAAGGCCATGCTGTCAAGTATCGTTACATCACCGGCCAATACCAATTCAGGAACGCTTCCAGATGTGTTGTTGATGATCACGTTCCTGTAATCGAAATAGTCGGTTCCACCTCCATCGCTTGGTGGAATAATCTGTTGATCAGCCCCTCCGTCAAACTCCAATGTGCTGTTGGCATTCATGTCCAAGGTGGAGAAATGATTGGGTGCAGCATTCAGGACAAAATTGCCCGCCAACTCCAATTCCGAATCGCCATCCATGTTGATTTCCATCAATCCTTCTGAGGCAATACCTGTCAGGTCGATATCGCCCTCGACCTCGACCAAGCTGCTCTGGTTCAAGTCAATCAGAATGAAATCATCGTCTTCGGTATTAGCGATGTCCCAGTTGCCATAAATATGAAGGCGGGCGTTTGTTCCATTGCCATCATTCAATCTAAAATCGACGTTGTCACCCCCTGACTTGATGATGTTGAAATCCCCATACACATTGAGCAAGGCATCTCCATCTATCCGTCCAAAACAATCATCACCGTCAATGAAGTTCCATATCAGTACGTCAGATGTATAAGGTCCTGCCGCCGGCCCAACATCCATGCGCGAGGAGTTATTCAAATCCAAATTGAAGTCGGCTGTTACCCCGACATTGCTGTTCTCATAATTCACGGTCAAACTACCCTCGATGTCCATTATGGCGTCATCATTCAGGCGTAAGACATGGCCATCGTTTACTCCTTGAGGCACTCCGTAGTCGATTTGAACATCGCCGCTGATGAGCGCATCAGAATGCTCGCTCAAGATGATTTGAACGTTGTCTCCATCTTCAAAGTCAATGTAGAGCGTCGAGGCGATGAGTTGGGCGTCATCGGCGCTGCCAGCGTTTGCACTATTCAACTGTAGGATGACGTCATCGTCTCCGTCGTGCGAGAGAATAAGACTGTCTGCAACCGTCAGCACAGCGTCTCGATCCAGTTGAATGTGTGTCTCAGAATTGTCGTCGTCTTCGGTTGCGTTATAGATCGTTAAGTCTTCACCCACGGTTATGGAAGAAGTTTGATCCATATCAATAAGGATTCGACGACAGATGGTGTCTCCGTTGCTGAGCGCCATCTCTCCAGCCACGTCAAGGTCTGCGTCGTTGCTCATTGTTACATCGATGATGTCTGCGACCCCAAGGTTTACCAAAAAATCACCGTCGATCAGCACGTCGCCGTCTCCGGTGAAGTTCGCATCGAAATCATCGCCAACGACCATGTCAGCCGTCAAATCACCTCCCACTGAGAAATCACCTGTAGATGTTAGTGTAAACCGAATGTCCGTGTTCGCTGTGGCTGATCGATCGTAATCAATGTCCAAATTTCCCCCAATGGCAACCTCAGCTTCATCCGATGTGATGAACTCGACGTGATTGCCATCGGTGAATTCTTCCGCGTCGACGATCAAATCACCCGTTACGATCAGGTTGGCGTCATTGCGTGCAATCCAGCGAAGAACTTCCCCTGAATCCTTATTGACAACGAAGGTACTCGCCGAAAGCTGTGCATCGGCGGCATACCCGTCTGCCGAGTTGTTCAAGTAGAAAAGCGTATTCCCCTGACTCGTTTGGCTCCAAACGATTGAATCGTTCACACTGAAGCTCGCGTCGCGGTCCAACAATATACCGTTCGTACCCGTCAGAAGACCTTGGTGGTTCACCAACAGATCTTCACACGAGAAGGAGGCATTGCTATCTAAATCGAACTGGGCAATGCTTCCTGCCTGATCCAAGCTTACGACAACTCGATCCGTCGTCGTAATGCTTGCATTGTCGAGTAAGTCTACATTGAAAGTGGAAGCATTGACGAGGGTCGAAGCCCAATCATCGGCGATGATCCAATCCCCGTCGCTCGAGCCGAGCATGGTGATGCTGTTGCCATTTGTCAACGACATCGTAACGTCATCTCCGACGAGGACGTCACCGGTATTGGTGAAATCGATGTCGATGTTCTGGCTCTCTGACTCCAATTCAAGATCGTTTGCAATGTCAATATCTCCGGTTGAAAAATGGTAAAATCGGAGATCGCTTGTCGTTCCTCCAGTGTTTCGAATGATGAGGCTTCCATTTACATCGACGGCTGCATCATCGGTGACCCTCAGTTCGACATCATCGTCCGCCTCATGGTTGGTCGCGATGATCCGAAGGTCTTGTGCAATCGTTGCATCAGCATCTTCGTAGAGCCGCATGGCCATAAAATCCCCTTCGTCTTTTTCCAGGGTGAAGGAGTTGCACGTAAGCTGCGCATGATCAGCACTACCGGCCGCAGCCTGGTTAAGGTAGATGTATAGGTAGCCTTCGTTGAACTGTTGCCAATATAGGCTGTCGCTTACGGTGATCGACGCGTCTCGATCCATGAAAATCCCGTTGTCGATGATGGTTTCCCCGCTGTTTTGTACAACCATGAAATCCGTACAGGTGATGGAACCATTGTTGTCCATGTCGAATTGCAACAAATCGCTGTTTTGTGACACGGTGGCCGTCAATCGATCCGTGACAATTACCTGAGCGTCATCGTACACATCGATCAGCAAGTTGTCACCGTTTGCAAGTGAAACTGTGACGTCGTTCCCGACGAAAAAGGTCGTAGCATCAGACACGTCGATGATGATGTCGTCTCCATCTTGCTTGTCGATCACGACCGATCCATTTACTACCAACGAGTCTGATGTGGCAAGGTTCCAATCGATGTCCACGGCATTGACCGAATTGGTGATCGTTGTAAAGTCACCCCCAATGTTGAACCCAGCATCGTCGTTCATCGTCAACTCAACGTGGTCATCGGCCTCGCTGTTGTTTGCGTCGATGTAGACATCTCCTTGAACCATGATGTCTGCATCGTTACTCATGCGGAAAAACACCTGATCCAAATTGTCCGCATCAACCTCTAGGACATTGCACGAAACTTGGGCATCATCTGCAGCGCCATCTGCTGCCTGGTTTAGGAAAAAGTGAAAGTCGCCGTCGGTCGATTTATCAACGTAAATCGAGTCGGTCACTTGGAGGCTTGCGTCGCGATCCAGAAAGAAGCCTGAAGATGCGTTGTTGGCATCGCTGTTGTCGATCCAGATCAAATCCTCGCCGATGGAAAGCGAGGAGGTATTGTCCATGTCGATTACCGGCTGAAGGCTGTTGGTTGTATTCCTCATACTAAAATCACCTCCAACCGTCATCGCGCTGGCATCAGACATTTCCAATTCTAAATAATCGGCGTCGGTTTGAACTACGGAAAAGGAATCGCCTACATCTATGGTAGCGTTACCATTCGTTTGGATGTACAGATCCACGGCGTTGTTGTCTGAGTACGAAATCATTAAATCTCCCGGGACATCGATCTGAGCGTCATCGTACATGAAGAGTCGAATGTCATCTCCATTTCCATCTTGGTCGTTCGCTGAAACAATAAAGTCGTTGGTCAGTGAGATGCCAGAGCCATCGTTGAGATAGAAGTAAAGGACGTCTCCACCTGTTTTGGTCACAACCAAATTACTGGCCGAAACTTGGGCATCGGCTGCCGAACCATCGTCGTTCTGATTCAAGTAAAAGAAGAAGTTTCCATCTTCGGTTACGGTAATGATCATCGAGTCTGCAACGGCCAGTTCGGCGTCTCGATCCAGAAATATTCCTTGCGTGTTGCCGGATTCAGTGTCGTTATCGTTCCAAACGAAATCACCTCCTACCAACATGCGCGAGGTGTTGTCCATGTCCAGCACCGGGATGTGACTGCTGTTGGTGTTTTCAAAGAAAAAATCGTTTCCAACGTCCAATAAGCTGGCATCATTTAACTCAATTTCGAAGAGAGCAGCATTGGTGAGGACAACCGACATGGAGTCGCCAATATCAACGACCGCGTTGTCGTTGAGCTGCATGTAAAAATCCACGGCGTTGTTGTCGCTCAAGGTTACCAGGAAATCTCCCGGGATGATGACGGATGCGTCGTCGGTTAAATCGATGATGATGTCGTCGTTGTTACCATCTTGATTGTCTGCGTGCATCAGCCAATCATTGAGCAATGTAATTCCGGATCCATCGCCCATGCGTATGTCGATGTCGTCGCCGTTGTCTTTGTCCAAAACAAAATTCGTAGCGCTGATTTGGGCATCTCCTGCATCGCCGTCAGCATTCTGATTCAAATACAGGTTGAAATCGCCGTCGACGGTTTTGATGACGTTCAGATCTCCTGTGATGGTCAACGCTGCATTTCGATCCAGGAAAAAACCTGCGTTGTTGTCGCTGGTCGTGTTGTTGTCATTCCAGTTAAAATCGCCACCAACGCTCATCGATGCATCGTTGTCCATGTCCAACACCGGAATGTTGCTCGAAGCGGTATTGTCAAACTGAAAATCCGTACCCACGCTCACATCGGCCTCATCGTTTAACTCGAGTTCAAACAAAGTGGCGTTGTTGAAATCGACGGTCATCTCCGACGTAGTTGTAATCGAACTCGAATCGTTCAGCTCGATCAAGAGGTCCACGGCGCTGTTGTCATCGAGGAAAAATCGAAGATTCTGGGCTACCTGAATCGAAGAACCATCGTTCATGATCAAATTCACGTCATCGCCCCCGTCGTCTTCGTTTGATGTGTTTACAATGAAGTTTCCTCCGGTTGAAATCATCGACGAAGCGTTGAGTCGAAGGAAGCAATCGTCTCCGTCGGTCTTGATGAGTTCAAAATCCCCCCCAACGTCGATCAGCGCATCGCTGCTCGTACCTGCGTCATTCTCATTGAGGTATATGTAGACTTCCTCATTGCCATCCTTCAAAATCGAGAGGTCATCCGAGACCAGAACGCGCGCGTCGCGATCGATGTACCAATAGAAGCCTTCTCCGGCGGTTGCGCCGTATTGAAAACTGCCGCCAACCTCTATCGACGAGGCATAGTCCTGATCGATGATGCAGTCCATACTACCCGCATCGTTTTCGATGAACATTCCGCGCTGTATCGAAATCGACGCGCTGTCATCGTCCGCACCGCCAACATTCATCTCGATCAAGACATTTCCTTCCTGAGACCCACCGAGCTCAATGTAAATGCTGTCCGCGATGACAACGGAACGCTCGGTCATGCGAATGCCCATGTCATTCGTATTGTTGTTGTTACCGCTGAAATCGGCGATGATGTCTCCGACAACCTGAAGCCTCGAATCGTCGTCGAAAAGCCTCAATAGCATGTCGTTGTTGTTGCTGGTTCCGTTGTTTTTAGTGAGGAATAGATCCCCGGCTACGTACAGCACCGCGCCATCCTCTATATCAAGTATCGCCGAACAATTGGTTCGGTCGCGATCATCTACATCGACGTCCTGACCAATACCCAAGCGCGCTCCGTTGGTAACGATCAGATGGACTGATGTGCCATTGGCGTCTTCGGATATTAACTGAAGTGAGGTGCACGAATCGGAAGCAGTAACGGATACGGTATAGTCACCATTGATGATCACGTCATCCCCGTCGCCCGGAACGCCATCGGGATTCCAATTTGCAGCAGAGGACCACAGGTTATCGCTAGCGCCACCATCCCAAGTTACCTGTGCTACAAGAGAGAGCGGGGCCAACAAGGAAATCACCAGCAGAAATTTTTTTGTCCTTGTCAAGACCAGTCAGTAAGAAAATGCTCAATCGCAGTTACAAAAGAAGCAATTGAAACGGAGTGAAGTTCATATAGGCTTACGGGTTACTAAGACCAAAGGTTTGATAATCCTATGTATTCACATCAAGAATCGCGGCTTCAGCGAAGTTCCTATATTCCGCCCCCGAAATGCATTTACACGAACCCCTCCTAACAAACGACGCAACGGTATTGGGAATCCTGCTGGGATTGCTGGCGCTGATTTTCTATACCAATGCACTTGAATCGTCCTTCTCTAAGAAATTCTATACCTACATCCCTGCCCTGCTGCTTTGCTACTTTTTGCCGAGCGTATTCACCTCGCTCGGCATCATTGCGCCCAAGTGGTATGACCTGAGCGCCGTAGCCGCACACCTGGTGGATCTGGGTTATGCCTTACCAGAGCAATGGAACATCGCTGATCTCGAAGCCGGGATGACCGCCCTGGGGTTATCGATGGACGATATGTCGCCCTTCAAGCGTGAAAGCATGCTTTACTTCGTCGCGTCGCGCTACTTCCTGCCGGCGAGTTTGGTATTGCTGACGCTGAGCATCAGCGTCAAAGAATTGGTCAAACTCGGACCGAAAGCCTTGATCATGTTTATCACGGGAACCGTAGGTGTGGTCATCGGAGGGCCGCTTGCAATCCTGGCCTTCTCTTACATCGCTCCTGATGTGGTTGGCGGTGTTGGTCCCGAAGCCGTTTGGCGGGGAATGACTACAGTGGCCGGTAGTTGGATTGGTGGTGGTGCCAATCAGGCCGCCATGTATGAAGTCTTCAAACCAACATCGAACCTCTACTCCATCATGATCACAGTAGACGTGATTGTTGCTGAAATCTGGATGGCCTTCCTACTTTTTGGCGTCGGGAAAGCAGATGCCATTGATCGATTCTTCAAGGCTGACGCCAGCAGCGTAGAGAATCTGAAGAATAAAATGCACGAATTCAGCCAAAAGATCGCACGCATCCCAACGATGACCGACTTTTTCATCATCCTAGGCATTGGTTTGGTTGCGACCGGGCTCGCGCACTGGATGTCGGATGGCATCGCACCATTCATCGCCGAAAACATACCCGTACTTAAGCAATTCAGCCTTGATTCGAAGTTCTTTTGGTTGATCGTACTTGCGACCACCTTTGGACTCGTGATGAGCTTCACCAAACTGCGCAATTATGAAGGCGCGGGAGCCTCGAAAATTGGAGGTGTGTTCATCTATTTCCTAGTCGCTACGATTGGGATGAAGATGAATGTCATGGAGATTTTCTCCAATCCTGCCATCTTCTTGGTCGGACTGTTTTGGATGGCGATCCACGTCGGACTGATGTTCATCGTGGCGAAGTTGATCCGAGCACCGTTTTTCTTCCTCGCTGTGGGATCGAAGGCCAATATCGGAGGTGCTGCCAGCGCGCCGGTTGTTGCTGCGGCGTTCCACCCTTCCCTTGCTCCTGTTGGTGTTTTGTTGGCCGTATTTGGCTATGCCTTGGGAACCTATGGTGCTTACATCTGCGGATTGTTGATGCAGGCAGTAGCACCTTAGAGTACCAAGAAACTGAGGATAAACACGATCACCCCGTAACGCGCAAATGCTCCAGCGGAGTAAAAAACCGCGCTGGGCCGATCTACCAGTAAGATCAAGATCGGAACGAAGATGAACATCAGGAAAAAGAGGTAGGGCGGTTTGTTGAAGCCGCTGACCACGAATTCCTTGAAGTCTGAATTTACTACGTAGATGTTCGGAACATCCCGGAAAATCATCGTTTCAGCCATGCTAATGTGCGATCGTTCCTTGATTTGGGAGGCAGGTGTAACGCCAAGTACCACCTCGTCTCCGTTGTCAAACTCCAGCCGATAGCCGGTTGTGATCTCCATTCCCAACGCATTGAAGGTGATTGGGGCCTTGCTCACGATGTATCCTTGGTGCACCCGATTGGCCATAAAGGCATCGCTGATGATGAGTACGAAAAAAATGAGCGACAGATAGCTCATCGCCATGGTCCAGGGATAATAGACCGACTTCTTGAACTTGGCAAACTGACGCGCATCGCGCTGCATGCGGATGGCTTCAAACTTGCGTGCCTTTTCGCGTGCACGGCGCATGGCTTCTTCTCTGGTCAGCTTGACTTTATCTCGGTCGCGGGACCGTGTGACGACATCCTTCTTAAGTATTTCCTCGGCAAGTCGCTGATTCCAGTTTCGATCGGCCGTAAGAATAATCTCATAGGCCTTTTTGACCTGAATAAACTTTTCTGGGGCCTTCTTGTCGCTGTTGAGGTCAGGATGATAGCGCAATGCCATTCGACGATAGGCGCGCTTGACCTCGTCCATACTCGCCGTATGATCGAGACCCAGAAGCTCATATGCCATCGAAAAGCGCTTCATCTTCTCTATAAACGAAATTATAAGGACGAGGTTGACGCTCAGGGAAATAAATTGAGAATTCGGTCGCAACCTCCGAATCCTAATTTTGCGACGGATGTCAACGCATTTTCACATCGGAGATCAGGTGCGCTTGCTGGACGAGGACGGTCAAGGTAAGGTGCTTGCTATCAGCGAAAACCTTTTGACGGTTGACGTTGATGGGTTTGAACTCGAAGTATCCATCAGCGAAGTCGTGAAAGTGGAGTTTGACGACGATCTGCGCGGGGCACCGGAAACGAAGCTGAGTCAAAAAGACAAGGCCATTAAAAGGGCGGCGACCCAGAAACTTCAAGACTTAGCGCCCAAGGAGGAAGCGACCTACGAGCTCGACCTCCACATCCATGAATTGCTGGACGACTACCGCAATATGAGCAACGGTGAGATCTTACAATACCAAATGCGTTGTTGCAGAAGTTTCATTCAAGAAGCAAAGTCGAAGCGCTACCCGAAGGTGGTGCTTATCCATGGCGTTGGCGAAGGCATCTTGCGGCAAGAAATACACAACTATCTAGATACGCTTGACAAGGTGGATTACCACGACGCTCCCTATCGGATTTATGGCTATGGCGCGACGGAGGTGATCATCCGGTAGCCGCTCAAAGACAAACTCGTACATCAATCTCCTAGAACATGCACCCAGACATCCAATCCTATCACGACAAGCAAACACCTGTAGATCAGGCGATATGCGCCGTTCTCTTCGATGCGATTTCCAACGGCTTACCCGAAGCTGAAAGCAAGGTGTGGCATCGACACCCGGTTTGGTTCATCGATGGCAATCCCATTGTCGGCTACAGCAAACAAAAAGCCGGCATGCGGCTGATGTTTTGGAGCGGAGCAGATTTCGACGAGCCCGGACTATCGATCAGCACCGGAAAATTCAAAGACGCTTCCGTCTTTTACAACGACTCATCTGAAGTGAACTTGGAAGACCTAGGGCGTTGGCTGGAAAAGTCCCGAAGCATTCAGTGGGATTATAAAAACATCGTGAAGCGGAAAGGGCGGTTGGAGCGGCTTTGATGTCTTATGCATTGATTCCCGTTGCTTATTGAATATGGGGCACACACTGTTTCTATTGAGATTCCGACCTTTGCAGCAAATTCAAACCAAAAAACAATCGATGGCCAAATCGCAAGAATCGTACAACAAAAAGCAAAAAGAGAAGAAGCGTCAGAAGAAGAATGAAGAAAAAAAGGCGCGCCGAGAGGAGCGCAAAGAACAAGGCAAATCAAGTTTTGAGGACATGATTGCCTATGTAGATGAATTCGGCAATCCGACCGACACACCTCCCGATCCAACCCAAAAAGAAGAAATCGAAGCGGAGGACATCGAGCTGGGCATTCCAAAGAAAGAGAAGACAGAAGACGATGGACCGGAGCGCTCAGGAACGGTAGATTTCTTCAATCACGACAAAGGATTTGGTTTCATCAAGGGCGACAACACCCACGAGAAGTACTTCGTGCACGTGAGCAATGTGGAAGAAGACATCGACGAAGGTCAACGCGTCTCGTTTGAATTGGAACAAGGCCCGAGAGGACTGAACGCCGTGCGTGTGAAGCGCGAGGAAGCTTCAGAGGCATAAAACCGAACTTTTTCGGGACTCTTACGAGGTCCAATAAAAACATTCCGGCTTGGAGACCGCGTGTGTGCGCGACCTTCATTTGATACAGGTCATGTATTAGATTTGGCCCAAAAGCGATGGAAGAGCTCCCTCAGGTCATCAGCCTCATTTTCGGGCTAATCGTCATTGTATCAATCACCTGGTTCGCTTGGGCTGCGAAATCACGTACGTTTTTGGTGATCGTCATCGTCTGGACTCTTCTTCAATCCATTCTTGGACTGAGTGGTCTGTATCAACACACCGACTCGATTCCGCCGCGCATGATAGCATTTGGCGTCATTCCGGCCATGCTATTCATTCTGATCACTTTTCTATCAAGGCGTGGCCGCGCATTCATCGATGGCATCAAGCTGGAGCCGCTCACCTACTTCCATAGCATTCGCATTGTGGTTGAGATCGTCTTGGCGATGCTCTATGCAAACGGCGTGGTTTCGGTGTACATGACCTATGAAGGAACCAACTTCGACATCCTCTCCGGCTTGACGGCGCCGGTGATCGCCTACCTGGCGTTTCGGCATGGACGCATCAACCGCAAACTGCTGTTGACCTGGAACATCCTAGGCTTCCTGCTCTTGTTAAACGTGGTGGTTACGGCCGTCTTTGCCTTTCCGTCCCCGTTCCAAAAGCTGGCCTTCGATCAACCCAACATAGCAATCCTGTACTTTCCATTCAATCTGCTACCAACGGTTGTAGTGCCCCTCGTCTTCTTCGGTCATTTTGTTGCGATTCGAAGAACGGCATCCAAGGAACTTTCGGCTTAGCGGTTATGAAAGTGAAATGTTCAGGGCGGAGATCAATGCGGTCAAGGTCTTTGCCGCTCCATTACCAGCCGCCTCCAAAGAACGGTGCGCTGACCGTCTGCCTCACGCAATACGTTTGTATGGTAGAGCGCAATACCTGAAAGTTGCGATGGTTTCATCTCCGGCAATGTGTCCGTTGCATGACAAATCCAGTAGGCGGGCGCCTGAAGCGGATCAATCCATGCGTTGACTTCTTCGCCGCTTGGACCGTGCAGCAGAAAGGAGTCCAGAAGATTCGATAACTGCAAATGCATGAGTGGCCTGAAGTAGTTCTTTCCAGAAGTCTCAATCAAGTTCATGGCCCCAGCCGAATCGAGGCCGTTAAGCTGTTGAAAGACCTCCTTATCGATGATCAGGAAGCCGGGATAGATGTTTTTGTAATCCACCACCGAGAGAAAATTACCGTACTGAAAATGTAGTGTGTAGGGCTTGATCGAATTCAAGCTGATGATTTCTGTTGAACCGTCGTTTGTCTTCGCTTCTAACTCAAAGTAGTTATCGAGTCTGGAGTCGTACCAACCCAGCTTGGCGATCTTCATGGTGAATGAGAACAAAAGCATGACGGGAATCGACAGCAACAGCGTTCTCCATGAGCAAAGGCCATCGACGTAGCGTCCAAGGGCGTAAAACAGAAACAATCCAACGCTGATCCACAACCAAAACAAGGCGCCATTCAAGACAAAAACGTGGGCGTGGAGGATCATGATCCCGATGATGAGCACGCGCGCATATTTCCTGGACCACAGTACGCCTACCGCTGCCACTTCGGTGATCAGCACGAGCAACTGACCGATCGAGCTGGTAACCTTGAAATAGCTGAAATGCGCCTGCGTCAACCAGTCCGGCGCGTTCTGAAGCCACCCCCGATCTCGAATAGCGAGTAGGTTGTAGATGATTTTATTCTCGAACGCCCATGAATAGAGGCTCTCGCTCAAGAGGATTTTTTGGAGTCCGCTGTGGAAGTAAAACAAGCCATACGCCGAGAGGATTAAGAAGAACAGCGGCCTGAGGTCGAAGTCCTTCGTTCTGGCTCGATGCATCAGGGATGCAACCAAAAACCACCCAACAAACAACTTCAAGACTTCGAGCGGCATCGACTTATCGAGCAGTTTTGATCCACCCAAGGGGAAATTGAATTGATAATCGGAGAGGTAGATGTGCGCTACGAGCGGAATCAGAAGCAACGGAAACCGAAAACAAAGCAGCGCCGTGACCGCAATCATCACCCGATCAACGCTGTGCCATTCGTTCATGAAAAAATTGAACTCGTAGAAGACATAGTTCCAGGCTACAAAGATTCCTAGAAGGAAAAACCCGATCCGAAGCGGCCTGGGGATGCGTCTGGGATGCAACCAGCCTTTTGTCCATGGCAGAAGATGCAACAACAACCCAACCACGACCATGATCCAAATGGCGGGATGCCGTCCGACCATGGTGAAGTCCTGATACACCTTGTAGTTATCGCCCTCTTGCAATGAGAGGCAGTAGGCATTCAGCGCGAGGAAAAGGATGAGTGCACCGATGGTCTCGAGTATCAGTCCGAAGTGTGGCGTTCGAAGAAGCTGCTGAAGCGGATTCACGCCGGCAAGGTTAGTCTATTCTCGGGAGGATTTTGGACATTGGTGGAAGGACAATTTTTGGATTGGATTGGCGAGTGCCGGTTAATCCCGTCCCAAATTTATTGCTCTGGGAGAGGAAAGAAAACTCCGATTGGATCTAGGCAGCTCCCTACTGCAGTTTCCCAGCCTTCCCTAATGTAAACGTCTGCTTCACGGTAAGGAAACAAGCGATAATTTTCTGAATTTCTCCACCATAGCTTTCCATACACATTTGTGTCAATGATGGTGTCCGTAATTATGAGGCTGTACGAATGGATCAAAGTGGAGTCGATGTACTCAGAATGCCTGATTTGGACGAAGCCGTCTGAATCTATAAAAGTATCGAGCGCAACCCGGTTGATTTCACGGTTGTGAAGCTTTGCATCCACGTCGGCTTCGGAGGCTCCGCTTTGAGCCAATCCCATGGCTGGAAGTATGGTCAAGCATAGTTGGAGAATTCTTTTCATTTTATTGAAGTTCGGCGGTTTCGCAATTTGGACATTAGGCTTGGCGCAAAGCGACATGATTTATAGCCTTTGTTAGGCGTAGTCTTTTATTAATCAAATTTTCCTGTCTTTAAATAATACAAATAGGTAATCGCTATCCCTCTAGGAGCTGATGAATTACCATGAGTCTCAGGAAAGGCTTTTCGGAATTCTATCCATTTTTTATTCTGTGACTTGAAGGCATCAATTATCTCCTTGGAATTATCATTTAATTCTTGGTCTAGTGATTTCAAAGTCTTGATTTCTAGCTTTTGAAGTTGCTTAAGGTTCTTATTACTTATTGAATCCTCATTGTAGTGGAGGACGCTGTCTGTTAAGTTTGCTATGTTCTGATCAAGGGCATTACATGTGTCTGACTCCATCACATACGCTTGAATTGAGTCAAGGTCAATGTGGAGATCAGAAACTTTGCTAACTTTTCTCGGAACAAGTTCTTTTTGACTCTTGATAATACCTTCTCTTATCGTTGAAAATTCTTGATCAGCAAGCTCCAATAAAGCAGCAACTCTGAATAGATTTCTTCTGTACACTGTTCCGGGTTTTTCTTTAGCCTTATAATCTATCATATGTGAAATCTCAGCCCATGCATGTTGCAGAATTGTGCGAATCTGAATCTCAGCTTTTAAATCTTTGAAGCGAACATCATGAGATTTGAATGAATCAATTTTTGGGTTGGAAACCACGATGTGAAATGAGGCGTAACCGAATTCAGATTCAGACTTGGCTTCATTCGTGTTCGTGTTCTTTTCATCAATTTCAAATACTTCTCTGAACTGTTCAATAATGAAAGGTATTTCGTCCTTGTAAGTTGTCACTACTCTTATTCCGAATAGATCGGTAACATCTGACAATGATTGATACTTAGAGGCAGAAGATAATTTCAATGATAAGCTAGTCGGGTCCTTCAATCTACCTGTTACAAGTTGAATGTTCAGTCTTTCGTACTTGAGAACTTTGGTGTTGATGTCTTCAATTAATGCCTCTCCAAACTCATGATAAAGTTCGTATTGATTCTCATATGTATCAAGTAGTTCCATTTTAGATTGCGTCTAACATCGTGTTATCCCCCATCCAACCAATGTTTAATCCATCTCATTCCGCGATAACACTAGAGCAAGTACTTGCAAGTGATTAAACACAGGATAGCGTGATGTTGGGTTCAAAACAATAATACCCCAATCTAAAACCTCGTGCAATAGTCAAATATGGCTATTGGCTTTAGCCCCATTAACGTACAAGCCGTTTCACGAAGCACAGCGGCAGAAGCCTATTTTAGACAAGCGTTATACACTTGAAAAACCTGCTCCCATTTAACACACTTTCAGAAAGCACGCATCCGTTGGACGTCTGCCAACCGTTAAATCAAAAACCAACAACAAACAACCACAAACCAAAAACCTCAAACCAAAAACACACCCCCATGAACCAAAAACGCTTCATAACCCTCCTCCTCAGTTTTGACGCCTTGCTCCTGATTCCATTCATGGCCATGCAGTTTACAGACGAAGTGCAATGGAGCTTGTTTGACTTTCTCATCATGGGGCTGTTGCTCTCGCTGCTCGCGGTAGGTGTTGAGACGGTGCTGTCGCGCGTGCAGGACACCAAGATGCGCGTGCTGGTGCTAGGGGCGGTTGGCTTAGGATTTCTGCTGCTCTGGGCTGAACTGGCGGTTGGCATTTTCGGGACGCCGTTTGCTGGAAGTTGATTAGTTGATTAGTTGATTAGTTGATTAGCGAATTATCTAATTCGGCTGCTAATCAACGAATCAACTAATTTTGTTGAGCCAGGCCGATCTGTCGCCTCGACGTGTCGGGGAGGAAAGTCCGGACAGCGCAGGGCACCGCACCGCGAGAAATCGCGGGTGATCTTCGGGTCATCAGAAAGTGCCACAGAGAACAATACGCCTAAGTCCGTTTCGGACCGGTAAGTGTGAAAACGTGAGGTAAGAGCTCACGCGCTACGTCGGCAACGGCGTTTTGGGTAAACCTTGCGGGCTGCAAGACCATGTAAACCGGGGCTATAGGGTTGCTCGCCCGATCCCGGAGGGTAGGTCGCTTAGACAAATGACAGATCAGACGCCAGTAGGCGTTGGACAGAATCCGGCTTATAGGTCTGGAACAAATGGCCCCGATGTCAGAAAGGATGTCGGGGCCTTCTCTTTTCTAATCGTAGCTGATCCGCTGGTGAAAGATGCCTTTCAAGGCTGATTTGATCACCGCTTTGGCCGTGGTGATGTCCTTGAACGTAATGGGCGCTTCCTGAAACTGTCCGTCTTCCAGTTGGTGGTTGATGATGCCTTCCACAAGATGGTCGAGCGTTTCGTGGTCGTACTTCTTCAAGCTTCGCGACGCGGCTTCCACGCTGTCGGTCATCATGAGGATGGCTTGCTCCTTCGTGCTCGGTTTTGGACCAGGATAGGTGAATGCCGACTCCTCCGTCGTCGGGTCGCGCTGGAGGGCGAGCTTGTGGAAGTAGCGCACCTTGCTCGTGCCGTGATGGGTTTGGATGAAATGAATCAGTTCGATGGGCAGACGGTTGCGTTGCGCCATCTCGATGCCTTGCAATACGTGGTTGATGATGATCGTGGCGCTTTCTTCCGGTTCAAGATCGTCGTGCGGATTGTTGTCGGGCAATTGGTTCTCAATAAAGAACTGTGGTTCGTTCATCTTGCCGATGTCATGATACAACGCCGCCGTTCTCAAAAGAACCGAGTTTCCGCCAATACGCGAGGCGACCTTTTCCGCAAGATTTGCTACCTGCAACGAATGCTGAAAGGTGCCGGGAGCCTTGACGGCTAGGTCCTTCAATAAAGGTTGATTGCTGTCCGATAATTCGAGCAAGGTTGTTTCCGAGACGTATCCAAAAATCTTCTCGACGACGTAGATGAGGGGAAACACCATCGTACACAACAGTCCATTGATCGCAAACCAAGCGAAATTGGCCGTCTCGATGCCCGTCCATGAGCCGTTCTGTGCTACCGACATGGCGCTATAGATAACCGAGTATCCAATGAACACAAAGCCCGCAGTGCCCAGCATTCGAGAGCGCTTGGTCGAAGAAGATTGGTACAGCGTCGCAAAACTGATCGCCGACACTTGCATGATGATGTACTCGAGCGGATTCGAAGTGATCAGCGCGATGATCAACACCATGATCACCAGCGTAAAGATCGACAGTCGGAAATCGAAGAACATCCGCAGCAACAAGGGCGCTATTCCGATGGGAATGACGTAGATCGAAACGGCCTTGCTCATGTAGGCAATGGAGCTCATCACAAACGCAAGACCGATCAACGACAGCGCCAGCGTCGCAGGACGCGGATCATTGAAGAGTCGCTTCTCATTGAGAAAGATGAAGAGCATCATCAATCCAAGCAACACAGCAACCACGCCCATCTCCCCTACCACCGACCATTGGAATCCAGTGATCGACATGGTGCGTTCGTTGTATTCGGCCTTCAAACTCTCGAGTTCCTTAAAGTGGCGTTCGGTGACAATCTCACCCCGATCGATGATGGCTTGACCACGGTTGACCTTGCCTTCCACTTCGACGATGCTCGTGTAGCTTGCTTCAAGAATGCGCTGCGCCAGACTGTCGTTCGGAAAGGCATTGTTCGCCAGGTGATCGCGCATCAGATGGAAGGCGACGGACGCACACATCGAGTCACCTGAGAGGGCGGTCATCGCCCTTAAAGAGTCATAGACCTCCTTGATGGTCAGGACCTCATCAAACGTAGACCGCTCCAACTTTCCATGCCGCTCAACCAACAAGGTCGTGAACGGATTGATCTCTCCAAACTGAGCAGGGTCGGGCGTTGGAATGATGCCAACATCCAACCAGGTACTCAACGTCATTATACTCCAGGCGCGGAAGCTGTCGCATTTACCCGCGGTATCTCGAATTCCATCCCAACTTTCGTCCAGCTGGTGCAAAAGCGATTCGTTCAGTGCGTGGTCGATCGAATAGATCGGCGATTGGGCGTCGGCCATCTCGTTGCGCTCGGCCTCGATTTCATCCGCCGTCTTGCGGACGCCAAAATCGAACGGTGCGATGAGTTTCTCGTGCTTCCAAGGCTGGTTCAGCTGGTATTCGTATCGGAAGAGTCCTTCCTTCGGAAAGAACAAGAACACCACCAACAAGGTGAGCAATACGGCGATGATGCGCTGCATCATGGCGAAGTTTCGAATGCGGTCTTTCCAGTTCCTCTGCACGTTCTGACGAATGTAGTACTATGGAGCCTTCCAATCGAAAATTGCACTGTAAGCATCTTTTTGTTCGTACTTCCTCATCCATGAAATCCGAGTCGGGTTGCCTACTTTTGCCGGCCCAAGAATTCGAAGAATCAAACTCAAAATAGAATGAAAGAAGTTGTAATTGTAAGCGCCGTTCGCACACCGATGGGAAGCTTCATGGGAAGCCTCTCCTCTGTCCCAGCCACCAAACTTGGCGCGATTGCCATCAAAGGCGCACTCGAGCGCGCTGGTGTCGATGGAAAGCACGTTCAAGAAGTGTATATGGGCAACGTGCTTCAAGCAGGCGTAGGTCAAGCGCCAGCACGTCAGGCGGCCATGGGAGCCGGACTTCCGACGGACGTTCCTTGCACCACCATCAACAAGGTATGTGCCTCAGGAATGAAGAGCATCATGCTCGGTGCGCAAAGCATTATGGCGGGCATCAACGATGTTGTGGTAGCCGGTGGAATGGAAAGCATGTCGCAAACGCCGCACTACGTTTCCATGCGCAATGGCAACAAGTATGGCAATGGAAAAATGGTGGACGGCATCGTCAACGACGGTTTGATGGACGTTTACACCAACCAATTGATGGGCAATTGTGCTGAGCTGTGCGCGAAGGAGCACAACTTCTCGCGTGAGGATCAAGACAATTTCGCGATCGACTCCTACAAGCGTTCTGCAAAAGCCTGGGAAAACGGATGGTTTAAGGATGAAATCGTTCCAGTAGAGATTCCTCAGCGCAAGGGCGACCCGATCGTGTTTGCCGAAGACGAAGAATACAAGAACGTAAAGTTTGAGAAGATCCCTCAGTTGCGCACTGTTTTCGAAAAAGAAGGGACCATCACAGCGGCAAACGCTTCAACGATCAATGACGGTGCTTCTGCCCTCGTCTTGATGAGCGCAGAAAAAGCCGCCGAACTCGGAGTGAAGCCAATCGCTAAAATCCGTTCGTTCGGTGATGCTGCCCACGACAGCGAATGGTTCACAACGGCTCCTTCGAAAGCCGTTCCGATCGCCTTGGAGCGCGCCGGCTTGAGCGTTGGTGACGTCGACTTCTGGGAATTGAACGAAGCGTTCAGCGTGGTAAGCTTGGCCAACATCAAACTGCTCGGCTTGAACCCGGCGAAAGTAGACGTACATGGTGGTGCCGTTTCGCTTGGTCACCCACTTGGCAACAGCGGAAGCCGAATCATCGTTACGCTGATCAACGTTCTGCGTCAACACGGAGGCAAAATCGGCGGTGCAGGCATCTGTAACGGTGGCGGTGGCGCCAGCGCGATGATTGTGGAGTTGGTTTAAAAATCTATGGGCCAGTACGCGAACGGATCGCTAGCTGGCTCTACTTATTAGATGTCGGTCATACTGAGCGGAGTCGAAGTACGACCGACCTTGATCATTTTACACTGCCTACATTTTACAACGTGAACGTCATTGGATCCGACCCTACTTGTTTCAATAGGGCAGGCCTGCTTCGATCCGATAGCTATCGGATCCGCTCAGAATGACCCGCCATTGGCTTTAGTCTCAAATTTCAAATACGACTTGTCGAAACAAATGGCTCCATGCGAATTCTAAATTTGCATGACCGCCATGCTGATCATCTCCGACAAAAAAGATTTTGAACGCGTTTTTCGCGAGCACTACAGCAAGTTGGTCAATTACGCCATCCGCATGGTGCGCGATACCGAGCAGAGCGAAGACCTCGTTCAACAAGTATTCGTGAACCTTTGGGAGAAGCGATTTGAATTGGAGATCAGCGAGTCTCTGAATTCATACCTGCTTAGAAGCACGCACAACGCCTGTCTCAACCTGATCAAGCACCACAAGGTCCGCCAAGAGCATGCATCCTTCGTCAAGCACGATAGCGATGAAGGCAATTTTGAGGATGTGCTGGAGTCCGAAGAACTGAGACAGTTAGTGCACGAAGCCGTCAAAGACCTTCCAAAAGCCTGCCGCCGGATCTTCCTGATGAGTCGTCTACAAGGCAAGAAATACAGACAAATTGCCGAAGAATTGGGGATCAGCGAAAAGACGGTCGAAAATCAAATGGGCAAGGCGCTGAAAACCTTGAGAGACGCTCTGAACACAGAGCTTCATGAGACCATGCGGGTAATCCGCACAATTTTTTGGTTGTGCGTAGGGGTAGAATTGAGTTCAGTTGTCATTCAATAAACGTGAAAGATTCTCAACCACATATCGACTATGATTTGATCGGGCGATTTCTCGCTGGAGAGATGGATCAATCTGAGCGTGCAGATTTTGAAAAACGCGTCAATGCTTCTGCTGAGCTAAAGCGGGAATTGGAGCTGCTTTCAGAGGTTTGGAAAGTAACCGCCGAACCAGAGCTGGAAGTCGATGTTGACCGTGCCTGGAATCGCGTCTCATTTCAAACGGCAGAAGAAGACTTCTCTGAGGAAGCAGCGGGTGCGCGTTCAGGATTCCGAATTTGGAGCTTGGCCGCGGCGATTACGGTGCTGATTGGCGTCAGTGCAGCCTTCTGGTTTCTTCGAAGCGATCCGATGATGTCGATCGAAACGCAGATGGAATTGGCCGAAGTCACGCTTTCCGATGGTTCGATCGTTTCGCTGGACGGCGCATCAAAGCTCGAATATCCGGAATCCTTCAAGGGCCAGGTCCGCGAAGTATGGCTATCCGGTGTGGGCTATTTCGAAGTTGAAAAAGATGCCGAGCACCCCTTCATTGTTCATACCGACCACGGCGATGTGACCGTTTTAGGAACCGCTTTTGAGGTCAATACGCGAACGGTTGAACAAGTGCAGGTCGAAGTTGCAGAAGGACGTGTTGCGGTCAAGTCGTCCGAAGGAAATTTATCGGCCGAAGTCGGCGCTGGAGAATCTTGCCTGCTAGACGTTGCGAAGAAGGTCATAGAAGTCGAGGAATCCATCGAACCCGATGCGTTTTATTGGAAAGACAAGATCATCCGATTCAAACGCAGCGAATTGGGCAAGGTCATCGAGGTCCTCGACCGGCTTCTCAACCTCAAAGTTGAACTCGAAGATCCTTCGCTTGGTGCGTGCCAACTCACCGCTACGTTCAAAGAGGAGTCGCCAGAGAGCATCATTGAAATCATCGCCGCCACCTTGAACTTGGAGTACGTTAAAACCGACCAAGGTTACGTGCTCTCGGGTGAAGGCTGCTGAAATGAAGCTCGCCTGGATCATATGGATCTTCCTTCCACTTTCTGGAGCCTCGCAATGCCTGAGTACCGCAGTTGACTTACGATGTCAGCCATGCTCCATAGAAGAAGCCCTCGACCGACTTCAGTCGCAGGTCCGATGTTCCTTTAGCTACAACGCCGGAAAAGTAGAACTGGGCCAGACCGTCAACCTTGATCTTTCCGATGTAAGCTTAAACACAGCGATCAAGAAGGTCGTTGGAAACAATTACAAAGTAGAAGAACGCGGCCGTCACATCCTCATCCTCGAAAAAACCGATGCCGACCGAGCGAAAGAAACGCACACCATTCAGGGTCAAGTGAAAGACGCTTCGACGCGCTCTCCCTTGAATCGCGCCATGGTCTATCTGGTAGGACAAAAAGTTTCAACCTTGTCGGATGCACAGGGACATTACCGCATCGAGTACACGGGAGACATTCAGTCCGTTGGTCTAAGCTTCAGCCATCAAAACTACCTCGATACAATCCTGATCGTCGAATCATCCGAACTGGAAACGGCGCTTGACGTTTCCTTAGAGCCGAGACCAACCGCGCCATCGCCCATGCCCATGCGCGACCCGACCATACCGTACCGGCCTCGAGAGGTGGAAGAACTGCCGATGGTAAAGCTGCTCGTACCTGAAGTGCAGACGCAGCGCGCCATAAACCTTGATTTTCTGGAAGAGATTCCCGTTCAATTATCGGTGGTTCCGAGCATCGGCACCAACAAGCTGACCAGCGGAATCAATGAAAACATCCTTTCACTCAACCTCGTTGCGGGCTATAACGCCGGAGTGAAGGGACTAGAAGTGGCAGGAGCCGTAAACATAGATCGAGTCGATGTAAAGGGCATTCAAGCTGCGGGAATCGGCAACATCGTTGGCGGCAAGGTGCGAGGCATCCAAACAGCTGGCATTTTCAACAATGTTCGCGGAAGCATCGTGGGGGTTCAAGCGGCCGGCGTCTACAACATCGTCCTTGACACGATTGGTGGCATTCAAGCCGGAGGAGTCTTCAACATCCTCAATGGCAGCATTACCGGTGCACAGCTCGGAGGTGTCTTCAACATTGCAACCGAAAACATGTCGGGACTTCAAGCCGGCGGTGTCTTCAACATCGTTCGAAAGGACGTTGAGATGGCACAGTTGGCGGGCGTATTCAATCACGCCAGAGATGTAAGTGGCTTACAGATGGCAGGACTGTTCAATCACGCTACCGGTGACGTAGGCGGATTTCAGATCGCCGGCGCGAGCAATTTCGCCTATGACACTTTGGAAGGCACTCAACTGGCTGGATTCAGCAATTATGCGCGCGACGTTGAGGGCATCCAGATGGCCGGGGCCATCAATGTTAGTCGAGACATCCACGTGCAGATCGCTGGATTGGCGAACGTCGGTCGCAAGGTGGAGATGCTCCAACTCGCACCATTCAACTTTGCCGATTCTGCAGGACGCTCCATTGGACTTCTTTCCTTTTCGCTGAAAGGCGTGAACAGCCTTGGCTTCTCTTCCGACGAGATCATTCCATTCAACGCGACCTATCGCACAGGAAGCCGCTTTTTCTATAACATTCTCCACGTTGCCTACGGATCCTACCCCGGCCTGAGCATATTTGGTTACGGATATGGTGTCGGATCCGAATTTCTGAAGGAACGCCACAAGGTGCACATCCACAACGAACTCCTTGTGCGACAACTCATGCATTTGGACAACCCTTCCAGCCCGCTCAATCTTCATATTCGGTTGGCTCCCTTTGTCTCTTACCGCATTCTCAAGAAGCACTTTAAAATTGCCGCAGGGCCAACGTTCAATCTCCTCTTGCGCAATGGACTCATCCAAAACACCAATCCGGCATTGGGTGAAGCCTACGGGCCGCGAGACCTTGACAGTTATCCCCCCATCTACACACCATTGCAGGGCACATTCGATGGTCGGGCTTGGGTCGGCTGGAAGGTTGAATTGATGTGGTAGGACAACCAATTCAGCCTATCGGAATACGTTGGTAGCTGGAAATTTTAAATCATCGCCATATTTGTCGGGCACATCTCACAGCATGAAAGCAATTGCACTTTCTATACTCCTAGGCCTCACGTCAGTGGTCTGGGCGCAATCCGATTACCTCATCGCCGATCACATCGGAAAAGACCGAGTCAAATACTACCATTCAGACAAGCGAATAAAGGTGAAACTATCCAATGGAGATGTCATCAAAGGTCGATTCGGAATACAGGATGATAAATTGTATATCAGTGGCCAACATGTGCCGTTGGATGACATCCAAACGCTTCGAACCAAATCGCTGGCAAGCTACATAACTGGTGGCGTTCTAGGCACAACTAGTGCAATCATTACCGGTGCAGGAATCGCCTTGGTCATTCAAGGGCTTCGTGATCCAGATGAGTGCGCTGGTACGCTGGCAATAATCGTTGGTGTACCAATTGCGGCAGCTGGACTTGTAGTCTTTGGAATTCCGGCTACGTTGTTTTTGACCATTGGAAAAAAGCACAGGTCTCATAAATGGAACTTCAGCACTGGTTCAAAACCAGAGGATCAAGAGCGCCGAAAAAAGCGGGATTCCGCTGAGCTTTTCTACTCACCATAATTCTTTTTGAGATCACATAGGGGTATTTCTCAACCCAGTTGTCATTCATGTGTAAAACGGAAATAAACAAACCATCAACACATGAAAAATTCAATTCTACTACTGAGCGCAATCGCTGTTCTAGGAACAACGTCATGCAAGAAAGACAAGTGGCCGCACTGCATCAAGGCCAATGGTAAAATCACCGAAGAGACCCGCATTTTATCTGACTTTGATGAGGTGTCGTTTGATCTCTCTGGCAACCTGTACATCAAGCAGGTGGCAGACATCTCCTCGCCTGAAATACGCGTCGTGACAAGCGAAAACATCATGGATCGCGTGGAAACCGAAGTGAAGGGAGATCGTTTGACCATTGGTGATGACAAATGCATTCGAAAACTGAAGGACTTTGACGCCTATTTGCTCGTTAAGGACATCGAGGAAGTGAACCTCAATGGGTCGGGGAAGATCATCGGTCAGAACGTATTCATCATCGACAACATGGAGATGAACATCAATGGTAGTGGAGACATCGATTTCGATGTGGAAGCCACCAAGGTTTCAATCGGCATCAACGGCAGCGGAAACGTCAACACAGATGGATCCACAACGGATCTTGACATCAGCATCAACGGCAGTGGCGACATCCGTGCCTTCGAACTTGAGTCGAAGGAAGCCTACATCGATATCAACGGCAGCGGCAATTGTGAGGTAAATGTCAGCGACTACCTCGATGTGAACATCTCCGGCAGCGGCGACGTGATCTACGAAGGCACGCCAAAGGTTAAAATCACCAACTCGGGTTCCGGCAACGTGCGTTCCCGATAATCACCATCAAATAACACAAACATGAAATCAAGGATATTCGCCTTGACTGGGATGCTATTGTCCATAGTTTTCAGTGTAAAGGCTACCGAACCAGACTCCAGCTTCACGCAAAAGGATAGCGTTAAGCCCTTCCAGGTAACCTTCATCACGCCGCTCGGCACGAATGGATACCTCAGCACCAGATCAACCAACAACCTCTCACTCAACATCATCGCCGGATACAACGGCGGACTCGAGGGAATCGAGGTTGGAGGCTTCGCGAATGTTCTTGAGAACGACATGCGCGGCTCGCAGGTAGCAGGATTCGCCAACGTCGTTCGAGGAAACATGGAAGGCATCCAAGTGGCAGGATTCGCCAACGCAGTCAACAAAGATTGCGACGGCATCATGGTCAGCGGATTCACGAATCACGCACAACGCGGTGGAAAAATGATCCAAGTGGCCGGTTTCAGCAACCAGTCGCTTGGACGCACCGAAGGCGCCCAAATCTCAGGGTTTTGCAACGTGTCGAACGACTCCACGGCAGGACTGCAATTGGCAGGGTTTACCAACTTCACGGGATCCGATGCTGAAGTATTTCAAGGCGCTGGTTTTGCAAATGTGACGCGTGGGAACATCACTGGGCTTCAACTCGCTGGATTCAGCAATTTTTCGGGCGACGTAGACGGCGCCCAGATCTCAGGATTCTACAACTGCGCCAAGACCGTGGATGGCCTCCAACTAGGGTTCATCAACCACGCTGATTCCTTTTCCAATGGAATTCCATTCGGATTCTACAGCAACGTTCGAAACGGATATCGTGGCATCAGCATCCAGGCCAACGAACTCCAGTGGATCGAGTTTCAATACCGGACGGGTGTGGATCTTTTCCACAACATCTTCGCTGTAGGCGTTGCACCAATAGCGAGCAGTCGCGGATGGTCTGTCGGTTACGGGTTGGGATCGACGTTCTTCAAGTCGAACACATCGGACATCGGCGTTGATCTGATCGGATATCACTACAACCAGGACGAAGTATGGACAAATGCCATGAACAGTCTGTTGCGACTCTCAGGACGGTACACGTACCGCCCTTCAGGAGGGAAGTTCGGGATCACAGGTGGACCATCCATCAACCTCTTGACGAGCAGCACCATCGACGTGTACGGTGAAGACTTCAATTCAACACTGGCTCCATATGAATTCCTAAGCGATGAAGGCGAGTACTTCCGGCAATCGGTGTGGGTTGGACTCAACGTAGGCGTAACCTTCTAAAACCCACAACCCACAACCAAAAACCAAAAACCAAAAACCAAAAACTAAAAGCCATCAACCAAAAACCACCAACAATTCAACATGCTATGAAATCACTAACCACAGGCCTTTTGCTTCTGCTGAGCGTTGCTTCGGCCTTTGCACAGACACAAACGATTCGGGGAATAATCGTCGACGAGCAAAGTCAGGCTCCCTTGATCGGTGCCAATGTCATCGTACTGAACAGCGACCCATTCATCGGCGCAAGCACAGACGTCGATGGGAGTTTTAGACTTGAAAACGTGCCCGTCGGTCGTCAGTCGATTCAAATTTCCTACCTCGGGTATGAAGACCGCATCCTTCCGAACCTTCTGGTGACTTCCGGAAAAGAAATGGTCCTCAATCCAACCTTGCGGGAGTCGATTGAGACGCTCGATGAGGTGGTGATCAGCGGAAAAGCCGAACGCGGTGAGTCGATCAACGAAATGGCCACGGTGAGCGCGCGCACCTTTAACGTGGAAGAATCAAAACGCTACGCCGGCGCGATCGGTGATCCTTCCAGAATGGCATCCAGTTACGCGGGTGTTGGAGCGGTCGATGGCAACAACGACTTGGTAATTCGTGGAAACTCTCCACGAGGTATGCTCTGGCGCTTGGAAGGCATGGAAATTCCAAATCCGAACCACTTCGCAGACCAAGGAGCATCGGGCGGGCCGATCAGCATGCTCAGCTCGAGCATGATGACCAGTTCTGAGTTCTTTACCGGAGCTTTTCCTGCTGAATATGGAAACAGTTTTTCAGGTGTGTTCGACATCTTCCTTCGTGAAGGAAACAACGAGCAGCGAGAATACACGCTCGGCGCTAGTGTGCTTGGAACAGGGCTAGCGGTCGAAGGGCCTTTCGTGAAAGGAGGAAAAGGCTCCTACCTTGTCAACTACCGCTACTCTACCCTGTCCTTGTTCAACTTGATCGGCCTCGACGTTGTAGGCGACATCATCCCGAAATACCAGGACCTGAGCTACAACTTCAGTTTTCCTACAGAGAAATACGGTAAGTTCAACGTATTCGGTCTTACCGGACGTGGTTCGGTAACCGACGAGTGGCGCGAAGAGGATTACGCATATGAGGATGTTTACCGCACCGACATGGGTGTCACCGGATTGAAGCACACGTACCTAGTCGGAGATAAGCTACTTTTCAAATCCGTTGTCGGAGTCATGGGCAATCGATTGTATTACGCCCAAGAGCAAATCGATTCCATCACGAACACGAAGATTCGCGACGCTTACGACGTCGACAACACCGACTATGCCATCCGCGTTTCGACTTCCGCCAATTACAAGTTCAATGCGCGGAACACCCTGAAAGTGGGCGCCATCTACAACCACATTGGCTTCGATTACTTGGAACGGTACTTTGATAGCGAGGAAAACACGATGATCTCGCGCCTTATGAACGACGGCAATACCGATCGATATCAAGGGTATGCCCAGTGGCAATTCCGTCCGGCGGCACGCTGGACCGTGAATACAGGCGTGCACTACACGCATTTGGTGCTCACGGGAGAAAACCGCTTCGAACCGAGAATCGGTGCGCGGTTTCAGGTCGATGAACGATCAAACCTGAATGCAGGCTTCGGCATCCACAGCAAAAATTGGGACATGTCGACGTACTTCGCCGACGCGTACGACGATTATGGTAACATCTATCAGCCGAACATCGACTTGGAGATGCTGCAGTCCTATCACTACGTGTTGGGCTACGATCGCATGTTGACACCAAACATCTACATGAAGGTTGAAGCCTATTACCAGCACTTGGCGAATGTGCCGATCATCAACAGCGACACGTCGAATGTCACGCTGCTCAACGAGAACTCAGGTTATATGACTGAGCCATTATCGAGCGCTGGAACAGGCACCAACTACGGACTTGAGCTAACGCTTGAGAAGTACTTCACCAACCAGTATTTCTTCATGATCACGTCATCGGTCTTCAACTCGACCTACGTAGGCGGCGATGGTGTTGAGCGCAATACCGTACACAACGGAAACTACATCAACAACTTTCAATTCGGAAAGGAATGGAACCTCGGCTCGCCAAAGCACGTGCTCGGCGTAAGCGCCAAAGGTGTTTGGGCTGGTGGACGACGTACAACACCGATCATGCTGGAGGCATCGCGTGATGCCGGTCACACCGTGCGCGATGCGTCAAAGGCATTCGAGAACAAGCTTCCAGATTACATCCGTCCTGACGTACAGATTTCTTACCGAATCAACGGAAAGAAGGCTTCTCACGAGTTGAAGCTGGACGTACAAAACGCAATCAATCGACAAAATCCATGGTGGGATTACTACGATCCGGACGTAGATCAGGTGGTCACCGACTATCAAGTTGGCATTTTACCTGTAATGATGTATACGATTGAATTTTAAGGTTCAACCACTGACAATGGAAGGCGGCGCTCCGGCGTCGCCTTTTTGCATTCAATTGATGAAGAAATCCTACTTTTAACTCAACGGGGTTAACAAAGCTGATCGGTTGTTCAATTCATCAAGACTTGATCGCCTAGTTTCGAACTCCAACGCTGGTTCATGGTTAAAATTCATTTCGATATCGAGACAGGGATTCTTATGTGCGATTACAGCTATTCTGTAGAAGCAACGGACATCGAAGATTTCATGAATTTCCTGATCGAGCACGAGCATCTTCCACCAAACTTAAAGGTACTTCACAACTCAGGTGGTACCGGAACGGGCATGCGCGTCCGTGACATTCTCCATTTTGCGAAAGTGATGTCACGAGCCACCGACAAATTCATTTCCGTGCGTGCGGCGGTATTCGTAACACATCCTCTCGCACTCACACTTTCAAAGATGTACGAGCGCGTGAACTTCAATAAGAATACGAAGTACAAGACCTTCAACAGCGAACGCGCCGCGATCGCTTGGCTGCTCGGTATCTAACCGCTGATGGCGCGGATGATGTCGTTGCCATTGGCAAAGACTAGCAGGCTCAAAAGAAGTATCATTCCTACCGTCTGTGCATACTCAAGGAATTTGTCGCCGGGTTTTCTTCCTGTGATCATTTCGTAGAGCAAGAACATAACGTGTCCGCCGTCCAGCGCTGGAATAGGAAGGATGTTCATGAAGGCGAGGATCAACGAAAGGAATGCGGTCATGCTCCAGAAGGCCTGCCAATTCCAGGTCGATGGAAACAGTCCACCGATGGCTCCAAATCCGCCGATCTGCGAAGCTCCTTCCTTGGTGAAGAGCAAGCGCATGCTCGAAATATAACTCCCAAGAATGTTGCCTGTTTCCTGAACCCCAGCGGGGATTGCCTGCCAGAATCCATATTTATAGGTTTCAGTTTCCAAAAAGGCATCTACACCTCGCAGTGCAATACCAATCGTTCCTTCATCTGAAACTTCGACTTCAAAGTGCTCGATGCTTCCATCGCGCCGAACTGCAATTTCGGTTAGCTCGCCCTTATTCGCTTGAATGGATTTAATTCCGTCTACCAAGCCAAGTATATCCTGTCCCCCGATGGCGACGATTTGATCGCCTTTCATCAAACCCGCCTTCATCGCAGCGTTCGTAGGAACCACGCTGTCGATCACAAGCGGATAAATCGGTGTGAAGAGCGTCCGCACTTCATTGCCGAGCAATACTTGATCTACGTCTGCAGGCAATGTCACTTCAGAGCGCTCCCCATTTCGCTCAACTTCTACGATGCGCGCGCCGTTGATCAGGATTTCTTTTCCAAGTTCTTCATAGTAGCGTACGTTTCCATCGCGCAGACCCATAATGTGGTCTCCATCCTGCAAGCCATACTCTGTCAATGTGCTGTCGACATAAACGCCATAAGTGAGGTTTTCAAGCGGAAGTCGTTCCTTGCCCCACACGAAAAGCACCATGCTGTAAATCAAAAAGCCGAGGATCAGGTTGACGGTGACGCCTCCGATCATAATGATCAGACGCTGCCACGTCGGCTTGCTTCTGAACTCCCACGGTTGCGCTGGCTGGGCGAGTTGCTCTTTGTCCATCGACTCATCGATCATCCCTGAAATCTTCACGTAGCCACCAAGGGGCAGCCAGCCGATGCCATATTGCGTTTCGCCCTTTTTGAACTTAAAAAGGGAAAACCACGGATCGAAGAAGAGGTAAAACTTTTCGACGCGCGTTTTGAAAAGCTTCGCGGGGATGAAATGTCCCAACTCATGCAAGATGATCAGGATCGACAGACTCAAAATCAGCTGGGCACCTTTAATCAGAAATACTTCCATATCAACGTATCAATTCTCTAGTCAGCGCTCTCACTTCGCGATCGCTTTCGACGTATTCTTCTAGTGTTGGATGTTCGACAAACGATGCCTTATCCAACGATTTTTCTAACAAATCCTGAATCTCCAGGAACTTAATTTCATCCTTCAAGAACGCCGCAACGGCGATTTCGTTGGCGGCATTCAAAATGCAGGGGGCGTTGCCACCACGCTTCATCGCCTCGAATGCCAGAGCAAGGTTACCGAAGGTATCCGTGTCGGGCGTCTCAAATGTGAGGGACGGATAATCCATAAAGTTGAAGCGGGGAAATGTCGAGGACAAACGGTTTGGATATCCAAGCGCGTATTGAATCGGCAATTTCATATCCGGCAAACCCATCTGCGCTTTCATGCTGCCATCTTCAAACTGAACGATGCTGTGGATAATGCTCTGGGGATGCACAATGACATCGATTTGTTCAGGTTTCAGAGCGAACAACCACTTGGCCTCAATCACTTCAAGTCCTTTGTTCATCAAGGTGGCTGAATCGATGGTAATCTTGGCGCCCATATCCCAGTTGGGATGTTTGAGTGCTTGCCCCTTGGTCACCTCGACCAATTCCGCACGAGTTTTCCCCCTGAACGGACCTCCTGAGGCGGTCAGATAAATCTTCTCAATCGGGTTGTGAAACTCACCCGCCAAGCACTGAAAAATGGCGCTGTGCTCCGAGTCTACCGGGTAGATATTCACCCCCGCTTCCTTCGCGGCTTGAGTCACCAACTCTCCAGCAACAACGAGTGTTTCCTTATTCGCCAGGGCGATGTGCTTGCCCGCTTCGATGGCCTTGAGTGTGGGTCGTAGACCGGCAAATCCAACCAGCGCGGTCAAGACGATGTTTACACCCTCCATTTGCACCACCTGTTCCAAAGCTGCTGCTCCTGCATATACTTTGATGTCTTGTGGATCCAGTGCATCGAACACTTGCTGATACATCGATTCGTCGCCGATGACAACGCAATTTGGCTTGAACCTCAACCCTTGTTCAATCAACAGCTTCGCGTTCGATTGTGCGGTCAACACTTCCACTTCGAAGTGGTCGGATTGCCCGGCGATCACGTCCAAAGCTTGTGTCCCAATGCTTCCGGTCGATCCAAGTATTGCTATGCCGCGCTTATCCTCGCTCATAAAGGGCTGCAAAGATGCTTATCTCGCATCAGACTAAAGCCCCAAATGTTGAATTGCTAGTCCTGTAAAATGAAAAGAATGCTTAATCCACTACTCCTGAAGGTATACAGCCCCGGACTAAGGAAACTCAAATCCACTTGAGTCGTGTACCTATCCATCTGACCTGAATAGACCAAGGAAGCGTCACTAGAGTAAATATGAAAGTCTTGCTTAGAATCAAGTGTTGTTTGGGAGCGGATATTCAAAAATCCGGATGACGGATTTGGAAAAAGCATCAATGCATTGCTATGCTCATAATTGATTCCATTAGGCCACGGCCCAACGTGCTTCAAGTACTTAGAGTTCAATTCGAAGAGCAAGCTATCCCGAAACAAATTGTCGGTGGTCAGTTTGATCTCTGGGGCCGCCTGATTCGAAATGCCTAAGCTGTCAACAAAGATTTTATACGATCCGGTATCGAGATCATCAAATCTGAAATAACCACTTGACGACGTAGAAGTAGTATGCAACGGCTCCTCTGAATCAGACATTAGAATGAGAGAAAGATTGGAAACCGGATCGCCCTCTGCCCTGCCTGCTCCCTGCGCAATGAATCCACCAATAAATCCGCTTCCCCCAGGGTTCGAACCAAGTAAGACTTCAAAGCCGGCGAAAACGGAATCGCACTCGACCAGAATTGGGGTTGCGCCCTGAACAGTAGCTGAAAGGAAATGATATGAATGGATGTGGTTTGGATAGAGCGTGCTATCAAAGACCGCTTTTACAAAGTAGTTTCCACTATCTACGAGCATAGAAAACTCTCCTTGTGCATCTGTGTATGTTGAATCAGCCAACTGCACGTATCCTTGATTTGAATCGTATGAAATCAAGAGTACTTTGACATTTTGAAGTACTGTCGAGAACGGATCCCAAAGGTGTCCATACATGGTGCTTTTCTGCAGGTCAACTTGGATACTGTCTGATACCTGACAACCATTGCTATCAATCAATTGAACCCAATACTGCCCCGAATCGGATACCACAATTCCGGCCGTTGTTTCATTGGTGCTCCACAGGGTTTGACCAACGCCGCTATAGGATGTCGTCAACACCAGTGAATCGTAATAGCAAATACCCGTGTCTGGACCTAGTTCTAACGGGAACCCTGGCCACGTTTCTAGGACGTGCATGGTGTCACTGAACCAACCGCAACCATTGTAGAGCTCCACCCAATACTGTCCAGCTTGGGTCACGGTGATGGAAGGAGAAGTTGCACCAGTACTCCATGTATGCCCACTTCCCAAAATCCCTGCGTCAAGTAAGATGGTGTCGCCAAGGCAAAAGCTGGTATCGTTTCCGAGATTCGGCAGGTATTGAGCCGTAGACATCACCACTGAATCTTCAACGGACCAGCAGTTGCTGGTCAGCGTATAAAAATATTGTCCGGGAGAGGTTATGGTAATACCGGCGGACGTATCGCCTGTAGACCAAATCAACCCGTCGGCGTATGATCCAAATGGTTCCAGGAAATACGATCCAGAGAAGCAAATTGAATCATCGATGACCGAAGAGGGCTCATCTCCGCAATACGATGACATGAAACCGTCGTGCCAAGCGCCATTGCTCGTCAATGAATTCGTTGTGGAACTTGGATCGAAATCTACCGTACCAGCATACAGCCCTGAAATGAAGATTCCGTCGTCATAGGTTTTCATATCGTAGACATAGCATTGACCACCACTTCCGATGTTCGACGCTTCCTGATAATCACCATCAAGATTGTACTTGGCATAAAAGCAATTTCTGGTCGTACCGTAACCTACTGAGGTAATGTTTTGAAACCCATTGCTAAAATCAAAGTCTGCCGTTCCGTTGAAGTATCCAGAAATCTCAAGTTCTCCATAGCTATTGACCTGCATGGCACTTATAACGTTGTCCCCAGTACCATCAAGTACGGCACTCCATTCTAATCCACCTGAAGGATTGTAGAAAGCAATAAATGCATCTTCGCTGCCATAGGGATCTGGGTAGACTTCTCCACCGGAGAGTGGACCGTTCAGATCAACAGTGTCTACAAAAATTGAAGAGACGAAGAGGCTCAAGTCATCCAGCAGTTCAACAGAACCATCTTCTTCTTCGCTATCGGAACCTAGTGCCATTGATGAAATGTAAGTGCCATTTGAGTCAAACACCATGACAAAATAATCTGCATCGCCAAGTGCCTGATGCACTACGTATCCAGCACCCGTATCAATGCGAATTGAGTCTTTGAACTGACCACAAAGGGCCACGTCTCCAGTCTGATTCACACTCATGTCATACAACTCGATCAATTGAGGACTCTCCGCCTGAACGCCCCAAGCCACCATTCCGCTAGGATAATACTTCGCGATGAAGGCGCCTTTCGTCCCTCCTGGTACACTAAGGTTCGTTGTTCCTGAACCAAGTTCAATATCTACGATTCCATGGAATTGAACCGCCAAGTACTGGCTGCCGTTAGGGTGTATCGCAAGATGCTTTCCTTCGCTGTACAGATCTTCATTGAACAGGTGGGCGAAAACAAGCCCTCCTGAGGCAGTATATTTAGCGAAGAAAGCTGCATTGGACGCTCCATCGGGATTCAGGTTGAAGGTGTTTCCGCTTGGATCAAAATCAATATCATCATACCCACCGCATGTGCCCAGCGTGTATACTGAGCCATTGGCATCCAGATCCAAAGATGCAACTTCTTCATACTGGGACTCACCAATCGAGAATCCCCATTGAAATGCCCCGCTGGCATTTAGCTTTACCAAAAACGCATCTTCGTATCCTTGAGAGACAACACTTTGGGTCCCACTTCCAGGATTCAAATCCATCGTGTAAGTAAACGATCCACCTATATACCGGTCGCCATTTAAGGATTTTGCCACGCTGTGCGCGCGGTCTCCGTAACTGGTCGAATTGAATCCGTAAACCTCTTCAAACTCTTGAGCTCTGCCTGTGAGGACGCAGAAAACAGCCCAAATACATGTCATAGTTCGTAGTTGCCTCATCCGCGATAGTTTGAGGTGAAGTTACGATTAAGCAACAGACAATTGATCGGCGATGCTCCGATCGTTGCTTAGTCTGGGGAGTTTGTTCTGTCCTCCAAGTTTGCCCTGTGATTCCATGTATCGGTTGAAGGCTCCTACTGCAACTTGAGTCACAACCAATGGGCGCAGCACCTTCCCTGTGATCAAGTCGTTGTAGTACGAGTTGCGCTTGCGCATGGCTTCATCCAATGCGGAAGCTATGCTTTCATTGATTTTGCCAGTCGATTCTATAAACCATTCGTGGTAGGGTAATCCGTCGACAGGATTGACCTGAGGTGCGACGTGAAATTCTGAAATTTCAATGCCTTGCGCCTTCGAAACTTCCGTCATGGAAGCTTCAACCTCCTCGGCGATCACATGCTCACCAAAGGCCGAGATGAAGTGCTTGATACGTCCTGTGACAACGATTCGGTAGGGATTCAGTGAAGTAAATTTCACCGTATCCCCGATCAGGTAACCCCAAAGTCCGCTGCTGGTGTTGAGCACGATGGCGTAGTTGACGCCGACCAGCACTTCCGAAAGCCGAAGTCTGCGTGGCTTCGCTTCATGAATCTCACTGAGCGGAATGAACTCGTAAAATATGCCAGCATCTAAATTGAGGAGGAGGCCTTCATCCTTTTGGCTGTCTTGAAAGGCGATAAACCCTTCGGATGCCGGGTAAGTTTCGATGGTCGCGATGCGCTTTCCAATGAGGCGCTCCATAGTCGATCGATAAGGCGCGTAATTGACGCCGCCGTGCGCGAAGACACTGAGGTTAGGAAAGACTTCGGCGATCGTCTTTTTACCCGTTCTTTTCAAAAGACGCTCGAAGTACATCTGGACCCAGGGAGGGATGCCGCTGATCAATCGCATATCGGCATGCATGGTTTCTTCAACGATGGCGTCCACCTTTTCTTCCCAATCATCGATGCAATTGGTTTCCATACTCGGCATTCGATTGGACTGGAGGTAAGAAGGAACGTGGTGCGCAACAATTCCAGACAGGCGGCCTACCTGAATGCCTTGCATTTTATCCATCGTCGGGCTCCCTTGAAGAAAGATCATTTTTCCCTCGGTAAACCCTGCATTGCCCGATTCATGGATGTAGCTTAGAAGCGAGGAGCGTGCGGCGAGGATTTGAGCCTTGATGCCATGGTCCGACATCGGTATGAACTTGACCCCGGAAGTCGTGCCAGAAGTCTTGCAGAAGTACTTCGGCTTGCCTGGCCACAAGACGTGCACTTCGCCTTCCAATATCCGCTCGACGTAGGGTTTCAATCCTTCATAGTCTCGCACCGGAACCCGATCGGACCATTGTTCTTGGGTTACGAGCGGAGTAAGACCTTGATCTCTTCCGAAATCGGTCTTCGAAACCTCATCGAGCAAAAACTGGAACGTTTTGGCTTGGGCTTCATGAGGATGCAGCTTCCACTGGTCAATCCTCCTAACCTCTCGCTTCGCGAGCCACTTTGCTGCCAATGCCTTGAATCCCATGGCGCACGAAAGTAGCGATGGTGCTACAACAGTCCAAGGTTTGTTCGGAAGAGCTTGACCGCAATGGCCAGGAGCACAATTCCAAACACTTTTCGCACCACGGCGATTCCAATCGGACCGAGGAGCCGCTCGATGTGCTTGGTGTTCTTGAGCACGAGGTAGACCAAGATGATGTTGAGCACAATCGCCACGATGATGTTTTGGATGGCGTATTCAGCACGCAGGGAAACCAAAGTAGTCATGCTTCCTGCTCCGGCAATGAGTGGAAAGGCCAACGGGACGATGGACGTGCTGCTTACTGTCGCCTCTTGATTTTCTTCTTCCTTGTAGAGCTTAATACCCAGAATCAGCTCAAGCGACAAAAAGAATAGAATGAACGAACCTGCAATCGCAAAGGAGTTGATGTCGATGCCGATGAGTTGAAGGATTTCATCTCCTAGATAGAGGAAGGAAACCATGATGAGCATCGAGACGATGCTCGCCTTCTCAGATTGGATGTGTCCGGCCTTTTGACGCAACTGAATGATGATGGGAATCGAACCGATGATATCGATCACCGCAAACAGCACCATTGTCGCCGTGCTAATTTCCTTGATATCAAACATTTATGTAAATTTTATTCGTAGCTTTTTTCGTGCCGCGAAGGTACTGCTTTTAAAAGGGATTTCCTACTGACCCAACGTCTCGATATTATGTTCTCGTTATCTCTTCGACGATCGTTCGTTTTTCCAATTCGGAGCCGCTATCTTCGTATACGAGGGGCCGTTTTTCTTAGACCGAAAACCTATTATGCTACGACTTTTACCAAAGAGGATACTCGTACTGTTCATTTACTTCTTCTGTTTCGGTGGATTGCAAGCGCAGTTCACTTTGTCAGATAGCCTCCAGCTGTACTATCCTTTCAATGGCAACGCCAACGATCAAAGTGGAAATGGCATCAATGGCACCGTCAATGGTGGCGCTTCATTAACCACGGATCGATATGGAAATGCAAATTCGGCCTATCTGTTTGATGGGACCAACGACTGGATCGATACCGACGAGACATTTGACTATAACTATCGCACGGTTTGCTTCTGGTTCTATTCTGTAGGCGTCGGCTCTGAGCAAGCCGTATTAGCACACGACGATATCGCCCTCACCTATGGGGCATTCAGCACCAACATTCTTACCAATGGAAACCTTGTTGGCCGTGCAGGTGGCACTGGATCGCTCACGTACGGAAGCGTTCAGGACTCCGTCTGGTATTTCGCGACCTTGGTTCGCGACGGGAGTGATGTGCGCTACTACGTGAATGGGCAACTTGCTGCGACTGCAAGCTCCAACGGCAGCGGTAGTTCTACCGGAGCAAACGATCATCTCGTAATTGGAGTCTCTCGATTTGAAAATACCAAGTTCTTTGACGGTAAAATTGACGACGTGCGCGTCTACAATCGCGCTCTATCACTTTGGGAGATTCAATACCTGTACTGCCCAATTGCAGCGTCGATTTCGACAGGAGACACCAACATCACTGAAGGCCAATGGCTTACATTCTACAATGATTCCAACGACACCAACACAACCAACACATGGCTAATCAATGGTGACACCATCCTCCACCACGGAAGCCTCACCTATAATTTTTGGGATTCAGGTAGTTATGAAGTCATTCTCTTCGCAACGGATTCTTTCAACGGATGCATCGGAGCGGATACGGTCACTGTATCTGTCACAAGTCCAACGTTCATCGACTCAGCACAATGCTTGCACCTTCAGAGTTTTATCAAGACTTCGGACAGTTCAGCAGTGCTCAGCAGCGCCATCGACGCTCTAGATTTCTTTGGCTGGTCGGGAACGGCCATTGGAGATCTCGATGGAGACGGCATTCAAGATATTGCCGTTACAGCACCCTACGATGATGACGGAGGCTCTGGATCGAGCGCAAATCGTGGGGCAGTATATATTCTTTTTATGGATTCCAACGGCAGTGTTGCCGATTACCAAAAGATTTCCGACACTCAAGGAAGCTTTACAGCTGCAATTGCAGACCAAGACAATTTTGGCTGCAGTGTGGCCGCAGCAGGTGACCTCAACGGCGATGGCGTGCCTGACCTTTTTGTAGGATCCAATCAAGACGATGACGGAGGATCCAATTCAAATCGAGGTGCCGTGTACATACTATACCTGAACGCTGATGGTACGGTTCAATCGTATAAAAAGATCAGCGCCACCTCGGGAGGGAACATTTCCATCCTCTCCGGCGCCAAATTCGGAAGTACGGTTTTTCACATGCCGGACTTGAATGGCGATGGGGTCAAGGAATTAGCAGTCGGCGCAACCTACTCGAGTGAAGGTGGATCGGAACGCGGAGCAGTTTACATTCTCTTTCTCGACACTGCCGACACAGCGACTTCCTACATCAAGCTATCCAATACGGAAGGCACTTTTGCCGGCAACACACAGAACATCATGAGATTTGGGTCTTCCATCTCGTCGGCTGGTGATCTGAATCAAGATGGAATCCCAGACTTAATTGTTGGCGCAACCGGGTATAGCGGCGGCACAAGTGGCGACGGAGCAGTTTATTTTCTCGAACTCAACAGCGATGGGTCCGTGCAGTCCTACTCAACCATCTCCAACTCGACTTCGGGCCTTGCGAATGTTCCGAATGGAGCTCGCTTTGGCGCGAACACCACCTATTTCGGCAATTTCAATGGCGAGTTGTGGCTCATGGTCGGCGCGCGTCTCGCGAATGTCAATTCAACCAGCGACGGATCGGTCTACATTCTACGGATGGATAGTGCATTGAATGTCCTGGGCGTTAAGCCGATCAACGACAACCTAGATGGCTTCGAAGGCAACCTCGATGCAAACGACCAGTTCGGATTCGGAAATTGGCTATGGCAAGACATCAATGGAGATGGCATCCCTGAATTTATGGTCAGCGCGCGTACCGACGACGATAACGGAAGTACCAATGCGGGTGCGTTTTACACCTTCCGCTTGGATCTAAACTGCTGCCCGAACTTGGCCACGATCACTCAATCAGACACGGTAGTATCCCTCGGAACAACCGTCGGGTTTTCTACCTCGGCTGTAGCAGACAGTTTGACTTGGCTTATTGACCAGACGTACATCTCATCTGACACGGAAATCGTTGTTTCGAACACGACCCCCGGTAAGTTTCGCGTGGTACTCATTACGACTGGCGCCAGTTGTTATGACACAGATACCGTAACGCTACACGTACTTCCGGAGCCCAATTGCTTGGATGTTGATTCCACTTTTAAAATTTCCAGCACGAGCGGAAATTTCAATGCCGGGCTCGAAGACGATGATCTCATCGGCATGGGTATGACCGGCATCGGGGATGTGAATGGAGATGGTGTACCCGACATGGTGTTTGGAGCCATTGGAGATGACGATGGTGGTTCGGCAGCGGGCGCACTGTACGTGGCCTTCCTCAATGCCGATGGAACGGTTCTTCAGCACCACAAAATATCGAGCGATTCAGGTGGGTTTGGTGTTACGCTCGATGCGGGAGATGAACTCGGAGTTCATGTTGCAGATATCGGCGATTTGGACGGTGACGGCATACACGAGATCGCAGCCAGCGCACCTTACGACGATGACGGTGGAACAAACCGGGGGGCGGTCTACATCATCTTCCTTGATTCTACTGCCAACGTTGCATCCGTTCAGAAGATATCAGACTCCGATGGTGGTCTAAGCGAAAGTCTTGATAACGCAGACCGTTTTGGAACTTCGGTTTGTGGACTTGGTGACTTGAACTACGATGGAATTCCAGACATTATGGTAGGTATGCCGAATGCGGATGAGAGTTTCTCCGGAGACGGCTCTGTCATTGTATTGTTTATGGATACCGACGGAACGGTTCTCGATGAACAAAAGATCGCCAATGGAGTTGGAGGCTTCCCAGCAATCAATGCAACCGATGAGGGATTTGGCGGAGCTTGCGCGAGCCTAGGCGACATGGATAATGATGGCTATCTGGAAGTTGCCATATCTGCGCACCGCTACGGAAATCTTGAGGGTGCGATCTACATTCTCTCGCTCGACAGTTTTGGCCTTGTGCATGACTGGTCCCGAATAAGCGAATTTGAAGGAGGATTCAACCACTCGATCCCGAACACAACATCCTGGGGTGCCGACGTCGCAAACCTTGGAGACGTTGACGGAGACGGATATCTTGATCTGGCTGTTGGCGCCTGGCGCAGCAGCGCTACTGGAAGTGAAAAAGGTGAAGCGTGGTTGCTTTCACTTGACAGCTTCGGCTACGTGTTCAGCACGACCCGCATCTCGGATGCCATTGGCAACCTCAACGCCAGCCTCGACAACTTTGATCGGTTTGGAAGGGGGGTTTGCACGCTAGGTGATGTCAATGGCGATGGCGTGACCGATTTCGCAGTGGGTGCACGACATGATGATGACGGAGGGTCAGACCGAGGAGCGGTGTACGTTTTAACCGTTCGCGACACATGCTGCTTGCTCAACGTCGACTTCAACCTCAACCAAAACGATTTCTGTGTTGGTGACGGATTGACCGCAACCAACACGACGAGCTTCAACAGCGGAGGTGAAACCTGCCAATGGGTGCTGAATGATTCGCTTGTTGGAACGGCTCAAAACCTGAGTCTGACAGTCTCAACTCCAGGCACTTATCAACTGAAGCTCATTGTTAGCGACAGCTGCACACGGCTGCATTCTGAAAACTTCGTGGTGCATGCCGACCCAATCGCAGACGCCGGCTCAAGCGCGTTCATCTGCCTAGGCGACAGCATTCAACTCAGCGCAAGTGGTGGAAGCAGTTATCAGTGGTCTGGAGGCGCAAGTCTTTCCAACGACACAGTTTCGAACCCTCTAGCCTTTCCTACATCCACTACGATCTACTTCTTGACGGTCACCGACGCCTATGGATGCACAGATGACGACAACGTCGCCATAATAGTAAACACGCCCCCAACCGTAGATGTGAGTGGAGATTCATTGATCTGTTTGGGCAATTCAACGAGTTTGACCGCAACAGGTGCTCTCACCTATACTTGGACTCCAACAGTTGGGTTGAGCGCAGGCATAGGAAGCACAGTCACTGCATCACCATCTGCCACGACCACTTACATCGTGGAAGGAACAGACGCCAATGGTTGCACCGACACGGCGAGTACGACCATCTTCATTGACACAAGTTTGGTAGCCTCGCTCGTTTCCACGACGAACGTCAGCTGCTACGGAGGAAACGATGGCGCAGCCACCGCAAGCAGTTCAGGAGGAACATCGCCCTTTACGTATGCTTGGAGTAGCGGCTCGACGACGCTTTCCGAATCCTCTCTGGCCGCCGGCAACTACGGCTTCACCGTCAGCGACGTCGAAGGCTGCGTGGATTCACTGACCGTTACAATTACCCAACCCGACAGCATTTCGGCGTCCGCATCGATCGCGCATGTAGGCTGCAACGGTAGCTCTACAGGTTCCATAACGCTTTCAGCGAGTGGAGGCACAACTCCATACAGCTACGCTTGGAGCAACGCAGCTTCTTCAGCATCGATCACTGGATTGGCCGCCGGATCCTATTCCATCACCATCACCGATGGCAATAGTTGCACGAATGCATTCAGCTACACCATCACCGAGCCAACAGCGCTCGATGCGAGCATTGCCAGCAGCACGGATGTCTCTTGTTTAGGTGGCACGGATGGTACCGCGACAGCGAGTGCAACCGGAGGGACTACTCCATATACATACGCTTGGAGCAGCGGTTCCAATGCTGCGCTTGCCAGCAATCTGTCTGCGGGAACCTACATCGTTACCGTCACGGATGCCAACGGTTGCAGCGACACGGCGCACGTCACCATCGACCAACCGTCAACCAGCGTTTCAGTTGTCTTCACAGATTCTTCAGACGTTAGCTGCAACGGAGGTTTGGATGGCGCGGCGACGGCAATTGCCTCCGGTGGCATTGGTTCGTATTCTTATTTATGGAGCTCATCTCAAACTTCAGCAGCCATTACCGGTTTGGCCGCGGGCACGTATTCAGTTACCGCCACCGACGCGAACGGCTGTCAGGCTAGTAACAGCATTACCATCGACGAACCAACGGCGTTGAGCATATCGGTCTCTGTCGATAGCAACGTGAGTTGCAACGGCGGCAATGATGCCTCCGCTACAGCGAGTGGTTCGGGTGGCACACCTTCATACACGTATGTCTGGAGTGAAGGCTCGACCATGGCAACCCAGGCCAACCTTGGCTCAGGGACGTTCAGCGTGACCGTAACCGATGCCAACGGTTGTAGTTCAAGCACCAACGTTTCCATTTCAGAACCGAACAATCTAATTGCTTCGACTTCGGTCATTTCAAACGTCAGCTGCTTCGGTGGCAGCGATGGCTCTGTCAGTGGATCGGCGACAGGTGGAACCACGCCTTACACCTATGCATGGAGCAGCGGAGGAACAACGACTACCGAGAGTGGACTTGCAGCTGGATCCTACACGCTTTCCATAACCGACGACAAGGGATGCATGACGACCTCAATGGTGACAGTAAGCGAGCCCACCATTCTTGTGGCCAACATTGACTCGACTACACAGCCGCTTTGCAATGGAGGAAGCAATGGATTTGCCTATTCGAGCGGATCTGGCGCAACACCTCCTTATACGTTCGCTTGGAGTTCTGGAGGATCGAGCGCTGTAGAATCAGGACTTGCGGCTGGCTCCTATGCTGTAACCATCACCGACGCAAACGGCTGTTCAACCAGCGCATCTACCTCGATTGGTGAGCCAACCGTCGTTAACGTAACGGCAATACTCGACAGCCAAGTGGTATGCAATGGCGACTCGAATGGTTCGGCGCTTGCCACCGGTTCGGGAGGCGTCGGAGGGTATTCCTACTTGTGGGACAATGGTGAAACAACAGCACTCGCGACCGCGCTAAATGCTGGAACACATTCTGTTACCGCTACAGACGCGAATGGTTGTCCTGCATCCACAACGGTTCTAATGACCGAGCCCATAGCAGTAGTGGCTACACTCGATTCGAGCGACGATGTGATTTGCAATGGATTCTATGACGGCGCAGCCTACACGAGCGCTTCCGGAGGAACGGGAAGCCATTACTTCAACTGGAATTCAGGCGATGTTTCCGACGACATTGACAGCCTTACGTCGGGAGTTTATGTGCTCTCGGTGACCGATGACAACGCTTGCCTCGACACCCTTTCCGTCACCATCATTGAATTGGATCCTATTGTACCGAACGTCAGCAACACCAACGTAACCTGCTTCGGAGGAAGTGATGGAACGGCGAGCAGTGCGGTCACCGGAGGCGGAACAACGTTCAGCTATGCTTGGAGCAATGGTCCAACGACTACCGGTATTTCATCCCTATCGGCCGGAGTGTACGCACTCACCATCACCGACGAAAACGACTGCTTCGGTATCGATTCGGCTGTGGTCACACATCCCGACTCGATGGAGTTCGCGTTCACCACATCGGCCATCACTTGCAATGCTGCCAACGACGGTGTGGCTACAGCTCATGTCATGGGTGAAACGTCGCCTTACACCTACACATGGGAAGGAGGCGGAACAGACAGCACAAAGACGGGCCTTTCGCCTGGATTTCATGGCGTAACGGCCACAGACGTCAACGGCTGCACCAACAACGATTCGGTTGAAATCATCGAGCCTACTTCGGTCGCGCTGACAACCACATTCCTTGATTCGGTCAGTTGCGCAGGGGGTTCCGATGGGTCGGCGGTGGCAATTGCCAGCGGAGGGGTTGGCAATTACAGCTACCTGTGGAGCAACGGCGACAACACTGACACGCTTGACAACGTCGCTGCTGGAACCTATACGGTTACTGCACAAGATTCGAATGGTTGCCAAATCGTTGATTCTGTTACGATTCTCGAGCCGGACAGTCTTCACATTGTGTTGGATCAATTCTACAATGTGGCATGCTATGAACAGGAAAGCGGTGCGATCTACGTAACCTACACCGGTGGAACCGGAAACGTGAGTTATGCTTGGTCTACCGGAAGCACCAATCTTGGAATTTTCTCTCAAGACACCGGATGGTACAGCGTCACCATAACCGATACGAATGGATGTCAGGATTCGGCTAGTTACTATATCAGTCAACCAGACACGGCGGTGCACGTGAGCATGGCCAACCTCGTTGATCCAAACTGCTTCGGTGGTGAAAATGGAGGGATCGCGCTCGTTCCCGGAGGTGGAACTCCCGGCTACACCTACAACTGGGTCACCTCTCAAACCACCGATTCGATCGGCGGACTGGGCGAAGGATCGTACAGCGTGACCATTACAGACGCCAACAATTGTGCGCACGACACCACCTTCAGCATCACCCAGCCCACTGCTCCAGACAGCGCCATGCTTTCGGTGAGCAACCTGCTTTGCAATGGTGACACCACTGGCTCGATGACGGCAACATTCAACGGTGGCACTGCGCCTTATTTCTATTCGTGGTCGAACGGTTCGAACAATCCGAGCATTTCAGGCATCCAACCTGGAACCTACAGCGTTACTGTTTACGATGTAGAAGGCTGCACCCAAGTAAAAACAGACTCAATCTTTGAACCGGATGAATTGGTGCTCAGTCTTAGCATTGTCGATTCGCTGTTGTGTTTCGGTGATAGCAATGGCGTCATCGCAAGTTCAACGACAGGTGGAATTGCTCCCTACGTCTACGTCTGGAGCAACGCGACGGTGAACGACACCCTCTTTGATGCTCCTGCCGGAATATACTCGTTGATCGTCGCCGACAGCAATCTTTGTCTAGACACGTTGGAGATCGAGTTGACTGAGCCAGATCTATTCACGATGGACAGCGCGCTTGCTTCCAGCGTGAGCTGCCATGGAGACACCAATGGGATGATCTTCACGAATCACATTGGTGGTGTCTTGCCCTATGTATTTGCATGGAGCAACGGCAGTATAAGCGAGAGCATTTCCAACTTAGCGCCCGGCTCCTACTCGATTACTTCGACCGACGGCAACGGCTGCTCCTTCGACAGCGCGTTCACCATAATTGAACCAGACTCATTGATGGCATTCGCGAGCTTGATAGATTCAGCAAACTGCTCAAATACGGCCGATGGCGTCGTTGCTGCATTGGGCATTGGAGGAACTTTGCCGTACGGTTATACCTGGAACTCGGGTGATTCTTTAGATACTGTATTCACGGCGTCTACGGGAAATTACAGTGTCACGATCGTCGATGCGAATGGATGTTCGGACAGCGCAAGCGTTTTCGTTCCGTTCGCTCACGCGCTTCCCATATCGATGCTCACGAGCGACACCATATTCTGCAATGCAACGAGTGGATTCTTGACAGCCAATCCCATTTATGCCCAGTACGCCTGGTCAAACGGTGACACACTTTCTGCGACAGAAGTAGCAGCATCCGGCATCTATGTCCTTACCGTCACCACGGAACAAGGTTGTTCAACCATCGACAGCGCTACGGTAGGCTTCGGAAACTCAACGCCGGTGTTCTTGGGCAATGACACCGTGATCTGCGTTGATGATGCAATTACACCGTTCACAATTGTTCCATCTCCGAGCGCATTCAGCGCATACAACTGGAGCACAGGTGATACCACCTCTACATTGACCGTTTCAAGTTCGGGGTTGTATACATTGATAGCAACCAACGGTCAAGGATGCTTGTCTGATGACAAGATCGTCGTGGTATTTGATACCTGCATCAACATCGGTTTGGATGAACTTTCTGACCTCGGCATGCTAAGCATCTATCCGAATCCAACGCGCAATCAATTTGTGGTTGAGTGGGCTGTGCCGCCTACCGAAGAAATCACGTATCGCGTGCACAACACCTTAGGGGGATTGGTTATGAATCTAAGAAGCCCATCGAATCGAGTCTGGGTCGATCTTGCGCACCAAGCGGCCGGTGTTTATATACTCACCATTCAACAAGGTGCTCGATTAAAGCAGGTTCAAATCATCAAACAATAACCATTCGCTCATTTTTATTGGCTGCAATCGTCATAACAGCTTTCTTCACATCATGAGAGCCCTACTCCTATGTGTGCTGTTCGGAATATCGACTTGGGTAAACGCGCAGGTACTGCCAGACTCCATCAGCCTGGTGGATGATTTTCTGACATACAAAATGTACCAAGGTCCGATGCGCATTGGAAACAATCGCATCAAGTGGTTGATGCAAGATTGCGACGAAGCGCTAAAAGTGTATTCCACAGGAAAAAAAATGGAATCGTTCAGTGCGTTTTTTGCCGTGGTCGGAATTGCCGGAATTGCCGCATCATTGGGCGATTACTATTTCAACGAGCGCGACCAAATCCCTTACGAAATCTTCGTTCCGGGAGTGGTATGTGCAGGTATTTCCATCCCCCTATTCAGGGCAGGAACACAACGTTCTAGAGAAGGCATTCAGATCTACAACAAGGATTGTTTGAACTAGTCGGTGGAAGCGCGCTCACGGTTCATGAACTGCTCGATTTCCTCGATGGTCTTCGGGGCACCGCTTGATAAGACCTTGGCCGGACCTTCGGTGATCAGAATATCGTCTTCGATCCGTACGTAGATCCCCCACCATTTTTCATCGCAAGATGAGCCGTGAGGAATGTATACGCCAGGTTCAACGGTAATTACTTCACCGGGTTGAAGCGATGAATAAACGCCGGCATCGTGCACGTCGAGCCCCAAGTAATGTGAGGTTCCATGCACGAAATACTTGGATATCTCCGCCCATTCCTTGATGATGCCCAGCTTGATCAATCCCTTACCGATTGTTCGATAGGCTTCCTCGTGAGGCGTCCAGAATTTGTATCCCTTGGTCGCGTATCGAATCGCTACGGTTTGTGCGTCTAGAACCAGCTGATAGACTTGTTTTTGTTCTTCGCTGAACGTGCCTGAAACCGGAATGGTGCGCGTTATATCTGCCGCATAGCCTTGGTACTGCGCCCCGATGTCGATCACGACCATGTCTCCTGGAATGAGCAGCCCGTCGTTTGCCGTATAGTGCATGATGCCCCCGTTGTCACTCGCTGCAACGATGGATGGAAAGGCAGGACCTTCTCCTCCGCCGTATCGAAATGTGTAGTCAATGATTGCTTCGAGTTGATACTCGGTCATTCCCGGCTCGATTTGTTTCATGACGTTTTTGTGCGCAGCACAGGTGAGATCAACCGCCGCTTGGATCATGCGAATTTCTTCGTCGGTTTTCTTCTGCCGCAAATACGCGAATAGGTCTTCGGCCTCGTCGACCTTGAGCGTCTTTCCAGCTGCTTGTGTTTTGTTCTTGCAATGCTTGACCAAACTCGCCAAGTCGCCAGGATGGCTGGTGTCGTCGCGGTCGATGAAGATGTTTTTGTTGGCGTAAACTTCTTTGATATCGCCCCACGGAAGATTCATGTACTTGAACTCCGTATTGATCTTAATCGCCCCAATTCCCGAAATATCGGTCGCCTTCTTGGCGTCGAGCATGACGCCGTGCCACATCTCTTTCTTCTCGTCTTTGTCTTCGATGAAAAGGATTTCCCGGTACCACTTTTCATCGATTCGTACCGGATTCTTGAAGATGATGCAGAGTGCGTTCTGTGCGCGGATACCCGTGTAATAAAAGAAGTCGGGATCCTGATGAAAGGGATAGTCGATGTCGTTGCTGCGCTGTCGTATAGGCGCAGAGAATAAAACAACCATCGAACTATCAGGCATTGTATCGCGCAACCGCTCTCTGTTCTCAACGAAAAATGCAGTTGATAGCTCTTCCGGAATCTCCGGCAGCGGAGAAGTATGGAAGTGCGGCGCCTCGTCGACTTGAATCGAGTTGTGTTGCGAATACCCCGGCGCTGCTGCCACCATAAGGCCCAAGAAAATTGCGTTGCGTAATGCCATAGAACAAATCAAGACTATTTCATCCGAGCTGCGGGTATACGGTCTTTCCAATTTTGAACACTTCAATCATGAAAAGAGCGGTTGGGAACAGAATGATACGAATGTTAAGTAAGTCATGCTGAGCGGATCCGATAGCTATTGGGTCGAAGCAGACCTTTACCATTCTAAGTCGGTCGTCTTCGACTCCCCGCCTGTACCAATCGGGCAGGCGCTCAGACTGACCGACAGGAATGTATTCACAGTCTGACACAAAAAAAGCCCCCTCGGAATCCGAGAGGGCTGCAATGTTTTGACTGCTTCGAGCAGTTACTTAATGTACCCGTTGGCACGTGCATCTTTGAGGCATGCTGCCAATCCGCGCTTGTTGATGTGGCGAATTCCTGATGTGCTTACAGTAAGCGTTACCCACTCATCCTTCTCCTGATCGTAGAATCGCTTGGTTTTAAGGTTTACGTCGAATGTACGCTTCGTCTTGTGGTTCGAATGTGAAACGTGGTTTCCAACCATCGCGCGCTTTCCTGTGATCTGACAAATTCTCATGACTCCTCAAAAATTGGGCTGCAAATATAGGGAGAATACTTTATTATAAAAGTGCTTCTATCTCAGAAATTCCTGCATCCTTCAGAATTTCCTTTCGAAGCAGCTGCAAGCCTTGCAAAGCGGTCTTTCGGATGTTCCGATCGCGGTGGTTTCCCATTAAAAATTTCTTGGCATATGTGCGCGATGGACCCGCGATACCTATCCAAACGGTTCCTACCGGTTTATCCGGTGTACCCCCATCCGGACCGGCGATTCCGGTGGCTGCAATCGCATAATCGGACTGGTATGCATCACGAACGCCATTTGCCATTTGGATGGCCACCGTTTCGCTTACAGCGCCATGCTCCAATATATCCTGCTCCTTTACTCCAAGCACACGCGACTTTGCCGAATACGAATAGGTCACTGCTGTGCCGATGTAGTATGCGCTGCTTCCAGGAATAGATGTAATCAGACTCGACAAATAGCCACCCGTACAGCTTTCTGCCGTTGAAACTGTCTTTCCATGCTTCTTCAAGAGTTTGCCAACGACTTCTTCCAGTTTCTCATCGTCAAAGCCAAAGGCGAATTCACTGATCAAGGGAAGCACATTTCCGACTTCTTGGTCGATGCGTCGCTGCAGATTGTCGTGTTGCGTAGCTACGCCCGAAATGCGCAATCGCACAGAACCCACAGACGGTAGATAGGCTAATTTCAGACCCGCCAGCTTCAAATTGTCTTCCCAACCACCGATGATCTCCATCAAAGAGCTCTCTCCGATGCCCTGGGTCATGATGGTCTTGTGCATGATTTGCTGATCGTTCAGGCGCTGCTGGATGCGTGGAACGGCTTGATCTTGAAAGATGGCTTTCATCTCAAATGGCACACCCGGCATCGAGATGAATACGGTGTTGTTCTTCTCAAACCACATCCCTGGCGCCGAGCCATGCGTATTGTCGAGCAACTCGCAATTGTCAGGCACATCTGCCTGCGTCATATTCACATCGGGCATCTGAATGCCTCGGTGCTCGAAATGACTGCGAACGCGGTTGAGCACGTCTTCATCCCGGCGCAATCCACTGCCGAACCATTCTGCCAAGGCTGATTTGGTAATGTCGTCTTTAGTTGGCCCAAGTCCACCGGTCATCAGCACCAACTTCACCTCCGATGGCACGTCGTTCAGTGCACGATGGATGGCTTCACGTGTATCTGCAATACTGAAAATGCCGTCGTTCACCAAGCCCAACGCATTTAACTGGGCGGCCAACCATGCAGAGTTCGTGTCGACTATCTGACCGATCAGAATCTCATCACCTATCGTTATGATCCGGGCTTTCATCAGGCCATAAAACTATATCATTGTCGCTGCTCTTGAAATTCCATTTTATCAACGATGAATCCACAAGACAGCGAATTGGTGCTTAATCAGGATGGCAGCGTTTACCATCTGAAGCTCAAACCCGAGCACATAGCGCCTCATGTCATACTCGTTGGTGACCCGGGCCGGGTTGAAATGGTAAGCGCGCACTTCGATTCCATTGAGACAAGCATTTCCAACCGAGAGTTTACCACACACACAGGCTCGTACAAAAATCAACGTTTCACTGCGCTTTCCACAGGCATAGGAACCGACAACATCGATATTGTGGTAAACGAATTAGACGCCGCGGTCAATTTCGATTTGAATGCGCGTCGTGAAAAGTCGGAAAAAACAGCATTGAACTTGGTGCGCATCGGCACGTGCGGTGGCCTTCAGCCCGATCTGAACGTACACGATGTAGTGCTCACAAGGTTCTCCATTGGGCTCGATGGTGTGCGCCATTTTTACGCCATTGAGGAAAGTGAAGCGGAGCGCCACGTACGCATTGCCTTTGAAGGATTTGCGGCGTTCGAAGACAACCTAAACAATCCGTACGCTGCAGAATCAAGTGTGGAACTGTTCGACCAACTCAGCCATCTGGGCAGAGAAGGCATCACCTTGACGAGCAACGGCTTCTTTGGTCCGCAAGGCCGGTCGCTTCGGTTGCAATCAAAACTTAGGCAGTTCAATGAGGACATCCACCGTTTCGAAGTCAACGGGCTTCGTGTTCTGAACTATGAGATGGAAAGTTCGGCCCTGTTTGCGCTGGGGGGTGCACTCGGACATCGATGCGCCTGTGCCTGTTTGGTGGTCGCCAATCGTAAGGCCGGACAATTCAGTTCTGGCTACCACGATGCAATGAATGCATTGATCAAAAACACCTTGGATGCGCTGGCTCAGTGACTATTGAAGCAAGACTTTTCTGAGGTAGCTCTTCTCTTCTACATCAAACCGTAAAAAATAAATCCCGCTTGAACCAACGTGGCTTAAGTCTAGCTTTCCATTATTGGCCTGCATGGTCTTAACACGCCTACCATCGGCTCCGAACACTTCGACGTGTATTGAAGTATGGCTTTCGAAGAGATAGATTTAGGTCGCAACCCTTAAGATTACGGAACCAAGCTTCTGCCCAGACTCAACGTAGGTGAATGCTTCTTTGATCTGTTCAAGCTGAAAGCGTCGATCGATCATCGGTTTGAACACACCTTCCTGAAGCACCGAGGCCATTTTGTTTAAGCTCACATCTACCCCTGAAGGAAAAGGAAACAGGACGCGTTTGCCTCCTCGTAGCTTTGTGAGGATTGGCAAGTAGAGGTTCTCATTTCCCGGGCCCAACTCCGATGAAATGTACGCGCCATTGGCTTTGAGGAGGGGTTTGCACGCGCCGAATGTGCTTTTACCTACCGCATCAAATACCGCGTCGAACTCACCTCCGGCCTGCGTGAGGCCTTCTTGATCATAGGCAAGTACGCGCTTCGGACCGAGCGCTTCAACCAGCGCCACGTCTTTGGAATGACAAACCGCGACAACTTCAATGCCTTGGTGAATCAAAAGTTGAGTGGCCGAGGAACCGATGGCACCCGTTGCACCGTACACCAACACCTTCATTCCAGGCTTCAATTCGAGCTTGTTGATGAAGTTGATGGCGTAGTGACCGCCCTCGATGCTGGCAACGGCATCCGCAAAGCTGACATTCTCAGGAATCTTGTGCAGCTTCTTATTGGCATTGATCGTGGCATATTCTGCATGGGTAGGCAAGGCATTGTCATCGAAGCCGAAAACGCGGTCGCCTACGTTGAAGCCTTTGACGTTCGACCCGACTTTGACGATCATTCCTGCGAAGTCGGTGCCGGTAGCGCGGTTCCTCGGATTGGGCATGCCTACAAAGAATCGGTAGATAAAGGGTTCTCCACGCATTCCTCCGCAATCTGTACGATTCACCGTGGTGCAATCTACTTTGACCAATACTTGATTGGGCTTTGGTACCGGTATCGCCACCTCTTCTATGCGCAAGCCTTCAGGTCCACCGTAACCGTCTCGGACAACCGTTTTCATCTTCGTGGGAATCGCCATGTTGATCATCGATTCAATCGCCAAAGATGAGTAAGTCCTCCACGACATCCAATTCATGCAAAGTGCGAATGTTCGAGCACGATGTACGCATGCGCGAGCGCACTTCAGAAGAATGCTCCGGCAACTTTGATCCCGAGGCTTCCCATGTCTGCCGATCCGGCCATTGCGCATAGGCAATGAAACGCCCTTCCGATACTTCATGCAGGCGAGAGCCCATGCTTCCTCCGTAGTCGAGGATCAATTGCGTAAGCTCCTTCCACGCATCGAGGAATTGACGCTCGAAGCCGGGGATGACTTCAAATTCGTATATGATGGCTAAGTTGCATTGCATAACGGTCAATATGCCGGACAATCTCCTTTGCGCCGCTTTAGTTTCAGATCATCGTACCACTCATTGATCTGGATGCGTTCGATTACATCCTCATGAGTCATTTCTGAACTTACGTTGTATACGGCTAAAATCAAGAGCAAATGAGCATTGTAGTTCTTATAAAAGACGTACGTATGTTCGTCCTCTTTGTTCAAATCTTTCCACTCAACGAAGTACCACCACAACCCCTGCGATCCCTTACACGACTGACGTTTATGGTCTTGCGCATCTGTTAGCACGACCAAGTTGTCCTTGGATTCAATCGAGCGAATCAAAAGGTCCTGATAGACATCTTCACCAAAGGCCATCAGTAGGTTCTTCTGAACATAGAGGTTGAAGTATTCGTCCGACATGGGTCTATTAAGCATGGCCAGAGTGGTCAAAAAGTCCAGGTCAGAGAGTTCAGATGGAATATGAAGGCTTTCATCGCCTTGAGCGAGCGCTTGAATGAAGGAGCGTTCCTGATCGGCCTCAACTGGAACGAAATCTGGAGGAAACGTCAGTTTTAATCCGAGTTCTGAATTCAGTAGGGTATGTCCCTCAAGAATTGTCTTCTCCTTCAACTCACAAGGCGTTCTTTTTTGACCGTTTACATTGAGACTGCAACTGAGCATCACGCTCAAAAGACTTACCAGGCTATACGCTTTTGTCATCAGGTTTCGGTGTGTGTGATGGATGGATCCATTTCTTTATCAAGGCGATTTGCCCCAAGTGATAGTGCGTGTGTTCGATGATTCCATGAAGGTTTCGGTAGTAGGTTCCATACTTCGGATCGGTGAAATCTTCGAATAGTCGATCTGTTGGTAGAAGTTCGATGAGTTCCGCCACTTCGTTTGCTTCTTGCAACATGGATGATTTGAACTCAGCCCACTCAGCTTCTGAAGCAAACGCTGGATGATCAAAGCTCTCCGCGTCTTTCCCTACCAGCGGACCACCTTTAAGCACGCCTCTGACCACATGAACGAAGTAATGGATGTGATAAGCGAGTTGGGCGATGGTATTGAATCCCTCAATCCTGTAGAGCGCATCTTCGAGTGAGACTTCTGAAAGTTGTTCTTGTACGTTGGAATCGGTCCAATTGCCCCCAAAATGAACGTCGCGAAAGTGTTTGGCCAATAGGGTCGACTCGTTCATGGAGACGAATCTAGGGAAGTCGCTGATTGTGACCTAATATCCTTCGACGTTGCGCCCAAGGACGATGTCACGCTTTCCGACAAGTATTCCGTCTTGATCTTCCAGCTTCATTACGCCGTTGGATCCGCCGCGTGGAGCTGGATCTGAGCCTTCTAGAAGTGTATCGCCTTCAAAAAAGTAACTGCCCAACCAGTAATACTTTCCGTCAGGCTCTAAAACCGTGAGATGGATGTGTGCTGCCTCGGTGCGACTTGGATACACCGCTGGCTTCAAGGTGTAGAAAGCATAGTGTCCCGCTTGATCGGTCTTTACCCATCCGCGAATGTACCCGTGCCGTTTCGCCCAGCCGGATTCATCTCCTTTCGTTGGATATAGGCCTGATTGGTCTGTGTGGTAAACGTAAAGGACGACGTCGCTTGCAGGAGTATGGCCATCCAGCAAATACACCGTGCCTTCCACCTTAATCCGTTCACCGGCATCGTTGAAATCAGGAAGGGTGTCGACCGACCTTAGATGCCGACCCTGAAATTCAAAAACCGCCTCGCACCCTTCGCAAGGTCCGCCGACGAGCTTTGGCTCCACAGGCGCTTGGGCCTGACTGCAACTCGCTAAAACGAGTGCCAGGTAAACGATGTAGAACTGATGCATCACCTTATCGACTCAAAAGGTACTTTTTCGCCTGTGCACCATCCTCGTCGACCATCTCAAGAAATGTGAAATTCAACTTTTCCAACACGCGGATCGAAGCTGCGTTCTCAGGAAGCACCGTCGCAACGATCTTCTGGAGTTGATAGGCTTCGAATCCCCATTTCAGGCATGCCTCGCAGGCTTCCGTTGCGACGCCCTTTCCCCAAAAATCAGGATGTATCCGATAGCCTAGGTCCACTTCGTGGGTTTCCATCAAGTACTTCAATCCTGCAAATCCAATGAACTGCGACGTTTCTTTCCAGACCACGGCGTGCCGTCCGAACCCAAAACGAGCATAGTCTTCATCGATGAGCTTCCGTATCAAGGATTCCACTTGTTCTCTTGATTTCAATCCTCCGTCATGCGTATACCGAACGACACGCTCGTCGGATTCCATAGCAAGCGTTGCATCCACGTCATCGAGCGAAAAGGGACGGAGGATCAGGCGATCGGTTTCAAGAATTGGAATGGACATGCTATTTGGAGTTATGGAAGTCGGGCTATTGGGTCGGTTCGTAATACTTTCTCGACGCAAGGATAAATGCGATGCTTCCGGCCACCAACGCCAAAACCAGCACGGCTGGAAGGATAAACCACAGGATACCAATGGCGCTCAGGAAGGCATACAAAAGCAACCAACAAAACGAAGCGAAGTAACAGTATCCGAAGGCGATGTAACTGATCCAATGGTACTTGAAGGAAGCATCTCGTTTCTTTCGATTGTTATAGAGCGCCCACCCTCCGAAAAAAACGGCAAATGGAGAAATGAAGCCCATGCTCAAGCCAGAAAGCGAAAAGAAAATCAAGGAAATCCAACTCAAAGCAGACAAGCCCTTCTTCTCTGCGGGTTCATCTTCCTGCGGAACACTCTTGTCTACAACCAACGTGCTCTTCGCGGTTTGAATCAGAACTTCATGTTGCGAATGGGCCTGCTCTACCCTAAGATTGGCCGGTAAGGATCGATGCTCAATAGCGCGCCTTGAAACGAGCTTATATGCATCCAATCCAGCTTTAGGCATCCTGCTCGAGATCGCGGTATGCTCATGTGAACACACCTCATCGACCACAGTCACAGGCTTTGGAGTCTTCCTATGGGCAGCAACAAAATCGACATGCACGCCTGGTCTGTGGAGCCTTCTCTCCATCGTGCAGCTCGTAAACGATGCCGTGAAAGCAACTAGAAAAAGCACGATGAATGATTTCTTACAAACGGATAGGATCATGTTTCAGGTCTTTGCTCCTAATGGATTTTGCCGCAATATAGGATGCTCGATTTGTCATTGCGTTTTCTTGCTTACGATCTTGTCGCTATTAACAAATGCTCCTTGATAGTCCCCAAAACCTTAAATCTTGCGGGCTGGAAGCCCCCGTAATTTTGGATTTGCGTGAAAAAAGCATTTGATATATCCGCGCTCATCCAGTTGTTGGACGATCCAGATGAATCGGTTTACAACCATGTCAAAGGTCAGTTGATGTCTTTTGGAGAAGGCGTCATCCCTGACCTGGAGGAGGCTTGGGAATCGAATTTGTTCGGGATGATCTTTCAGCAACGCATCGAAGGGCTCATTCATGAGATACAATTTGAGGCGCTCGCCGCCAGCTTGAAGGAGTGGGCACAAAACGATGGCGCAAGTTTGTTGGATGGTGTCTTGATCATCAATCGCTACCAATACCCGGATTTCGATGAGGAAAAACTACTCAAGACACTCGAGCAAATCCAACAGGACATTTGGCTAGAGTTAAACGCCAACTTGACTGCCTTCGAGCAAGTGAAGGTCATCAACCACATCCTTTTCGAGATCTACGGATTTAGTGGAAACACCAAGGACTACCATTCGCCCAAGAATTCGTTTTTAAACGTCGTTCTTGAAACCAAGAAGGGCAATCCACTCAGCCTGAGCTTGATCTATTCAATCATTGCCCGCAACCTCGATATTCCGATCTATGGTGTAAATCTTCCGCACCACTTTATTCTGTGCTATTTGGATCGGTTCAGTCTGTATAAGACAAACGACGTTGCAAAAACGGACATTCTCTTTTACATCAACCCTTTCAGCAAGGGAACGGTGTTTAGCAAGAATGAAATCGATCATTTCCTTCAGCAGCTGAAGCTCGACCCGAATCCGATTTTCTATCGTCCGGCAGACAACATTGCCATTTTGCGTCGTGTACTCAACAATCTGGAATACAGCTACACTAAGCTCGAAAACCACGAACGCATCAAGGAAATCCAGTTTCTGATTCAACAGTTAGAGGGCTGAGGTTTCTCACATCATTGCACTAGACAAGGGGGTTTTTACGGTTTTTAAGGGTTATATTTGCATCAGTTAATGAGGCCGTCTCCACCCGCCCTCATCTGTTCATTCTTAACCCATTCGATGGAAGTTCTAATCTTTTTCGCTGCCCACTGGTACTTGTCGCTGTTTACGCAAACCTTCTTTCATCACCGGTATGCGGCACACCAGATGTTCACCATGAATAAATCGTGGGAGCGCGTTTTTCAAGTGCTGTCCTTTGTGTTTCAAGGTTCGAGCTACCTCAGCCCTTACACATATGGCATTTTGCACCGCATGCACCATGCCCATGCAGACACGGAACTCGATCCGCATTCACCGAAATACGATAAGAACATCTTCAAAATGATGTGGCGTACGAAGACCTTCTATTCAGACATCTTCTACGGTCGAATAAAGATCGACAACAAGTGGAAAAAGAACTTGCCCGAATGGTTCACTTTCGAGCGCTTCGCAGATGCATGGCCGATCCGCATCCTTTGGGGGGTCTTTTACATCTGGTTCTACGTTGAGTTCGCAACGCATTGGTGGATGTACCTTTTACTCCCCGTGCACTTCATCATGGGTCCGGTTCATGGAGCCATCATCAACTGGTTTGCGCATCGCTATGGCTATACGAACTTCAAAGTGGACGACACTTCAAAAAACCTGCTTCCCGTAGATGTCCTGATGCTTGGTGAAAGCTATCACAACAACCACCATAAGTTTGGAACACGCGCCAATTTTGGCGTGCGCTGGTACGAGATCGATCCAGTATACATCACGATCAAATTGTTCGACAAGGTCGGCATCATCAAGCTCAAGTTGAAGCCGGTCGAAATCGCGATGTCGGAAACGGAAAAGAAAAGGGCCGCGGCTTAAGGGCCTTTCAATGATTTCTTGAGACCATCGATGCTGAATCCGCTCAGCGCAACCTTTCTGATCCACGCATTCCGCAACCCAAAACCTACAATGATGTTGTTGAGCCAAGGCCTGGCAAACATGCGTTGTAGCAGCAGATTCACCTTCAACTCTGAGCCCATCCGTTTGTAAAGCCTTCGATCGTAGCGCTTGTTAAAGGTTTGATCGAATCGTTGCTCGAGAAAAGCCTTCTTGAGATGTTCCGCAGCTATCCGACCGCTTCGTATGGCGTTGCCAATGCCTTCACCTGTAAGCGGATTGATCAAGGATGCGGCGTCCCCCGTAAGAAGAAATCCATCGCCTGAAATGGACTTGTTTCTTCTATAGAGCGGTATGCCAAATCCTTTGGGTGTTTCAAGCGGACGCGCGTTTTGGAACCGCTCTTTAAAGTCCGGGTGGCGTTCGATGACATCGAGCAGTGTCTGTTTGAGGTCGATGTTGTGCTTCACAACAGCTTCACTCAGCATACCTAATCCAACGTTCGCACGATTGTTTGGGAGAGGAAAAATCCAGAAATATCCCGGTGAAATGTCCTTGAGGAAGTGAAGCTCTATTGTTTCCGGTTCACCATAATCTCCGACATTCTCCCAATACATGCGCAATCCAGCAGCCAGGCTGCGGCGATCCATTTCCTCCTTCATCAGGAAGCGTTTGACAACTGATTGGAATCCATCTGCAGCCACGATGCATTTGGAAGTCAAGACCTTTCCATCTTTCAAGGTGGCGATCATCCGCCCATCGATGCGTTCAACTTTAGATACCGTAGACCCTTCCATCGTTGTCACTTCTTCCACCTTTTTGGCCTCCTCAAAAAGAAGATGGTCGAAGTGTAAACGCTCTTTCACATACCCCAATCCATCGTTTAGGGTAAGCAAGGCAGTGCTTCCATTGGAAGATCGAAACAAGATGTTTCGGCACGCGAACGACTCTACCAACCCTTCAAATCGGCTGCGCAGATCTGGGTCGAGTCGACCCAACTGGTTGATTACGTCGGGACTCAGCGCATCGCCACAAATCTTATCGCGTGGAAAGCTGTCTTTGTCGAGCAGCGCCACCTTCAGCCCACTTCCCTTCAACGCAATACAAAGTGCACTTCCTGCTGGTCCAGCACCGACGACGATAATATCGTATGACTCTGGATTCAAACTAAGGACTGCTGCATTGATCTAATTGAGCCTTGACTTCCTCAAAACTGTACGAAGACGACTGGTTGTTCAGGTCAACCAAGATGTAGTGAACGAGGTTGCTCACTTCTACCTCCGATAATCTGCTGGCGCCTTCCATCTTCACGTCGTATTCAACGCCATTTACTTCAATGGGTCCTTCAATTCCATCCCGAATGATGCACGCCAATCTGGCTTTGTTCTGTAGTACAAAATCTGCATCCGCAATCGGAGGAATGAGCGCCCCCAATCCCTGACCTGATTCCATATGGCAATTTTGACAATGCCGCTGATAAAGCGCCTTACCCTGATTGCGCGGCTTATAATCGCACGCTATGAAAATCAATACCGACAGAATGAAAATCGAGACGCTAACCTTCATCTTTTGAAAGTAACAAGCGAATGTCATCCATCATGCGATTTACCTCTTCCGGGTCAACTCCGTCATAAATGCCCCGGATCTGGCGGTTTCGATCCACCAAGAGAAATGCTCCGCTGTGGGCGTAGCCTCCTGGAGCCAATGTATCTTCCTGGGCGGCGATCATATAATGCTTGGCCATTGAGTAAATGCTGTCCTTCTCACCCGTCATCAAATGCCAGCGATCCGCAGAAATTCCAAGCTTGTCGGCAAACGACTTGAGTCGAGCTACAGAATCGCGTTTTGGGTCAATGCTGTGCGATAGAATGAGGAGTTCCTCTTCTCCTTCGAACTCCTCGTAGACGCGGAGCAACTGCTGTTTCATCTTCGGGCAGATGGTAGGACAAGACGTGAAAAAGAAATCGGTGACGTAGAGCTTCCCTTCAACCGATTGCTCCGTAATGGTTGTGCCTTCCTGATCGACAAACGAAAACGGACGAACCTTTGAAAACACCGTATCTGTTTTCAACTTTCCATCGATGATGACGTCCTTTACCGCATAGGGGCCGAGCAGCGGAAGATCCTTCTTTGCGGGCGTCGAGCACGCCATCAGGAAGGCGGTGCATGTAATGGCTATGACTTTACTTATACTGTTCCAACAACGCGGTTCCATCCTCAATACTTTGTTCCATCTGTTCCTTTACCTGGGCAATCGATGCTTTCTCCTTGGTGTAATAAATGACCGCCGAATCAAGCGGGTGGGTCTTTTCGTAGGTTGGGTCGTACTCCGCCATCCATGACATCATTGCTTCATCCGCCTCTTCAAGGGCATAGATTTGGGTTGAGAGTTCTGCTTTGATGCCTGCTGCTATGGCAGATGTGTCCGTATCCAAGCGCGTGCGGATCTCTTTTAATTTTAAACTGATGGATTGAATCTCACCCATCCGTGGCATGACTTCGTCGTGTACAGCAATCGCTTCTTTTTTGAGTTGATCAACCTTCTCTTCCTGTGGATTGGTGCATGCCGCAAGCAGCACCACTGCTCCAATTACCCAAAATCTCTTCATCCTTTTAATGTATTGATGGCAAGCCAGGCCATGAGGCCGCTTCCGGTTTCGAGACATTTTTCGTCTACATCAAACATTGGCGTGTGCAAGGGTTTGCCCTTGCCTTCTGCGTCGTTGCGTACACCTAAGCGATAAAACGTTCCCGGCATTACCTGTGAATAAAAACTGAAGTCCTCACCTGTAGGACGCATCTCCAACTCCACCACATTTTCGGCACCCAGGTACGCGATGGCTGCAGCTCTTGAAGCTTCCGTTAAGGCCTCATCGTTGTGAACGAACGGATAGCCCTTCCGAATATCGACCTCACATGCTCCTCCCATTGCTTGCGCCGTTTGTGCTGCGATCTGCGCGATGATTTCGTGCGCCTCTGCGCGCCAATCTTCATCAAAAGCGCGGAAGGTTCCTTCCATTTTCACTTCATCCGGTGTGACGTTGGTGGCGCCGTCTCCGACGATTTTTCCGATCGTCAATACACTCGGAAGCAACGGGTTCTTGCGGCGACTGATCACCTGCTGAAGCGCAATAACGATGTGCGAAGCGATGAGGATGGGGTCAATGTTCTTGTGTGGAAGTGCGGCGTGTCCTCCCTTGCCTTTGACGGTCAGATAAATCTCATCTGCCGAAGCCATGTACTTACCAGCTCGAAAACCAACCTTTCCTACTTCCAATTCCGGAAGCACGTGTTGGCCAATGATGGCCTGCGGTTTTGGATTTTCCAGTACTCCATCTCGAATCATAAGTGAAGCTCCACCGGGAAGTTTCTCCTCGCCAGGTTGAAATATCAGCTTGACCGTTCCATCAAACTCATCCTTCAACCCGTTCAAAATTTTAGCTGCTCCGATCAAGGACGTTGTGTGGACGTCGTGACCGCAAGCATGCATAACGCCTTTGTTTTTGGAAGCATATTCGACGTTGTTCCCTTCTAAAATCGGCAATGCGTCAAGATCGGCACGCAATGCAATGGTGCGCCCTTCTCCTTTTCCCTTGATAAGTGCAACCACACCTGTCTCGGTCATGCGTTCAGGCTTCAAACCCATTGCAGTCAGCTGCTCGCTGACGTACGTTGCAGTGTTGTGTTCCTTGAATGAGAGTTCTGGATGCGCGTGCAAGTGGCGCCTCACTTGAACCAAGTCGGGAAGCATTTCTGCCGCTTTCGATTTGATCCGGTCGAGCATTAGGAAGGACTGCCTTTGGTGAAGAATATCAGGCGTATCGCCATTGCCAGCATGAGCAAACCGAAAATGCGCTTTAGCATGACTTCGTTGATGCCCAAGGAAATCTTGGATCCTAGGTAACCGCCGACCACAAACGTGGCCGCAATGATGAGTGCATATTTAATGTTCAAAGCACCTTCGCGGTAGTAGTTGAACGCAGCCACCGCTGCCACAGGAATAACCAGGACGCCAAGGCTTGTGCCTTGGGAGGCATGCTGACTCATCCCAAGAAAGAAGACCATGGCTGGCACCATGATCAATCCACCACCAATTCCAAAGAGCCCACTAAAAACTCCTGCGATAAGTCCGATCAGTATGAGGATAATGATTTCGTTCACGAGACTAGAAGTCGAGCCCGAAGGACAGGTACGTTACCGGGTCCAAAAATAAGCCGTTTTCAATGCCCCAAGCATAATCGAAGCGCACGAAATAGCCCCAAACCTTTGCCCGCATTCCCCAACCAACGCCTCCGATGATCGGATCGCTTTGGTTCTCATAAATCACGGTTACACTGCCGTTGTCTTCGGTGATCCGATTGAAGGTGTTCTCCTCGCTGTACGGCGTTAAACCGGTCCAGGCCGTACCAACATCGGCAAAGCCGATGACCTGGAATGTGGAGAGAAATTCACTCTTCAATGGTTCCTGCGCAAAGTAGCGCACCACTGGCCAGCGCAATTCGCTGTTGAAGACCATGAAGTTGTTCCCGTTTCGCGCATTTTGAATGAACCCGCGCATGTTGGTGGCGATGGTTTGGAAGCGATAGCCATTGGTGCGCGATACCTCGTTGCTGTAGTCAAAGCGATCGCGCTGACCGAGCACGATCCAGTTATCGACGCTTCCCATGTAGTAGACCAATTTCTGTGGACCAAAGCTGCTGCTGCCGGCCAAGCGGTTGGCCCAAATCAAATCGCGGTGGATCGGAGTGTAGTGCCGCGCGTCCAACCCGGCAACAAACAATGCCGTAGAAGGATCGATCACGCTGCGGTAATGTTCAATAAACGCCTTGGCGCGCATGCCGTTCAAGACATTCAGCGTTTTATTGAGCGTATTGTCAAAAATGTACTCCAATTTGACGCCGGCGAGAAAGTCCGTCTCGTCTCCCTGCTCAAGCGTTCCCTTGTCTGACCCGAGCGTGATCAAACGATCGTAACGTCCGGTACCGGTAAACTGCAGGGCATTGACCGGATCAAACGGATAACGGAAAATTCCTCGTGCCTGATAGATCTGCGTGCGTTGATTGAGTTGAATGCTCTCAAGCGTGGTGAGGCTTTGGCGCTGGAGAATATACTTTTTGTCCAAACGCTTTGATCGATCTTCCAATGAGATGAAATACTCCGTGCCACTTGTGTTGTTGAAGGAGTATCGAAACCCTCCTTCCACTTTGTAATCCTCAAAAACATCGAGCATCCCAACCTTCAGAAAAACGCCCATGCCCGGCATGATGTAAGGGCCGCCATTGAATGGCTGGTATAGATCCGTCGCGTAATCGAAGTCAAACTGAGTGGTGAGATCGGTTGCTGCAAAGGCTATGTTGTAGTTCCTCATTTCAGGAATCCGCATGCGCAGCTTTTTGGCTGAAGTTGTATCCGGCTTTGTGTTGCGAATATCCGCTTGTTCTTCCTGTTCACCTGCCTTGGCCATCGACTCGTCATCGAACGTGTAGTTGTTGATGTCGATCAAGCCATCGTTGCTGGGTTTGATCAGATCGTCAGGAAAGACCTTCTTCTTAACCAAGGTAATTCCGAGCGTATCGAGGGGGTTCACTTCCTTGTCTACCGTATCCGATTTCGGTTGCAGGTAGGCCGATTTGTTGATCGCATAGCGGGACCGCACTGGTTCGAACGTCGACGTGACTTGGCTACCCTCTTTGTTCATGAACCGATAACGCCCATCGAAGTAAAAAACTTCGGTGAGCATGCCTTCCCTGCGATTGTAGTCAAAAGACAGGATGTTGCGCTTATAGCCCGTCAGCGGCTTTGTGCGGGTAAAATATCGATAGGTAATCGCCGTGTCGATGGAGACGATGGCGCTGTCGAGTTCTCCCTTGTAGCGGTTTCGGATGCCCGATGCATCGCTCAGGTACATGAACGCTTCGTTGTTCAGCGATTGAGGTTCAGATTCATCGGCGTTGGGTGTATTCGTGAGCCTGCGCGCAACGTCATCGTCGTTGAGGTCGATGACGTAGAGATCCATTTGAGGCTCTGGCTTGAACTTTAGATAATCCTTGGCAATATTCACCGTGTCGCTGGCACGGTTCGAAGCGAATATGACCTCATTGCCCCAAAATGTTGGATGGCGGTCGTCGTATATATCATCGGTCAACTGGCGCTGACTGTTTGCCGCAATGCTATAGAGGTAGATGTCGGTCTGGCCTTTGTTGATGGCGCTGAAGAGGATTTGTTTTCCATCCGGCGAGAACTCCATATCCATCACCTTCTCCAATCGAAGCAGTTCATTTTTAGCAACCTTCCCTTTCTCTGGGTCATAGCGATACAACCAAATGCGCCCCTTCTTCTCGGTCACTACGAAAAGCTCCCCATTTTGGGGATTCCAATCCATGATCGGATAGCTTAAATCATATACATGATCCAAACGGTGCCCTTGTCTTCTGAACTTTTTACGACGCTCTTTTTGAAGATCGTAGATGTAGACCTTGGTCTTGCTTAGATTGTTGGATGAGTAGGCCAGATAACGTCCATCCGGACTAAGGTGCGGCTGCGTGTAATCGAGTCGCTTGCGCGTCCGAATTCCTACGAACTCCCCGAACTCCTGCGTTCCCTCCTGATCGATTTCATACCGGTTCTCAAAATATTGCTTCGCATCGCTGAGCAAAGTGTTGAGTGAAATCCCCAACACAAACATGAATCCCGATTCAATATTGCGTGTAACCCGCGCCATGTATAGAATGTTCGGGATAACGTTGGAGCCATATGTTTCGGCGACGTAGTACCAAAGCGAGCGACCCGCAACCTCTGCATCGGCGCCTTTCAGGCGTCCGAACTTCCGATACTTCTCACGACTCACCAAGTCGCGGAGACGGTCGTCGGCGTCCACATCCCATGGATCTGCGGCATACTTGGTGAGTCCCTTGGTATACCATTGAGGAAAGTTAAGCAGTGCGTTGTTCTTGATGGTCTCACGCCAGTTGTCGCCGTACAGCATCTGCCCTACCAAGACTTGAGAAAGGCCCTCGCGGATTTGAATACGGAAATCGTTGAGGTCTCCCGTGAAATAAACGAAGATTTTGGAGCCTGCGATTTGGGTGGTGCCACCGATGTTCGACTCGTCGGTTTCAGGAATGCCCACGTTGGACTGTCTGAAGTGTTCGAGCTTTTGATAGACTACGAATTGGAGCCGATCTTTCTTGAGGGAATAGTCGAAAAACTGCTCCATCTCTTCGATCATTTCACCCGCATTGCGCGCCGTGAAGATGGCGAGGTTCTTTGATTCGCCGTAAAAGAAGACGGTGAAGTAGTTGAACTCGTACTTCATCCAATCAAATTCCTCGTATTGAACCCGGTTCTTTCCGAAAGGCTGATGCATGCCATGATAGAACTGCGCCTGAGCACTTCCCAAAATGAACAGCCCCAAGCTGAGGAGGAATATGATTTTACTTTTGCCGAGCATGAATCAGGAACCGCTAAAGGTAATGCGCCCGCAGCGGAATTCTATAACAATTTAGACGAGGAATGGTGCGCATCGACCAGTTCGTATTTAGTCCGTTTGCTGAAAACACATTTGTCTTATCCATCGATTCTGGAGATTGTTGGATCATCGACCCTGGTTGTTCGGATGCATCGGAGCGGAAAACACTTGTTGACTTTATAGAAGGCTCGAAGCTGAAGCCATCCCGCTTGATCAATACGCATTGTCATTTGGATCACGTATTTGGCAACGCCTTCGTGCATTCGAAATATGGTTTGCTTCCTGAGTATCATGAAAGAGATGAGCCTACCTTAAATCTGGCGCCGGTCTCTGCCAAGCTTTACGGCATACCCGGGTTTGAAACGTCGCCAAAGTGTACATCGTACCTTCACGAAAGTCAAGAACTAAAATTGGGCGAACATGCGTTTGAAATGCGCTTTTGTCCTGGACACGCTCCGGGCCACTTGGTGTTCATACAGCATGAACAGCGCTTCGTCATCGGTGGCGACGTCTTGTTCCGAGAGAGCATCGGCAGAACAGATCTCCCCGGCGGCGACCACGAGACCTTGCTCACATCCATCCGTGAGCAGTTGTTCACGCTTCCTGACGATTATACCGTCTACTGCGGCCACGGTCCGGAAACGACGATTGGACATGAAAAGCGGTTCAATCCGTTTTTGTGAGATTGTAAATTAAATGCGGTGTTGGAATCGAATGTGGAGCTTTCCATGAATGACGCAGGCCTACTTGGATCCGAAAGCTATCGGATCCGCTCTGTGTGACCTGCTAAATGCTTCCTGTCGGTCATGCTGAGCCAAGCAGGTGTGGCTAGCACAGCAAGCTGTTAATGATAGATTTAAACAATGTCGTTTTCTTTCGGTTTCCACTGTACTGTGCTTTCTTTGAACCTCAACACAAAAACTGATATATGGAATTAGGTAACCCAGAGCAAATGCTCGAGATGATACAAACGTTTATCGTTGAATATGGAATGAAGCTTTTGGGTGCGGGAATCGCGCTGGTCATCGGCATATGGATCATCAATATGCTGGTTGGTCAAATCACCGGCGTGATGAAAAAGCGCAACATGGATCCTAGTCTGGTTCCCTTCCTCCGCAGCGTGTTGAACATCACATTAAAAGTGGCCTTGGTGATCAGCGTTGCCGGGATGGTCGGAATTGAGATGACTTCGTTTGTCGCCATTTTGGGTGCCGCCGGGCTCGCTGTAGGATTGGCCATGCAAGGGACCTTGCAAAACTTTGCGGGCGGAGTTATGATTCTACTCTTCAAGCCATACAAAGTCGGCGATTTCATCGATGCTGCCGGCCATATGGGAACGGTAAAAGAGATCCAGATTTTCAATACTATCTTGACGACGGTCGACAATAAAGTCATCATCATTCCAAATGGAGGATTGGCCAATTCATCCATGACAAACTTCAGTGCCATGCCGACGCGACGCGTAGATTTTTCTTTCGGCATCGGGTACGACGACGACTTCGAAAAAGCCAAAGGCATCATCAATGAGCTCATCGAAAAAGATGATCGCATTCTAAAGGATCCTCCACCCTTCTGCCGCGTGGGCGAACTCGCAGACAGCTCGGTAAACATTACGGTACGCGTCTGGGTCAATAGTCCAGATTATTGGAACGTGCACTTTGATATGGTCGAGAATGTTAAGAAAGCTTTTGATCAGCGTGAAATAAGTTTTCCATTTCCGCAGATGGATGTACATTTGGACAAATAGATCGGACGGCAGTCCGGTAAAAAAGATTGCCACAAGTCCGCACCTGGAGGTTTGATAGGGTTAGATCGTGATGAATGTACTTGGTCTTCAGTCATCATGGTTCCTCTGGTGCGGACTTCTTTTTTACTCTAACTGAAATTTTCGGCACATTAATTGTTGCTACACACAAATGACGCAACGACTCTACTTAACCCTAAGCCTCCTCTTCATATTTTCAGCACTTCATGCCCAGCAAAACACGATCACAGGTCGTGTTCAAGAGACATCTGGAAACCCAATTCCTTTTGCCAATGTGGCGGTGTACAGCCTGGATTCTACACTCCAGGGCGGCGCTACCACGACTGAGGATGGCAGTTTTTCCATCGTCGTGGATCCTGGTCGCTATTATTTAAGCGTGAGTTTTCTTTCCTACCAGCCCAAGTTCATATCGAACATCGTAAAGCTCGAGGGTGAGGCATACCGCGTCGGGCGAATTGAATTGGAAGAAAATGCCCAGATGTTGGAAGAGGTGGTCATCGAAGGCGAGCGAAGCCAGATGGAATTCAGGTTGGACAAACGCGTATTCAATGTTGGGAAGGACTTGAGCACGTCTGGAGGTGATGCAGCCGACATTTTGAGAAATGTACCATCGGTTGACGTCGACATCGAGGGGAATGTCAGCATGCGCGGCAGCGAAAACGTGCGCATTCTGATCGACGGAAAGGAATCAGGATTGACGGGCGATGGCAACGCCGAAAGCCTTATGCTGCTTCAAGGCAACATGATCGAGCGCGTCGAGGTTATCACCAATCCTTCATCCCGCTACGAGGCTGAAGGCGAAGTCGGGATCATCAACATCGTACTCAAAAAAGAAAAGCAACAGGGATTCAACGGCGCCTTTGAGGTAAATGCAGGCTACCCCACCAACTACGGCGGTTCGTTCAGCATCAACTACCGACGGAAGTGGGTCAATCTGTTTGCAAGTTCAGGAATGGCATATCGCCGTCGGCCAGGAAATGGCTACTCGATTCAGGAATACAACAGTCCGGATACAAGCTACAGTTTTGAACGTACACGCGAACATGTCCGTGGTGGATTGTCATCGGTGAGTCGCGTTGGCGCTGATTTTTTCATCAACGATAAAAACACCATCACAGCAGCGCTGATCTATCAGTATGAGGATTCCGACAACACGGCATTTCTTGAGTATGAGGACATGAATGCAACGCAGGAAGTCGTTCAAACCGTGGTACGCGATGAAGCCGAAAACGAAATCGAAAACGAGATCGAGGTATCGCTGATCCACGTCAAGAAATTTGAGAAGAAAGACCACGAATGGACGACCGAAATGCGGTTTACCGACAACCAAGACTCCGAAGAAGCGGAATTGGAACAGACGACGATCGCGTCAACAACGGATGTGAGTTTGCAGCGAAGCAGCAATACAGAGGACGAGCGCAATCTGCAAATTCAGAGCGACTATGTACAACCGCTTTGGAGCAATAGCAAGTTTGAGACGGGTGTGCGCGCATCAATACGAAACATTGAGAACTTCTATAGTGTAGAGATCGATGAAGGAGATGGTTATGAATTCTTGTCCAACTTCACCGACAACCTTATTTACGACGAGCGCATCTATGCCGCGTATGGGATGTTTGCCAGCGAGATCAAGCGATTCTCTTACCAGATCGGTGTGCGTGCAGAGTATACAGACATCCTCACACGGTTAGAAATCAGCAATGCAGAGAATCCCAGGGAGTATTTAAACTTCTTCCCAAGCGGACACCTCAGCTACCAGTTCACCGAGCGCAGCAGCCTTCAAACCAGCTACAGCAGACGCATCAGTCGGCCACGGTTCAGGGAACTCATTCCATTCTATGGTTACTCTGATCCACGTTATTTCTACGGTGGAAATCCAGACTTGAATCCTGAATTCACCGATTCGTATGAGGTGGGTTGGCTCAAGATGTTCCAGAAAGGTGGCAGCGTATTAACGAGTTTGTATTACCGCCATACAACGGGTGCAGTACAACGTATCACCCTGACCGACAGCAGCAGTTTGATTCAGACTTTCCCGATCAACCTTGGAACGCAAGACGCTTATGGGTTAGAAATCAATGCCCAGTACAGCGTTAAGAAGTGGCTTCGGTTCAATGTGAACGCCAACGCCTACTATGCCAACTTGCAGGGAACCTATCGCGGCGAAAGTTTTAATACGGAGATCCTGACGATGATGACCAACGGCAATATCACGGTCAGTCTACCAAGCGACATCGACGTGCAAACCACGGTTCGCTACAGCGCTCCGCGCAACACACCTCAAGGTAAAAGCTTGTCGGTAACGACGTTGGACATAGGACTCTCAAGAGACTTTTTTGACGGCGACGGAACCTTGGTATTCAGCGTCAACGACGTCTTCAACTCCGGCCTGCGCCGTTCGATTACCAACACGGAGTACCTCTACGCAGAGAGCGAATTCCGGTGGCGTGTACGTCAGTTCAATCTAACGCTCAACTACCGCATCAATCAAAAGAAACAGCGTCCGCAGCGCGGTGGTGGGTTTGAAGGTGGGGAGGAATATTAGGGGGTGAAAAAATCTTGCGCATTTTCCACTTGTATCAATTATTGAATTCCATACTTTTGCCGTCCTTTTGAAACGAAAGGAAGTTCTTTTTATCCGGTCCGGTAGTTCAGTTGGTTAGAATACATGCCTGTCACGCATGGGGTCGCGAGTTCGAGTCTCGTCCGGACCGCAAGGGACGCAAAAGCTCAGCAGTATGCTGGGCTTTTTTTTGCCTTCTTCTACTCAAACAACAACCCCAATGCATCCTGATTGTCGCCGCCGTAGGATTGGGCGCACACCAGGACCAATGTGGTTGGCGCGATCAGATTGATCTCATGCTCTTTGATACCTGACGCGTTGGGGAGTTCGTAGTCGATCAACGTCTCGCCTGTACCTACATCGAATAAGCTGTAACGAAACGTCTTTGCCTCAGGATTGTCTTGCCAGGTCGTGAGTGTATGGTTGCCGGATTCGGCCTCTACGTGAAAGGTCAAGAATGGTCCTACTGTCCAAAGGTCGCTTTCTATGATGGTATCGATGCCCGCGTGACCAAGCTCATTGCTGTTGCGAATGAAGGTTTGAATTTTTCCGGCTTGACCTTCTGGGTCGATTTCAAATTTTACGAGCAAAGAATCATCGGTGTTCTTGAAAATTGCTCTTGGCACGAGATCGGGCCCCCAAAACGGCATGTCCTCAAAATAGGTCTTGGACTCGTCTGCCGAATACACCGAAACCAACGGTTTTCGACCAGCAATGGATTTCAGATCGGCGTCGAAGACCTCCATCATTACAATATGATTGAGCGCCACATCCAACGAATACCATCGCGGATATCCCTCGAAGATCTTTAGACTCGTTTCAAAGGACGGGTTCAAAGGTTCGGTAATCCGATCCGGAACACCAACCATGAAAGGTCGCGTACGAAAGGCCCGTGTATCATCCTCCAAGGATGCGCCGAAATAGAACAAACTGTCTGGTGCGGTAAATGAATAAGCTCCAGATTCGTAAGAGTGGATCTGAAAGATGGAATCATCGCTGAAAAAGGTCATCGGATTAGCAAACAGGCGCGGGTCCCTATTAGAAGTATAAAACATGATCTCGTCTCCAGACACCCCACACTCAGAGTGAATGCCGTTGATGGTTATCTCAGGAAACGGCACACCATAGGTAAACTTCATTCCTTGAATAGTCAATGGCCCGGGTGGGTCAACCAAGCGCGCGTCCCAATCCGCTCCGAGTTCGAGCATCTCGCGTCGTTCATACAAAACGAATTGTCGCGCACTGTCCAGCGCTGCAGATGTAAGCAGGTATTCACCAGAAGGCCATACACCTGTGTAGACTTCCGTTCGGTCTTCGGGATTGATGTAAAACGAACTGCCGGATTCTTCATGGGTAAAAATGTGATGGAGTTGAGGATAATCCTGAGCACAATAAATAGACGCTGTCCGATCAAACTGCGTGCTACTACAGCTGATCAAAAGCGCAAATAACATGAACAAGAATCGATGTGTGCCTCTCACCTATTTAAACGTTTACTACGAATATTGAGCCTTCCAGGATTAGAAATTTCCGTCGCGGCCAGCCTTAATAAATCCTTTCCTTTTTAAGCACTGATATCTGTTACTTTATACATTTACCACCGCAATGCTAAGGTATTCACAAACAGTCATTGTTAACTTGTTTTGGCTTGTTTCATTGGCCAGTTCGGCAACCTATTGCCTCGCCTCCCCAGCAACCTCACCAACAAAAACGGAGAAAAAAGCACCGTTTGAAGAAGAGGAGTTTACGAATGCCGAAGAGCTAGTAGAAAAGATAGCAAAAAAACAACGTCTCGGGAGTCATCATGACACAACTGGAATATTGAACAGAGGGTTCAACTTCAATCATTCCTTTTTCATTCATGCTTTGCTTGAGAGTGCATTATCTAGGGCACACAAACAGTGTCTTCGACTCTACTTGCTGTATCAAGCACTGAAAGTGAATTGTTCACTCAATTGAGTTAATGCGCTCATCGAGGGTATGATGTAGCAGTAAATCCCTCGATCAATTCACTTTTCAAACCCATCCTTTTGTTGGTTCAGCTATGAATGCATTAAAATTCACGGTTGAGACGGTAAGAAGAGACGCCATCGCAGGCACAATTACAGGCCTCATGGCTATACCATTAACCGTTGGTATTTGTCTCATGTCTGAGTATCCAATCCAAACCGGGTTGGCTACGGTGATATTCGCTTGCGTTATAAGTTTTCTTGTATACCTTTTTAAACCAGGGAACCACGTAGGCGTGCCAGGTGTGGCGGCCGGATTGGCGCCAGTCTTAGCCATGGGTATTCACAAGTTCGGCTTCGAGAACATGCCGTTTCTCATTTTTCTTACCGCAATCCTTCAGATGTTGGTCTGGAAGCACAAGCTTGAAGAATACATCCTTAGGGCCGTACCTCCTTTTCTAATCGAAGGTTTGTTGGCTGGTGTTGGACTTAAAATCGCAATGAAGTTCGTACCCTATACGTACGAGACTGTAAATCCAACGAACGAAATATGGGATCCAAGTAGTGTAGGCATGATGCTCCTCTCTCTTCTAACGCTCGGGCTATTTCTGTATTTGTATAAAAAGTTTCAGGACAAGAGTCCTGGTGTACCCTATATCGCTGTGATTGCTGGAAGCGTTTGGCTCAGTCTCTACATGGATTTACCTATGTTGGAGATTGATCACGTGCCATTCAAACTGGCGGTTCCGTTTCCAAATTTACAGGCTACCCCACCGATCATGCTTGTTGAAATGCTCCTTTACGCCGGAATGTTGGCCTTGATTGACGTAATCGAGCAGGTAATGAGCAACGCTGCGATCGAAAGAATTGACCCATTCGGTAGAAAATCCAACAGCAACAATAGCCTGCTCGCGATTTGGATCGGAAATTTGGGCGCCAGCTTCTTTGGTGGGATGACCAATCTTGATGGATTGGCCAAGAGCTCAACGAATAAGATGGCTGGCGCCGTTTCCAAGATATCCAACCTATTTGTTGCGGCGGTCCTTGGCATCGTATTAATCTTCCCATCCTTGCTGACAAACTTGCCTGAGTTCTCGCTTGCGGTCCTTATGATCTTCACAGGTTGGAAGATGATCGCAGGCATGTATCATGTAGCCAAACATGGAAAGTACGCCTTCGGACTAGCCTTGTTTTGTGGAATATTGGTCTTTCAGCTCGGGATTTTTGAAGGACTCATCGTTTCTCTCGCTGTTCATACGCTCATCACCTATCTGGTATACCGTCACGAACAGATACCTACGCTCGAAATCATTCGAAAATTCATCCACGTGTTTAGCGATAGGATCCATCCTCATTCAACGGATTTAATCGAGGTAAAAGAAGATGTGTCGTCTGGTGGACTGCGTTATAGCAGCATTCAAAAGACCCGGGCAGACAAGAAAGGGTTGGAGGAATTCATCGACGATTGGATTGATGGGGTCAACCATCACAATCTACTTGGTGTAGTGGGAACGTATGATGTCAATGGTCTGCTCTGGGGAACATTCGCTAAAGATTTACGCACGGGACATTTTCTCATCAAAAAGTACTTCGAGCACCTATTTGAGCTTGAAAATGTTCAAGTAAGCTTTCAGTCAAGAGAAGTTCGACAATACAAAGATATCTTCATCCAATCAGGCGCTTATACTTTCATCTACCAGCGAAAGGGTGAATCCATTAGCATCCCAGCTCGATACTCTTTTGTCTGTAAAAAGGAGAAAACCGGTTGGTACATTCTAGAGCATCATTCCTCAGAATTCCCGGCATAATCAAACAATTAACAATCACTAAATCAAATAATATGTATTCTACTCTCTCCTTAGTGCTCATCGGGCTCATCGTATTGGTGATCCTCAGCTTTGCCGTGATCAAACAAGGTCAAGTTGGGGTAGTTACCCGGTTTGGAAAATTCCAACGCATTCTCTACCCAGGCCTGCACATAAGAATTCCCTTGGTTGAACAAGTCTATCGTCGGATTTCTGTGCAAAACCGTTCTGTGGAGCTTGAGTTTCAGGCGATCACGAACGATCAAGCAAATGTCAATTTCAAAACATTGATCCTCTTCTCTGTAAAAGACGAACTGGAAGACACCATTAAACGAGCCGCGTTCAAGTTCATCGATGAGAAAAGTTTCATGCAGTCGCTCATTCGGAGCATAGAAGGTGCGATCCGCGCCTTCGTAGCCTCTCAAAAGCAGAACGAAATTCTAGTTCTAAGAAAGGAAATTGTACACGAAGTCAAGGGCCACATCGATGAGTCACTGTCAGAATGGGGATTTCATCTTATCGACCTGCAAATCAATGATATTTCATTCGATGAGGCAATTATGCGATCCATGGCGCAGGTAGTGGCAACCAACAATTTGAAGGCAGCGGCTGAAAATGAAGCACAAGCCCAATTCATATCAAAAACCAAGGTGGCAGAGGCCGATGCCCAGGCGCGACGAATTGTCGCGGATGCCGAAAAAGAAGCGGACAAATTGCGCGGAGAAGGCAATTCCTTGTTCCGACAAAATATTGCGCAAGGACTGGCAACCGCCGGGATCATCATGAAGGACAACGACGTCGACCCCTCCTTTATGCTCTATACAATGTGGGTAGAAGGTATGAAACACATTGCATCCCATAGCAAAGGAAATATCTTATCATTCGATGGTTCGATGGATGGTTTCGAAAAAACGATCAAGCAAATGAAGCTCATTTCCGATGCCCAGCTGAACCAAAAAATGACAGAAAATAATTGAGCATCGAATAACTCCAAATCATGCCAATTGAATTAAATTCGACTTGAACCTTCGTATAACCGACCCCATAGTCAACCAACATTACACTATCACATGATCGTTCGAGCTAAAAAACTCATGAGCTACTTCCACCCAATAGTCCTTGAAGAAGGCAGAGGTGAGTTCATGCCTTACCTCGAGGTAATAGCACAAGATGGAAAGCTCGTTCTTAATGGCCGAAATGTCAATTACTCTTTTGGAAGTCTGCACAAAGTTTTTGATAAAACGTTCGAATACTTCAATCTTCACAGCAAACGAATCGACAATGCACTCATTCTAGGCTTTGGTGCGGGAAGCGTTGCGCGAATTATTAGCGATAAATACAATGCAAACTGTCGGATCACTGGCGTTGAAAAAGACGGAATGGTGCTTCGACATGCTCATAAGTATTTTGATATTGGACGCTTCAGTCATTTGAATCTAATCTACGCCGACGCATTGGAGTTTATACGAAACACCAATGAGACCTACGACCTGATCGTCATCGATCTCTTTGTTGAAAATCGGGTTCCTCCTGCAGCTAAACAAGTAGAGTTCCTAATAGCGATTAGGGATCATCTGAATGACGATGGTATGGTCTTTTTTAATAAGATTACCTATACCGATGAAACGAAGAGAGAAGCAGACAAGCTTTCATTGCGCATGCAAGAAGTTTTCGGGAAAATCCTACGACACACACTGATTGAGCAGGGAATAGAAACCTCAATGTTGGTTTACCAGACCTCATTCACACCTATTCGAAGAAGTCAAGCTGAGGCTTGAACCTTCCCATAAGATTTTCAAAGCACGTATCGGGAAAGCAGGCATGCTTCTAATGATCTGATCAGGTCATTGGTTGTTTCTCTCTTTTGTGTTTCCGCATTTATTCGTTGAAGATCACGATGCGATGTATCCATCCCGCATGTTCCAATGCGAAATCACCGAACGCGTTCAATCTCTAACGGTATGTTATAGACGGTTTTTTGTTTCAATCTAAGTAGGCACACAAAGGTGTAGTTATATGCATCCCGCATATTCAACACGTTCGGAAAGTGGAACCCAACGATGGATAGTTTATGGTTTCGTAGGGAATCGAACCACGGTAACCTTGTACTGTCAAAAAAAAGTAAAGACCAATAAAGAATGAAAAAACGCTTACTCATTATCTCAGTGTCAACGATTGTCGGACTCACAACACTCGGCCACGGTAAAAAGGCGCAGAACGAGCTTAATGATAACACGGTAACTCTTGATGTGATACTTTCTTCAGAGAGTTGCAACACTTCTTCGGCCATTTATCAAGTAATGGAAAATGGCTATTCCAAGGTTGTGGACCTGCAACCTTACCAAGAACAAAATTCGATGGTGGCTAACGTCGCCAATGCCCGCAAAATTTATGAAGTATTTAAAACCATGGGACTTGACGCTCGCGACATGGAATTGGTTGAACACGATCCGATCGATCCATGCAAGCACGTGTTCTCTTTTGTGAAGAGCAGCACACCAAACACGAGTACAGAATCCCAGAAAATCGATTGATTATGAAAACGTTTACATTGCTTATCTGTCTCTTTTTTAGCTCTGTGCTCCAAGCAGGCGAAGCCTATCTAACCTTTAAGGTCTTGGACCAGGAAGGCAAAAAGCTCAAGAAGGCAACCATGCTGGTTTATGAGAACAACACCATGGTTCACGAACGCACCATTCGCTCAAGCAAGGCCCACCTTATCATCGAGAATGGCCACTACTACACCATTGAGATTCAACTAGACAGCCATATGTCCAAGCGGATCATCGTGGATCTCCGAAATGACGTGTTGGAAAGCGACTTCGACGACTACATCTTCTACGTTGAACTCGAGCACGTAGACCGTTATGAAGGTGTTGAAGGAAGCGAAAACTTTCTTGACTATCCTGTCGCCATTCTAGAACCCAGATCGGGCATCAGAGAGTTGACCTACAATCGAGCCTACATGATCTCATCCATGGAGCACAAGAAACAACTCTTGTTTCCGACCGACGAGATGGCCTACAATGAACAAAACACTTCCAATTAAACCGAAAATCAGATCCAGCCATGAAAAAGTACATTACCATTCCAGCCTTAATCGCTTTTGTCAGTCTCACGTTAAACTCCATGTCGATCAACTCAACGCCTGGGTTGTATGAAGAAGAAGTTCGAATCTCCGTGGTCAGCGCCTTTGAGGATTGCACCGTGGCTCCGGCCGTCTATCAGGAATTTGACGAAGGCTTCAACAAGGTCATGGACCTCAAGCCACTGGAACGCAGCAACCCCTATCCCGCCACTGAATCAAACAACCGGGCCGTTCAGGACTTTCTTGATCTCATGGGGTACGAGGACTATGTTATCAAGATGACCGAAGTGGAGGAATTGGAGGGTTGCGCCAAAGTGACTACCTACTGGCTGATCCGTCGAAATCTTTGATTCGAGTTTGATATTCGGACGATCCACATTTGCTATTGAAATTGAGAAGCCACGCATTGAGCCGTGGCTTTTTTCATTGGCTTAAATGAAAACAAGCGCAATAAACAATGCCTGCCTGAATAGGACCGAATCCGTCAAACAAAAAAACCCTCGCAGTAACGAGGGTTTCATGGTTGTGATTAGGGTTAATCTGAGAAAAAGTAAGGACCACGCTGGCTGGCCCTTACTTTAGTCACATCCGTAACATTACGATCGAATGTTCTTTTAATTCTCACTTCAAGGTTAGGGCTATTCCTACATCCCTGCAATAGTCATTTATGGCTATCGTTTTAACATTTCACGCAGCGATTAATGGCTATCAATAGTTATAAATAGCTATTGGAAGCCATGATTTTTTATCCTTGTTTAGCAAACTAAATGATTCAATATGCCCAGTTATTGCGATTCTACCCCGACCGTCAACAGTGTTCCAGACCCGAACAACATGACGATGTTCAAGCCTTATTTCGTCATTCCATCAGGCGCTCAGAGCTTTACCGTCCACATCAAGGTTCCTTCCAACTGCTACTTCGTCGATTCCGATGAGCCGGGCTACCCATCTGGTGGAAGATGCGGAGAACCCAATGACTTGCATTGCGTGATCAAATTGAAACAAACACCAGATTGCTCGAATACCGACCCGACTGTCCTGTTGCACCCACTTGAATACGCCGAAGACCCCAATGGAGAACACATCAACATTTATGTAGAGGATTTATCAAACGGCGGTCGCATTAATGGGAATTCAAGAAGCACAAAGAAGGCTAGCTAAGCTGCTTCTTCTGCTTTTCCTGTTTGGTTGTGCTCCAATTGAAGTTAGCCATCAAGATGGACTGCTCGATTCGCTGAGCGCTCAAGCAGAAAAGGACCCAGCTACGGCTGAGCTTGTAGCTAGAGAGCTACTGAAAGATGCTCAACACAGAACTGTATGGACCGATGATGAATTGATCCAAATTCGTCTGTTGTTGGTGCGAAGCTGCAACCGTCAGAAGAAATATGAAGAATCCTACAGGATCCTAGAAGAACTCACGGCTAGTGAGTCTCTTGATAAGCTTGCACCTGCTACCTCACAGCTGTTGGCTTCGCGCCGCGGAAACACGTATTTCTACACGAAGCAATTCAACCTCGCGAACAAGGCTTACCGCGAAGGCCTGGCATTCGGCCTACTTGATAGCATGGTCTACCATCAATTGCTCAGCAATCTTTCCATTTGCGAATATGAAATGGGACGCCATGAGGAGGCAAAGAAATTGGATCTTCAAAGTATTCAATACATCCCACAGGCCAACCGTTCGGAAATGATGGGAACTGCCTTCTTGAATTTAGGCGTCTCCTATCTTGAGTTAGACGATTTGGATTCCGGCAGGTACTTTCTCAATCAGGCAAGAAAGTATCCTGATTCGCTCGAGAACCTACCCTACATTCTTCTGAATCTTGGATACATCGATGAATTGGAAGAGAAGTACTCCGACGCCGTGAAGCATTACAGAAAAGGGCATCAAGTCGCGCGCGAACTGGGCGATCAACACAATATGTTGGCCACGCTGCATAATCAAGCGTTTGCGCTCACCAAAAAGGGAGATACCATGCACGCCTTTTTCACCATGGATTCCTTGATCGTGTTGCAAGATTCTTTTGCGAAAGGCCTTGCCGCCGAAGATCTGGTGGAACTCGAAGCGAAGTTCAAAAACACCCTGCAAGAGGCGGAGTTGGAAGCTCTGAAGAAGCAGAACCGTCTGACGTACATCATCTTTGCACTCTCGCTCGGACTCGTAGGACTCATCGCGTGGTTGGTCATAACCCTTTTCCGATCCCGTTTACGTAAATCCCAACTCAAGGTCGAACGACTCGAAACAGAAAAGGACATTGCCAGCCTGAGCAATTTGATCAAAGGTCAAGAAGATGAGCGTGAACGGATCGCGAAAGATCTACACGATGGGGTCGGTATTTCGCTTAGCACGTTGCGTTTTTCCATCGCCCAGAGTGAAGGCGGGCAAGGCAATGAACAACTCCTTGAAATGCTGGACGAAGCGACGACATCCATCCGTGACATCAGCTACAACCTGATGCCCGGTACCTTGGTCAAGCTCGGTTTGAAAGACGCCATCGACGACCTCATCAACAAGGTCAAAAATGTACATCGGATCGAATGCAACTATCAAGTCGATGGTGAACACCGTTTTGCAAAAAAGGATGCGATTTGGGTATTTCGCATTGTGCAAGAGTTGATCAACAATACCATTAAGCACAGTGGCGCAACATCCTTAAGCCTGAAGATGACGTCGAATGAAACCGCAATGCAAATCCGGTATTCGGATAATGGCAGCGGCATATCAGCGGAACGACTCGCGACCGCCCAAGGGTCAGGACTCGAAAACATCCAAAGCCGCGTACGCGGCCTGGGCGGGCGCATCACCGTGCTGGATGCATCACAAGTGAAAGGTTATTCGTGCGAAATCAACATCCCATACCGTGCCTAAGGAAGCAGACATACAACTCTTGATCGTAGACGACCATCCACTTTGGGCGCAAGCCATCTTCAAGCTTATGGTCTTGCAACCTTTTATCGGCTTTGCCGACATGGCATCGTCTGGAGAGGAAGCACTCAAGGCGCTGGAACAGCGGAATTGGGACGTGGTGTTGTTGGACATTGAGATGCCCGGAAAAAACGGCATTGAAGTATGCAAGATCATCCATCAGTCTTGGCCATCGACCATTGTCATTGCACTGACCCAATTCGCCGAGCGGGGAATCGTTAAATCGATGTTCCTGAATGGAGCCCGAGGCTACCTGCTCAAGAGCACCACGCCCGACAAACTGCTCGAGGCGTTCAAGACCATTGTCTTTGATCAGGAAATTGTGAATTCCGTGGTCGTGGATCCTGAAAACCCACCTCAAAAAGTTGAACTTTCAGAACGCGAAATAGAGATTCTGCGCTTGGTCTGCGAACAATATAGTTCGAAGCAAATCGGAGAGATGCTGGGAATTAGTGTCAATACCGTGAGCAACCAACGCAAAGCCATCCTAAACAAGATCGGCGTGGCAAATACCGCCGGTATGGTAAAATGGGCGTATACCAATGACATCATCTAAGGCAATGCATCCGAGCTTGGTGCACCTTAAGACGGATCCATACATGGCACGGGTTGTAGAACGTGTCGAGCTCCGCATACCCGAGCCACACAGCGACGTTTACTTCGTCTTGCTCAAGTCCATCGTTGAGCAGCAACTGAGCACCAAGGCTGCCGCCACCATCTGGGGAAGGTTTCTCAAGCTATTTGACGGCTATCCAGACGCGCACGCCGTACTGGATCTGCCGGTTGAAAAAATGCGGGGAGCAGGACTGTCGTTTCAGAAAGCCGGATACCTCCACAACATCGCGCGCTTTTCGCTGGAGGATGAATTATCCGATGCCTACGTCAATTCCCTGGATGACCTTGAAGCCGTCGCCCATCTTTCCCAAATCAAAGGTGTCGGTCGCTGGACGGCAGAGATGATCCTGATGTTCTCGATGGTTCGCCCGGACGTCTTTCCGGTCGACGACCTCATCATCCGCAACGCCATGGTGCATCTCTATGACGTAAAAAGCGAAAAGCGCCAACTCTACAAAGACCTCGAGGAAATCGCCGAAGCATGGAGGCCTTGGCGCAGTTATGCCTGCTTTCTGCTCTGGGATTACTATGAAGGTGTGGTGCTTGGAAGGAAACTCTACGGAACGTAGTGCGGATCTGCGAATTGTACGAATTCTAAGATTCGCATCAATCCAACGCATCCAAAAACTCCTCCGTAAAGAAGTCTTCTGGCAGCTTCGAGTTTAGCACGAAATCGGTGTATTCATACCGTTCGAAAACGCCACGCTCGTCCTCGATTTCTATGAGGGATGGCAGCATGACCTTCTTATCGATATAGATGCGCACGGACTTGCCATAGAAGTTGGGCACCTCGAGTTTCATCCCGCCAACAACTTGATCGTAACTGTTTAGATCGTTCCGCTCCAAAACGAGGTAGGCCGAAACCGAAAGTTCCTCTGCCAGTTCGAGCAAGGTTTGATTTTCCTTCGGAGTGAAGACCGTCCACTTGAACGCATTGGTGCTGGCCTCAAAAAGATACTCAGCCTTCCCTTTTCGGGTAACCTCTGAGCACAAAAACGGCGCCTTGGTCGTCGACTTAAGTCGATTCATAATGTCGAAAACGAACTCACTACCAGCGTCGGAGATGGTGTAGTGATTCAATCCACGAAATACTGTTCCATTAATGTCGAGCCACAGGTTGGTGTATGGGAAGCCATTGGAAATGTAGAGCGCCTCACTAGGACGAAAATCTTCCTGATATAGGATGCGATGCCCTTTCTCCGTCATTTTGCCCGCCACTTTGAAAGGTGAGCGCTGGATCGTGAAGTCGAAGTCGGCGATGTCTACTTTGTCCTTTTGCCGCTCAATTTTTTTTGAATGGTACTGAATTACGTCGATTTTTTCCCATTGTTCGAACATCACTTGCATGATGGAATCACAATTCTCCTGGGCCATCGCACCCATCGATTGACATAAAAAGAGCACCATGAATCCGAGCGTAATGCGCATGTCGCTAATGTATGCTTCCAACCAGCCCCTTTAACCTTCGTGGCCATCGATCTTCCAACAACCTTTTAGGAGTATGAGAATCAATAAGAATGATTTAACGGATTTTACAAGTTGCGCCAATCTCCGTGCGCCAATTTTGTAGTAAGATTTATGAAGGATTTAATCTCCAAAGAAGACTTCGTTAAGGCCACCAACTTAAAGAAGTTCAAGATCGCGCGTCTCGCAGAAGCGATCATGAAAGTGCTTCGACTCGAGCGCATCAACACGCTCTACAAGAACGCTTCCGACGCCAAGACATCCAACGAATTCATCGACCGCATTCTGGCGGAAGTCGGCGTGCGCTATACTGTAAAACCTCAGGATCTTGAAAACCTTCCGAAGGAAGGCGCATTCATTACGGTTTCGAACCACCCTTACGGCGGCATTGACGGATTGATCTTGATGCGCCTCGTAGGCGAACACCGCAACGACTACCGCGTCATGGCGAACTTTCTCCTCAACAAGATCGAACCACTCAAAGAACGCATCCTTCCGGTCAACCCCTTTGATTCCGCAGTGTCAAAAGAGAGCAGTTTGGCGGGCATGCGCATGACGATGCAACACATCCGAAACGGTCATCCCATCGGCCTCTTCCCTGCCGGTGAGGTGTCGACCTTGCAGAAGAAACACATTACCGACAAGCAATGGAACAAGAGCGCCATCAAGCTCATTCAAAAGGCTGGCGTTCCGGTGGTGCCGATCTATTTCAAGGGCCAAAACAGCGTGCTCTTTCACATTTTGGGGATGATCAATCCGGTTTTCCGCACAGCGAAGCTGCCTTCTGAGTTGCTCAACAAGCAGGACCGAACGATCGAAGTGCGCATCGGAAAACCCATACAGATGAAGGAGTTGGAACAATTCGCCGACCTCGATCAATTTGGACGTTACATCCGTTCCAAAACCTACGCCTTAGGAAGTGCGCTTGAAGTAAAGCGCTTCTTCAAGGCCACCCTAAAGCGCAACCCGAAACCCGAGCCCATCCAGGCCGAGCAATCGCGAGAACTGATCGCTGAAGAAATGGAACGGTTGGAGAAGGACTCGAAACTCTTCGAATCGTCGGATTTCACCGTTTACTGCGCTTCGAGCCGGGATATTCCGTATGCGCTTCAAGAAATCGGTCGCTTGCGCGAGATCACCTACCGAGAGGTAGGCGAAGGCACCAACCGAAGTTGCGATTTGGACGAATTTGACCTCTACTACAAGCACCTGATTATTTGGGACCGCGACGCGAAACAAATCGTGGGTGGGTATCGCATCGGCAAGGGCGGCGACATCATGCGTGCATATGGAATCCGCGGGTTTTACATCTACCAGCTCTTTAAGATCAAACGTCCGCTCTATCCGATATTGCGTCAAAGTCTCGAGCTTGGAAGAAGCTACATCATCAAGGATTATCAGAAGAAGCCGCTGCCATTGTTCCTCCTTTGGAAAGGCATCCTCGTCTTCTTACTCAAGAACCCAGAGTACCGCTATTTGACCGGGCCGGTGAGCATTAGCAACCAATTCTCGGGCTTTTCCAAAGGCATCCTCATTGAATTCCTCAAGCGCGATTTCTACAACAACGACTATGCTGCGCTGGTCAAGCCGCGCAAGGCGTTCAAAGTAGACCCGAAGGATGTGGACATCGACATTTTGTTGACCTCATCACAAAAGGATTTGAGCAAACTCGACAAGATCATTCAGGAAATCGAGCCGTTGGGATTGAACCTGCCCGTCTTGTTCAAGAAATACATCAAGCAAAACGCCAAGGTCATCGGTTTCAACACCGACCCCAAGTTCAACGACGCACTCGATGGTTTGATGCTGCTCGACATTTACGACGTGCCGCCGTCAACGATCACTTCGTTGATGAAGGAGCTTAATATTCCTGAGCTGAGTGAGGCGATGTATTCAAGGAATTTAGTGGATTAGTAAGCAGCTCAATCTAGGGAGTTGTCTCTTTCCGCACCCCAACCGTCAACTCCCCCGACTCAAACAATTCGAATCCGTACTTATGGAGCAATGCCACAATGCGCTCCCGACAGTCTTTCTCATCGTGGATCTCCACTGCGAGGAGCTTGACGCGATCTAGGAACTCAACGTTCGCATTGGGATTCAATACTTCGCTTTCTGCGCCTTCGATGTCGAGTTTTAGGACGTCGATTTCGTTGACCTGCCATTCGTTCATCAGCGACGGCATCGATCGCGCCTTGAGGTCGTGGTCATCTTTTGTTCCATCGACAACGCTCACGCTCCAGTCGTTTCCATCGCGGAAGGAGCGATCCAGATTCAGGTAGCCGTCGTGATCCCAGAGTCCGACTTTCATGGGTTTCACATCCTTCCAGCCATTGCGGTGGATCACTTCCTGAAGCTGCTCAAAATTTTCGGGGTCGGGTTCGATGCATTTGACCACTGCCTTTGGAAAGCCGGCCTTAAAAGCCAAGGTCGCCAATCCGACGTTGGCGCCGGCATCGACGATCAATGAGGCCGTATCGCCGAAATGTTGGCGATACGCGTCGATGACGCTCTTGTATTGCTGTAGCCCGTACACTTGATGGAAGACCTTCCAATCGCTGGAAGGAGGGTGTCTGAGAACAACTTTTCCCAAACCCGCTACGGAAAAATCGAGGGCCGCTTGATGGTCTGTCCAGTAGATCAACCTTCCGTTCAACTCAAGCAAGTGACCGAATACGTGGATGGCATTGAGTTGTGTAGTTGACAGTGCTGCACCAAGGATCTTTCGGAGATAGTAGCCCAAAACGATGCTCCTATATCCCGAAGGTAGGCTGAGCAACAATTGTATGTGGAGAAAGAGTTTACTCATCCCTTACCAATACGACCCATAGACAATTTTAGCAGCATCTTTCGGCGTTTCCTCTTCATTGGGGCGGATCCAGTGTTCGTTGATCAACTTGGAGATCACAGGGTGTTCGTCCCACCGCTTGCCACGAATGCCAAACATGATCTGCGTAGCGCCACCGAGGTGCAAGGCCTTTTTACCCAAGCGTTTCACGTGCGCCGCCAAGGGAAATCCATAGGCGCCACATCCGATGATGGCGATGTCAAACGTGCGCTTTGCCACCTCCTCCTCCATCCATGAAAGTGCGTCGAACCACGTATCAAAACCAGTGCTGATCCCATAGATGGATTGAACAGCCCGTAAGGTCTGAAGCTCGAATTCGGGCAATACTTCTGACTCCGGGTAAAGCGTCGATCGCTTGAACCATTGTTGTTGAATGCTCGCCTCGAACGGGTGAATCACCAACACCTTCTTTCCAGCAAGGATGGAGGACCAAGGATCATGCAGCCGGTAGTACGGTTCAAGATCTGTTAGGTGGACCTTTGGTATGGATTTCAACTCATCCTTCAAATAGTGCTCGCGTTCCTGCCAGCTGCCCAAAATGTCGAGCATTTGAATGTCGGCGAGCATACGTTCGCAAAAGCGCTCCATCACCTTTGGGTCTTTCGGAAAGATACCCGAGTGCCTCAAGCCATTGTGCAGGCCTTCATTGTCCCATCGGTAGGCTTTGCTGATGCCCTGGATATAAGACCATGGCTGCAGGCCTTTCCTGCGCGCTTTGTACTCGATGAGGTAATCCAATTCTGTAGTGCCAAGACGACCAATCATAAGGGGCGCATCGCTCTTCAGGGCGGACTTGATCATCCTCGCATGCACCTCGCTTTGTTCGCTCGACGGTGATGGGTGGTATCCGTTATACCTTGGGTTGCCCTTGGTTTTTAGGTACGAGTTTTTAATCCTCGGAAGCAGTCGGTCAGTAACGTGCATGGCGATAAGGGTTAGAGGTGCTAAAAGTAAAAATGGTACGAAATAGAACGAACTGGAGTTGCGGTGAATTTGGATTGCAATGGTGTTTGAGGAGTGTGGCTGAGCGGTGTTCGTTCATTCGGTAGTCTGGAGTCATGTTTCCGACGAGAAGATGCCTCTTATCATTTTTGGTTTGAAGTTAGGCTACGTTTATCAACTAACTGTCGCGCTAGAAGTGGCTTTGTACTTTCTTTTCCGGCGAAAAGAAAGTACCAAAGAAGCGCCTGAAGTTTCGCAAGGCATTTTCCCCTTCAGGGAACCGCACCGCGGGTGCTGTGAGCTCAAAACCGCTTGTCTAAGTGGGAATTCCATCTGTATGCGTTGTGAAGGCTGAGCGGGTACTCATGCAACACACCCGCGCCACTAATGCTGTGGAAACTTCACACTGCTGCTGCGCAGCAGTTTGGGTTTAGCTTTCCCCTTATTGAAGTTCCATTCCGAGTAGGGAGATAGTAGTTAGGTACAAGCAACAGCCGAATCACCCCTCGCTCCCTACCCAAAAGGGGAAGGCCAATTTCTGGGAAAGCCCAAAAGGACCGGCCTTGGATTGAAAGTGTGTTCTGATCAAAGCGAAGCGTTAGTGAGACCGAGAAGCTCCGTAACGCAGTGGAGGAGATCACTCGGCCGAACTTACGCTTTGGGAAGAGCAGGTTGCACTTTCAATCCAAAGCCTTGAACTTTTCCCTGCCTGCCGGCAGGCAGGTTTGGTTCTTTCTTTTGGATCCCCGCCTGTACCATTCGGGCAGGAAGACAAAAGAAAGAATGTACCTGTCATTCCAACTCACCATAAGCCTTTGATCAAAGGGTGTAAATTGAGTCAATCCTAGGTCCAGAAGATTTCTTCAAAAAATGGGTTTTGTCCTTTCTTTTCCGGCGAAAAGAAAGAACGAAAGAACACGAAGTCTCATGAGAAGAGCAACGCTCTTCGAATA